>CM042546.1:9242809-9420309 GCA_023630585.1 Cranoglanis bouderius
AATTAAGTATATTTGAAAGAACCAGAAATCCAAGAAGCAAAAAAAGTCAAATAAATAGAGTACTTATTATTATTATTATTAATATTATTATTATTATTATTATTGCTATTAATAATATTCGATACAAACACTTTACTTTACGTTAGCAATGTAGCCCCGGCGCTAAGCTAAAGCCATTTCCTGATCCGCTGTGTGTGGAATAATGAGCTGATTGTGTGTGTGTGTGTGTGTGTGTGTGTGTGTAAGGTTCAGCTGAATTAATAATGAATAATTACTGTCTGTGGTTCGAGGTCATTTAGTGTGTGAGATTTCAGCGAGTTCACAAGTTTAAATCTGGCTGTAATTTGTGGTGGTATTTTGGGAAAAGTTGTTCTCTCTCCCTCCCTTCCTCCTGCTGTTCTTGCCCAAACGGGGGTTAGCGTGTTGTTTTAAACTCACTCGAGACACAAAAGCTTTATTTCATTGCTCCACGGCTTTGTCTGGTTTAAACGTTAGTGTGTGTGTTATTAGTGTTAGCCGAGTTCTGTCCTGTATACACACCAGAAAATAAAAACTAAACAGGATAACTGTCTGATTAGCAGTCGTAGCACGGTCCGGAACAACGCTAGCTCGGCTAGCTCGGCACACAGCCTCCAGAAAAATGCTAACAAGGAAAATCGTAACTCGTCTACTTCACAAAAATTGTCTGATGACAAAAGATGTTTAGCCATTCCTGTGTTTTTTTTTTGTTTTGCAAGTTAAAAATCTGTTACAATTTTATAGTACAGAACGTATAGATACATTTAATATTGTTAGCTAAACATGGAGAGCTAGCTAGCTAAAAGTGATATATAAAATAGAGCTAGCTGGCTAGTTACACCAAACTCAAACCCAAACGTAAGTAGCTAGCTAGATAGGAAGCTAGCTAGCTAACTAGCTTTGCTATATTGAAGATACACCCGTGATCAATTCCTGATTTTCTTTTTGTTTAATTTTAAATAAAGCTAGCTAAGAGCGCCATATATAGACATCTGAAATAGAGCTAGCTGGCTAGTTACTGTACATCATGGGTAGCTAAAGCCAAACAGAAATTAGCCAGATTGGTACTTAGCTGCTTTTGTAGTAGCTAAACATAGCAGACATAGCTAACTAACCACTAATAATTTCTTTTTTTTTTTTTTAATAAATAAATACATTAATATATTTAATAATAAATTGATCATTTAAATAGTAATATAATGTATAAATATAATTACATTAATTATTTTGCAGATTAATAGTTTAAATAAATAAATAATTTTAAAAATTAAAATAAATTTGGCTCGCTGTCCTGATCCCGTCAGATGAGGTCAAAAGTCAAGCATGGCGAATGTCAACGTTCCCGAAGCAAAATGAAAATCAAATCATGACTATTTGTTTTCTTGCTCTAATTCCCACGAGCCTCTGCTTCACATCAGACCTAAAATAGATCCGCTATGGCGACGCGGCCTGTGACGTGACCTCCACGTGACCTCGGGGATTCCTTGAGGGGACGTTTCACGCTGAAACGCACTTCCAGCTTTTCCCTCGTTTCTCAAGCGTTAATGAGCGAGCGTTAGCGTTCCAGGCCCGAGGTCGAGGCTGGGCTTTCTGCGAGAAACTTTTCACAGCTGAAAGTTTGACGTGCCTCTCTCAGCATAAACCGAGCCGAGCGGTGTGGAGGCTCAGACGTGACGTCACGGGGCAGGAATTCACCTCACTCACCTCTAATGTGAGTGAACTCTATAGTGCAACTCTATAGTGCAACTCTACAGCACTCAGTCTCGTGTGTCCTGAAACACCAGAACGTGACACGTCTACAATTATACTAATTTAGGAAACGTGAAAGATTTAAGATGATTAAACCCTGAGTCTGGAGCTCCTACTCATCGTTTATCTGAGACTAGCACAGTTCTGTTAAATAATACTCCTGAGACACACACTCCTGAAATAATACTCCTGAGACACACACTCCTACAAAATAATACTCCTGAGACACACACTCCTACAAAATAATACTCCTGAGACACACACTCCTACAAAATAATACTCCTGAGACACACACTCCTACAAAATAATACTCCTGAGACACACACTCCTGCAATAATACTCCTGAGACACACACTCCTGCAATAATACTCCTGAGACACACACTCCTGAAATATTACTCCTGAGACACACACTCCTTAAATAATATATAGTGAAATACTCTGTACTAAATGTGTGTGTGTGTGTGCTAATATGAACATTTATTAGCATATTTACAGTAGGTAAAGTACTGAGAAACACCTGTACACACACACACACATTTGTACAGCACACACTTATGTACACGCACAAACATTTGTACATACAGTATCTCACAAAAGTGAGTACACCCCTAAGTGAAAATGTCCAAATTGGGCCCAATTAGCCATTTTCCCTCCCCGGTGTCATGTGACTCGTTAGTGTTACAAGGTCTCAGGTGTGAATGGGGAGCAGGTGTGTTAAGTTTGGTGTTATCGCTCTCACACTCTCTCATACTGGTCACTGGAAGTTCAACATGGCACCTCATGGCAAAGAACTCTCTGAGGATCTGAAAAAAAACAATTGTTGCTCTACATAAAGATGGCCTAGGATATAAGAAGATTGCTAACACCCTGAAACTGAGCTGCAGCACGGTGGCCAAGACCATACAGCAGTTTAACAGGACAGGTTCCACTCAGAACAGGCC
The DNA here is from genome assembly GCA_023630585.1 of Cranoglanis bouderius. NCBI lineage: Eukaryota > Metazoa > Chordata > Actinopteri > Siluriformes > Cranoglanididae > Cranoglanis > Cranoglanis bouderius. The sequence goes on from CM042546.1 coordinate 9,245,520, forward strand.
TCGCCATGGTCGACCAAAGAAGTTGAGTGCACGTGCTCAGCATCATATCCAGAGGTTGGCTTTGCAGAATAGACGTATGAGTGCCGCCAGCATTGCTGCAGAGGTTGAAGGGGTGGGGGTTCAGCCTGTCAGCGCTCAGACCATACGCCGCACACTGCATCAAACTGGTCTGCATGGCTATCGTCCCAGAAGGAAGCCTCTTCTAAAGATGATGCACAAGAAAGCCAGCAAACAGTTTGCTGAAGACAAGTAGACTAAGCACATGGATTACTGGAACCATGTCCTGTGGTCTGATGAGACCAAGATAAACTTATTTGGTTCAGATGGTGTCAAGCGTGTGTGGTGGCAACCAGGTGAGGAGTACAAAGACAAGTGTGTCTTGCCTACAGTCAAGCATGGTGGTGGAAGTGTCATGGTCTGGGGCTGCACAAGTGTTGCCGGCACTGGGGAGCTACAGTTCATGAATGCCAACATGTACCGTGACATACTGAAGCAGAGCATGATCCCCTCCCTTCGGAAACTGGGCCGCAGGGCAGTATTCAAACATGATAACGACCCCAAACACACCTCCAAGACGACCACTGCCTTGCTAAAGAAGCTGAGGGTAAAGGTGATTGACTGGCCAAGCATGTCTCCAGACCTAAACCCTATTGAGCATCTGTGGGGCATCCTCAAACGGAAGGTGGAGGAGCGCAAGGTCTCTAACCTCCACCAGCTCTGTGATGTCGTCATGGAGGAGTGGAAGAGGACTCCAGTGGCAACCTGTGAAGCTCTGGTGAACTCCATGCCCAACAGGGTTAAGGCAGTGCTGGAAAATAATGGTGGCCACACAAAATATTGACACTTTGGGCCCAATTTGGACATTTTCACTTAGGGGTGTACTCACTTTTGTTGCCAGCGGTTTAGACATTAATGGCTGTGTGTTGAGTTATTTTAAGGGGACAGCAAATTTACACTGTTATACAAGCTGTACACCCACTACTTTACATTGTAGCAAAGTGTCATTTCGTCAGTGTTGTCCCATGAAAAGATTTAATAAAATATTTACAAAAATGTGAGGGGTGTACTCACTTTTGTGAGATACTGTATACACAAACACTTGGGCACACACTCACATTCTCCTGCATGATGCACACGCACACACACACACACACACACACACACACACACACACACACACACACACACACACACACACACTTGTAGTGAATGAATTTAGAATTGTTAGTCTATTTAGTTAGTCTTGGAGGATTTGTTTTCAGTGTGGCGTTAGTTTATAATTTAATGACTGTATTTAGTTTTTGTGTTGTTTCGGTTGCTCCACACATTGGAGTGGTGTGTGTGTGTGTGTGTAAGGGAGTGTGTGTGTGTGTGTGTGTGTGGATGAGGTGTTCTCACAGGAGTGTGTCCTCTGACCCTCAAACTGTTTTATTTTTCAGACGCCCGCCGTTTCTCCCCCTGCTGCAGCCGCTACATTCTTCATTCATCTCTCTCTCTCTCTTTTTCTCTCTCCATCTCTCTTTCTCTCTCCATCTCTCTCTCTCTCCCCATCTCTCTCTCTCTCTCTCTCTCCCCATCTCTCTCTCTCTCGCTCTCTCTCCCCTCCGCAGCTGCAGTGAGAAAAGTGAAAAGCTTCCCGCCTTTTGTTTGTCTTTTCTTTGCTCCAACGGCCTCGACAGTGAACGAGCTGCATGCTTAAAACCTGAAATCACTCACACACACACACACACACACACACACACACACACACGGGGGTCAGCGAGTCCACACGCTACACAATGATGGTGTTAAAATCATCCAAACTAAAATTTCACGCTTTTTAACTGCATCATTACAAAATGGTGCCTTTTTTTTCCCCACACAAATGAAATACTCGCTTCTGATTGGTTGCCGAGGCGTCCGTCGTTTTCTTATATATTCCTTACTATAAACGTTATGTAACCATGTTTAGAATGTAACCATGGTAACGAGCATAAATTACAGTTTGACCTAGGGTGGTATTTACGCTTCTCCATCAAGCTCCTAAATAAAGACAGAAAAATTAAAAACAATTACGATCTAAAATCATTATAATTTAATGCACTGAATAAGTAACTTTTTTATTTTCCTTTCCGTAAATTATTTTAATATATACACAATACGATATAAAATACTTCACTATGTATATTATTCATCTGTTTATTATAAAGTTGTTGTCAAAACTAAATATTTATTATATTAAAAAAAAAGAATTTATGAAACTAAATAATAAATAAAAATAAAAATATTAATATAATAATAAGATAAAAAAAAGATAAAAATATTACAATTTAATAGCAGCACGTGATATTTCTGTAAAACTGTAACAGAATTATTTAGCATTTCATATCATGGTTCGTACCTCACCGTAACTGTGGGGGGGGGGGGTGAGGGGGGTGAGGGGGGGAATCAACAATTTAACACCACACACCTACATCTGTGCTTTTTCTTGAAAAAGATTTTCTTTTTAAAATGTGATGTGCTAAAGAAATTCACAATAAAACAACATACAGTTACAGTTTTAGTTATGTAAAAAAAAATTTTTTAATGATTTGTAAACAAAAGTAGCAATAATAATAATAATAATAATAATAATAATAATAATAATAATAATAATCTTTTTTTCCCCTACATACAAAACAACTGCAAAAAAACTGAGCATTTAATTCCCTTTACTCGTTGTTACCCCCGAGCGAGGGCACGGCGGCGATTTCGTTAACAAAGAAACACAAACGAACACTTTTATTAACACAACAAGAAATAGTCAGGGTACTTTTTTTTAAGGACATTTTTATTCCTGAGCCTCTAATTGCCCACCTGCTGGGTTTTTTTCCTGTTCCGAGGTGACAGCAGATGAAAACAAGTCCCGTTTTTTTTAACGTGAATTTAGAATGTAAATGGGGCCTGTCTCTCTCTCTCTCTCTCTCTCACACACACACACACACACACACACACACACACACACACACAAAATAAAGCCCCTCTCACCAACCTCATACAAATTTCTCTCTCCACAAAAGCAACTGCAACTGAAAACACAAAAACCACCTTAATTTTTTATATTATTTTTTTAACATCATAATATTTACACCGCGTTAATGCCCCCGCTTTAATATACGATCGTTTCCATAGTAACAGCTCGTTCACAGGGACTATTACGGTTCAGCGAATAAAAATAATAATCGATATGATTTTAATTTTCTGTAAGGAGACATTTATTTATCGAACTCTGATGGAAGGAGTCTCCAGTGTCAGCACCTTGTAACAGTCAGAGGTGAAGCTGGAGCTTTAAGTTTACGCTCCTTTGCGGTAATAAACAACCCACAACAAGCTGCGTTTTTTTTTTTTTGTCTTATTAACTTTGAGAGAAAAATTAATGTTTAAGAAATTTCATATCTGTAAAACGTCAGAACAGGAACTAACCTTTTTTTTAATGGAGGTTCCACATTGTTAAAAGTAACTACAAATGGATAGTAAAGCACAATGTGTCGTTCATCTTGCGAGACTTCCAGGTTCAGAGGCCACGCCTTCACCTTCAAAGAGACTGAAGACTGACACAGAGGCCACACCTCCTTCACTGAGACTGACAGGGAGATTATGCCTCCTTCATGGAGACTGACCAAGAGGCCATGCCTCCTTCAGTGAGACTGACACCAAGGCCACGCCTCCTTCACTGAAACAGAGGCCACGCCTCGTTCACCGAGACTTACCAAGAGGCCACGCCAACTTCACTGACACAGAGGCCACATCTCCGTCAAAGAGATTGAGAGAGGCCACACCTCCTACACTGAAACTGACACTGAGGCCACTCCTCTTTCACTGAGACTGACCAAGTGGCCATGCCTCGTTTACTGACACTGATCAAGAGGCCACGCCTCCTTCACTGAGACTGACCAAGAGACCACACCTCCTTCACTGAGACTGACCAAGAGGCCACGCCTCCTTCACTAAGACTGACCAAGAGGCCACACCTCCTTCACTGAGACTGACCAAGAGGCCACGCCTCCTTCACTGAGACTGACCAAGAGGCCACGCCTCCTTCACTGAGACTGACCAAGAGGCCACGCCTCCTTCACTGAGACCGACATAACACAGGTACTACGTGGCACATTTTCTCTTAAGAGACGTCGGAAATGTTCCCGCATGATCGTGTGATATAACAAACCGTAATGTTAAACAACGCATTAAAATTGTCTGGCTTTAGCCGAGTGCGTTTGTAAAAGATAAAATAAAATTAAAACGAGTGACCGCTCCACAGCGCTGAGATCCACAGCTTGAGTTATGCCTAATCTCATCGCAAAACATTTCGGAAATGAACATCCACACCCCTGATGGAAACATTTTATTGTATTATTGCTCGGTAATTAAACTAAATCTTTTTTTCCCTTTACGAATCTTGAATACTTCGTAGCATCGTTAGCGTTGTCTAAAACACGTAAAGACAACGCTAATAAAACCGTTCCCTCCTAAAACCATTCCCTCCTAACCCCCTTGTCGTGTGTTTGGGGATCCTCCCGGTTTGTAGCAGACACCCCACACACTCTCACACACACACACCCACACACACACACACACACACACCCACACCCCCACACCCCACACACACACACACCCACACACACACCCACCCCCCACCCCCGTCCCCCTCCTCCTCATGTATTTTGAAGGCATCCGTGAGCTGAATACTAATGAGCGTTTTTTTTGTTTTTGTTTTTTGGGAGATTGATTTCCATTTGGAAGCGGGACGAGGGGTCCTCTTTCTTTCTCTCTCTCTCTCTCTCTCTCTCTCTCTCTCTCCACCCCTCGTTTCTTTTAAACCGCTCTTTTTGTTCGACGCTGACCCACAATCACGACGACGCCTCGCTCCTGATTTAGATTTTTTTTTTTTTTTTTTTTGACGCGTTAGCCACATGCAAGCTAACAAACTAACATTATGAGGCATTATGTTTGCCTCCATTTTAGGGGTGGGGTTCCCGCCCTCGTTTTATTTATTTATTTGTTTGTTTTTATTTCGGAGCACGGAATTGTTTTCTCCGCATGCTGAGAGACCTCCGGGACGTGTACTCTCATCGTGCCGCGATCCAATGATTCTGTATTGTTTACGAATATAAGGAAAGCTTCAGAACTTTTACCCCGGGCGAGCGGTTTGTTTAGAAACGGAAGCGAATCTCTCGTCTCAAAACTAACGGACAAATCCGCGTCCGAAGGTTTTGCCAAAAGTCATTATGGGATTAAAACGGACTCGGGAGCCGCAAACACGCTTGTTTAAGCTTAATACGTGTTCAGTACGTTATTGTACATAGTTTACAGCAGTGTAGAAACACAAACTGCTAACAAACTGCTAGCAAAACTAAATAAAAGTATCACCGAATTTAATGTCTGGCTAAATAAACTAACACGGAAATGTATATTTAATCAGTGATTTTAATTATTAAATCATTGTTTTTAATGTAATTATTTAAATTTTTGATTTTAATTATCAAATCATTATTACTTTTTTTTTAAATGACAATTAGTTTGAATTGTACTTAATTTAAAAAAGTATATATTTTAATGAAACTTGGCCATTTTAAAGATTCAGCACAAAATGTCTAATCCGAGTGTGTACCTGTGATTAGAAAAAAATTAAAGAATATCTCGACACACACACACACACACACACACACACACACACACACACACACACACGTGATATCTCAGTAAAGTGTACCATGACGTCACGATATTAATACGGTATCGTCGTATCACCCAGCTCTAATCTGAACAGAGCGGTAAAAATATCAGGAGTAAAAGAGCAAAAATCATCATAATAATCATTTAACACACAACACGTCTGATCAAAAATGTCCATCAGACCTTTTTTATTTTCCGTCCTTCGCTTCTCTATCCCTTTATTCTCGTTCTTTTTTCCCCCCTCCCTCTTTATTAGCTCTCCCGAGAGTATAATCTCTCTGCCGCCTACGTGTTAAGTACGTACCTGGCAACCATGTGAGAACATGAAGGCTAAATTCTGTTCACCATTTAGGGCTAAAAAAAAAAAACAAAAAAAAACAAAACAAAAAAAAAGGCGAAGTAGCTGAAAGAAATGAGCGTTACAGCCCGGGTTTACGGCGCACAATAACCAAGAATAGCACTTTAGTGGCGCCGGATAATGAAATAATAACCAGAGATCTGTGTAGATTAGATTTGGTTCCAACTAAATATCCAACACACACACACACACACACACACACACACACACAAATCCCAGCTGTGAAAATGCTGATTCTTGCTCTTGGTTCCAGAAAAGGAAAGAAATCAGAATAAAAATCGCAAGTTCTCAAGATACGCTTGCATTGAGGACGGGGTAGAGGGGTACCAATACTTCGTGCAGCGCGGCACACGGACTACAATCAGTATTTATGCACTGAAAAAGTGATCTGTTTATGTTTAATGGGGGGAAAAAACATTTAAAACTTTTTTTTTTAAACTTATTTTATTAAAAGACGACGTGAGACGGAAATTGGAATCTTTCCTTCACAGTTTGTCAGTATTTGAGTGGGCGGGACTTAATCTGTACTCTATAACCTCTCCACTAATTACTCTGAAACCACCCCCCCACCCCACCCCCCCCTTAAAGGGTACACAAACTTTTGCACACGACTGAATCTGCAGATTTTTGCGCACAGCAAATGCTGACACACATCATTCCGGGAAAACTCACTTTTCCAAACCCGATTTTTTTGGCTTTGATTGTGAGGATCAATCAGGCGAAATGAAAAGGACGACAGAAACGCCGACATTTCCCCCTGACGCTAACGCTAACACTAACGCTCGTCTCTCTCTCCCTCCCTCGAGCGGCCCGCGGCTTCAGAGTCGCTCGTTTTCTCTCGCTCTCGTTTCGTCTCGTCGCTCTTTGAGGAACGAGGCGACGCCACATGCTCTTCTTCCTCTTCCTCCGCTTCTCCAGTCAAGTCTAGCAGTGTTTCCAAGCGGGCAATAAAGACGGCGTGGGGCTCCGGGCTAACGACACAGAGGCCGTCGATCTTGGCGCGAGCTAACGATTAGCACACGGCGGAAAAGCGGAGTTAAGAGACGAGAGATCAAACAGGAGGGAAAGAAAATGGAAGCACCACAAGGGCCACTTTGCTGTTTGAACGCTTTAGCCAGGAATAACAATCCATAATTCATGAGCCTCCGTCTAGCCCACAGACACACAGCCAACGTAGCATTTATTATTCATCGCGCACACCTCACGTGTCGAGCTTTCAGACTAATGGATTGCAAGTGCAAAGGGTTTTGAAGTTTTCCCGTGTTACACGCATCGAGGGCAAGCCATCTCCGTTTCTTGCTACGTGGAAACGAAAAAGGTTAAACCGGCGGAAATTAACGGGTGGAATTAGCGTTGGGTGGGAAACGTAAACACAAAGCTTCACAAAGCCGAATATTAACCATAACGTTGTACACCGAATAAAATCTGCTGAGGAATGGAGGATTCCTTCGAGTGTGTCCTTCTTACTCTGAGTCATGCTAGTCGGCTAGCGCGCACACACACACATGCACACACGCACACATGCACACACACAACGTGGGAGAATTCCACACTGAGGTCATCCACCTCAAATAAACCCAAGCAAATGAGAAAAGGCCTTTGACAGTTCAGAACTATTTTTATTTCTCCAGACGCGCTTGGCCCGAAGGTCGGAAAACGTTTACTTAATCACATCATCCATACCAGCTGACCTTCATAAGCATGAACAGTCTGACAATAAATAGCGATTTTCATGAATAGATAACTTGTTAAACATTCTCAAAAAAAATAAAAAAAAATAAATAAAAAATTGCACATTGTCCTTCACCCCAATTTTAGTCAATCAGCCGTTTTGATGTCAGACGTCTGCGTATTTCTGCATTTTTGTTTCCATTGAAGATACAACACAACATAATAGAGCTTATAATTTATTATTAGACTTAGTGTATTATATGCTATTATTAGTTATTTATTGTACTATTAATTAGTACTATTAGTGTTATAGGATTTATTGTGTATTATAAGCTTTGTTAAAGTATTGTAATATAATATAGCCATTATTACAGGCTTCATAGTGTACTATTGGGATTATTACAGGCTTTATAGTGTACTACTCGGATTATTACAGGCTTTATAGTGTACTACAGGGATTATTACAGGCTTTATAGTGTACTACAGGGATTATTACAGGCTTTATAGTGTACTACAGGGATTATTACAGGCTTTATAGTGTACTACAGGGATTATTACAGGCTTTATAGTGTACTACAGGGATTATTACAGGCTTATTAGTGTAACACAAGAATTATTAGAAGCTTTATATCGTACTACAGGGATTATTACAGGCTTCATAGTGTACTACAGGGATTATTAGAGGCTTTATAGTGTACTACAGGGATTATTACAGGTTTATTAGTGTAACACAGGAAATATTAGAGGCTTTATAGTGTACTACAGGGATTAGTACAGGTTTATTAGTGTAATACAGGAATTATTAGAGGCTTTATATTGTACTACAGGGATTATTACAGGCTTTACAGTGTAATACAGAGATTATTACAGGCTTCATAGTGTACTACAGGGATTATTACAGGCTTCATAGTGTACTACAGGGATTATTACAGGCTTCATAGTGTACTACAGGGATTATTACAGGCTTTATAGTGTACTACAGGGATTAGTACAGGCTTTATAGTGTACTACAGGGATTAGTACAGGCTTTATAGTGTACTACAGGGATTATTAGAGGTTTTATATCGTACTACAGGGATTAGTACAGGCTTTATAGTGTAATACAGGGATTATTAGAGGCTTCATAGTGTACTATTGGGATTATTAGAGGCTTTATATTGTACTATTGGGTTTATTACAGGCTCTATAGTATACTACAGGGATTAGTACAGACTTCATAGTGTACTACAGGGATTATTAGAGGCTTTATATTGTACTATTGAGATTATTACAGACTTTATAGTGTACTACAGGGATTATTGCAGGCTTTATATTGTACTATTGGGATTATTACAGGCTTAATAGTGTACTATTGGGATTATTACAGACTTCATAGTGTACTACAGGGATTATTAGAGGTTTCATATCGTACTATTGGGATTATTACAGGCTCTATAGTGTACTACAGGGATTAGAACAGACTTCATAGGATACTACAGGGATTATTACAGGTTTCATATTGTACTATAGGGATTATTATAGGCTTTATAGTATGATCTAAGGCTTATTATAGGGTCTATAGTGTACTATAAGGACTATTGTAATCTTTATAGTTATAAAATGTATGGTGCCTTATGGCCATTGCTATAGCACCTATACTGTATCATAGACCCCTTTTACAACTGGTTGTTTTGTAAGATTTTAACCACATTTGTAATCTCCCAGAAGCCAGACTGGATCTGAATGCTGCAATGTGTGTAATAAGAAAATACCACAAAAAAAAAAAAAAAAAAAAAAAAAAGGACAGAGTGTCAATTGGGTCCATAGGCACTGGGTTGTATATGATCAACAAGTGCTTTACCAACAAATTATCCATCAGCCGCCTACATAATCAACTTCCTCGACAATAAGTTATATCAGGAACGGAGCCACAGCTGATATTCTTACTCGCAGGTGACTGAATGTGGAGCTGAAGTGTTGAAAAGGTTGATTTCAGTGCTGAGGAGCAGCAGAGAGAGGGCAGTGACCGCTCGCTTTTAATCTATAAACAAATCTGACAGTTTAATAGAACATTAAGGAAATGCTGTTATCTGTTCTGTACCTCATTCAGCTGCTCATGGCTCACTCTGCTCCATTGTTATGCTTTCATTAGCGCACTCTTCTTATAATACACTATAAGCCCTAATAGGTCATATGATACACTATAAGGCCTATAATACACTATATGGCCTATAATATGTCATAATACATTATAAGGCCCATAATAAAACCTATACATAAATAATACACTATATGGCCTATATTACACTGTATGGCCTATAATAAGTCCTACAATACACTGTAAGCCCTATAGGTCATATAATACACTATAAGACCCATAATAAGACCTATAATACACTATAAGGCTTCATACACTATATGGCCTATAATACGTCATTTAATACATTATAAGGCCTATAATAAGACCTATCATACACTATACGACTTCTTATACATGTATGACCTACAGTGCATTATAAGGCCTATAATAAAACCTATAATACACTATAAGGCCTATAAGACACTATATGACCTATAATAGGTCATATATACTATAAGGCCTATAATAATTCATATAATATATTATAAGGCGTCATAATAAGCCAATAATAAGACCTATAATGTGCTATAACGCCTATAATTCTCTATATGGCCTATAATCGGTCATGTACACTGTAAGGCCTATAAGAAGAACAATAATACATTATAAGGCCTCTTATACAATATATGGGCTATTATAGGTAATATCATACACTATAACACCTATAATAAGACTTATAATACACTATAAGGCCTTATACACTATATGGGCTATTATAGGTAATATCATACACTTTAACGCCTATAATAAGACCTATGTCTTGTCCTTGGGCAAGACACAGAACCCCAAGTTGCTCCCGATGGCAGGCAAGTGCCTTGCATGGTAGCTCTGCTGCCAATGGTGTGTGAGTGTGTGTGTGAGTGTGTGTGTGAGTGTGCGCGTGAATGGGTGAATGAGACACGGTTTTGTGAAACGCAAAAGTTAAAAGGCGCGATATAAGTGCAGACCATTTACCATTATGCACTGTATGGCCTAGAGTAGGTCATATAATACATTATAAGGCCTACAATATACTATATGGCCTATAATAGGTAATATCATACATCATAAGGCCTATAATACATTATAACGCCAATAATAAGACCTATAATACAATATATGGCCTCTTATAAAATATATGACCTATAGTAGGTCATATAAAACATTATAAGGCCTACAATACACTATAAGGCTTCTTATACACTATATAGCCTATATAGTACATATATATAATACACTATAACTCCTGTAAATCCAGCTCGTAATCCAGCTCTTCTCACTCATTTGGTTTGTATTTTCAGTGTAAACACTACAGAGTTAGTGAGAGTTGTTTAGCTGTACATGACACACAGTTCATTTAATCAATAAAGAATATATTTTAAACTTGTCCTTTTGCAGCTTGTATGATGCAACAGTTGCATCGTATTCCAACCTGGACTCGTGTAATATTACAGGAACTGTGTATTAATTATTTCATTATGGGAACAGTGTGTACATTTGGGTTGACCCGTTTTCAGCAATGATTATTCTGAGAATGTTTGCCGCTTAAATCAGGCTCGGCCTGTTAGACGTGACAGACGGGTCCTGACACAAACATACGGATAAATGGCGCTGTGTGATTACATAAATACCTGCGCAGGGATCCTCTCCTTCTCTTTAACTAAACTGTTATATTTTAATGGAGGAAGTACAATTAAACCACAACCTCACCATCACATACCATTCAGCTGAGTCGCATTAGGTCACCTGTTAAACCACTGGAATCCTTTACACGGTCATATTAAGCTATTTAGAAAAACAATACCTATATTTTTTAACCAATAGACGGAGACCATTAGATGGTGTCCAATTTACTTTTGTATCTGTTCTTCATGCTTTTTTTCCATCTCGCTCATCTAAGAAGCATTCAGCATGATTGACGGTGTTAAATTCGCTTTGCTTGTTCATTATTAACTGGTTATGCGAGGGCTGGGAGATGGAACGATGCTATCGGATATCAGCGATGACTAACGCGTAGTCTATGCTGATCCTTTACAAATGCCGATTTGCTCACTTTAGGAAGGAAAATGCATTTTTTTTAAAAACTGAACATTTTATTATCTACAATTACACATCGTACAAATATGTAAAAAAAAAAACAAAAAAAAAACAGGTAAGCAAAAAAATAATCCGAATTATGAATCTATTGACTGGCGTAACGTTAACGCTGGGCTACTAATATAGTCGTCATTTGTAAGTCAAGTTAAATAGCAGGGGCAGGGGGTGGTGAAAAATTAGGAATCCAGCGAGATCGATTCGAAACAGGTTGCCATGACAACCCTGCAGTAAACAGGTGTGCACAGGGGGAAGGGATGTATTCAAGTTATGTAATACAGTAAAGCTGCGTTCATTATTCAACGTTACCACCATTACACTGATTACGGTCTCTGTGTTCGTGGCGCGTCACGTTCGGCGTCTCGGTATCAGACGGACAGGTTTCACGACTCGTTCGAGGTTTTGCGTGACAGATCGGGGGTGAAGGGGTTTCGCGGCGTCCTCCGAGGCAGAATTATTCCAACCCCACCAGTCTCACGGGACATGTTCAGGCACGGGTTTAGAAGAAACCGGTTTTGCGCCTACGCTGCCTAGCATACCGCCTCAGACAGATCTTTCCCTGTGACCTCACCAAGAACCTCTCCTCGAGAGCTCTTTACAGCGAGCGAGCCTGCTGACAGGAAGCAGCTACAGTTCGGCCCCTCTGGGTCGGGACGGTTTAGGAAAAGCCGCAGGGCTCCTTGTGGTTTAGAGGATAGTTTCCCCGCTGTTCTTGTTTATAACACGTGGATTTGGGTTTATCTTCCAACCTCCTGACTTACGAGTGAAGAAAACGCAGTGACTCCACACACCCAAACCTGTCAAATCTTGCACAGAAAAGCAGAGTCTTGTTGTTGCTCTACAAGTTTTCACAAGAACCTTGAACCTAGAAAACTTTTTACTTACCCTGTTACATCATGAACCATTCTGATTCAACCAGTATATGAAAAAAATGTGTAACCAATTCATAAAATAAACTGTATTACATTAAAATATATATTTAAAAAATAATAAACAACTAATATTTAACTATTTAACTAACTCTAACTCTCTTCTCACACATCAATAAGTGTTGATTAATTTCCTATAACAGCAGCCCTGATAGTAGTGCAAATCACAGGTTTATATTAACGCACTCATGCTTTAATAGTTTTTATTTAGTGACATTTACGGAAGGAGTCTCCAGTGTAAGTTGTTTTTTTTTTTTGTTGTTTTTTTTAATAAATAGGATTTGTTTGGAAATTGCTGTGATACAAGAAGTGTTTAATTTTAGTTACGTGTTACTTAATGGCTGTTCGCAATGACAATATTTATCCGTAATCCCTTTTTTTTTTTGGTCTGTGGTTCTTTTCATTTTATTTTTTAATAAATTTTATCTGTCAGGAAAGAATTACCTCCTCGTGAACTTTAAAAGGAGCTCATCTGATCTGACACACCACTACAGCAAAACAAGACCAAAACAGCTCGAGGGCGGGAAGCGCCTAGAGTCAGCTCATTATCCGCGCTTTTGTGATAGCGTCAATACCGAGCCACATTAGCCGTGCTTTATGAGCCAAACACCACTCCCTGTCGTTTCTGTCTGGGTGGACCGTCATGTAATAACCAGCTTCGAGGTCGTCCCGTCTCTCTGAGGAAAAACCTCTCGGGATTATTTTTTTCCCAGGCCGGACTGGGCCGGGTCGCTCCGTAGGCAGATGCTTCTGCAGGACCTTTAATAGCTGCAGGGCGTCGTGAAGAGGTCCGTTTTGGGCTTTCTGATTGCTAGGTGTCGTCACAGGATGAAAAAATGTTTGACAGCTAGACCAAAAACAGCGTGCTAGCATGGCTAAATGCTAAATACGGACCTCTTTTTTTTTTTTTTCCAGATTTTTTGCTAGCATGGATAACTCCATGACACTAAATCAAGGAATCATTGAACGCTAAATTTCTTTGCTAATTTCTCCTGAAATGTGAATATCCATGCCAAGACCCAGTACAAGACATTTACACATTCAGAGTATCCATTAATATTTCCGATATTTATTAGAATGAAAACATGAAAGGGGTTTAGCATCCAGTCACACAGTTGGATCGTGTTTGCTAGCCGGATTAGCTTTAACATTATGAACAAAAACGTAACAATACTCTCAAGTATCCGGTCAGGTTAGCCCCTGTTGGCTAAAAGGTTAGCTTCAGGAGTAAACATTATGAAATTTATAAAGATTTTAAAATCTTCTTCATAAATCCTGTCTAGTTAGCCCATGTTGGCTAGCTGGGTAGTGCAAATTATGAAGAAAATTTAAATTTCATATCAGAAATCCTGCCAGGTTATCGTGTTAGCTGATGTTAGTTAGCTAGCTAGGACTAGTTAGTGTATTGAATGAGACAGAAATTAAAATTACTTATGGAAACTTTCTCATAAATCTTGTTAACTCGCGTTAGCTTGGCAACACAACGTGAAAATACAAGCAGATATAATTATGCTAATAACTTCCAACTTTTTTAACATTGTTTATCTAAATATAACTAGGTGCAGTAGCTAACTATGTTGAGGTGAAAATAAACAGGACGTTTCCAGTGAAGGTAGGCTACATAATTACGGCTAACTTTTAAAAAATAAATCACTCTTTTGATGTGAGCTAGCTAGCCATGTTAGCTTAACAACAGCGCTCATGACATCAGCTCTGTTCATGAATCAAGAATCGCTGTGGCTTATTTATTTGGTAACGTGTGCTAACAGGTGATGACTTAGCATCGGTTATGTAATTTGTCCAGCGTAGTCATAACTTTCATCTTGCCTCAGCAGTAACCTTTAAACCTCCTAATTCCCCCTTGCGGGATTAATAAAGTTGTAAAATGTAAACCTGTGCTAATCGGTTTCATCTGAAATAAAGAAGTACAAAAAGAAAAATCCTCTCAGAAATACCGTCAGATTAGCTCGTGTCGGTTAGCTGGCTTGTATTATGTAGAAACTTTATCATTTCTCTCAGAAATCCTGTCAGTTCAGTTCATATTAGCTAGCAGGTTAGCATCAGCAGTAACAAAGTTATGATAGTTATGAATATGATTTGAAATTCCTCTCAGAAAACCGTTCTATATTAACTCATGTTAGCTTTAGCAGTGAAAATATTACAGTGATCAATATGAATGACCGTTCTTCTCAGAAATCCTTTCAGGTTATCAAGTTAGCTCGTGGCTAACCTGATATGATTTCAAGTTCCTCTCAGAAATCCTGTCAGATTGGCTCGTCTTAGCTAGCAAGTCGGTTTTAGAGGTACAAACGATGCATATTTATAACTTTAAAAAATCCTGTCAGAAACCCTGTCAGGTTAGCACGTGTTGGCTAGCTAGCTAGTGTAACTGCTATAAATTATGAACAATTATGAATAATCATGTTAGGTATATCACTAGAATGTATCAAATTTACAAATAAGATGTAAAAACAAACAAACAAACAAACAAACAAGTCTTTCAGGTTGATAAGATAGCTCATGTCAGATAACCGGTTAGCTTTAGAAGTGAAAATTATGGATATGATTTAAAATTTCTCTCAGAAGACCTGCCTGGTTAGCTCATGATGGTCCAAAAGCGTTTGGAGTTGTCAAAAAACAAAGTGTAAACCTCACCGTGCACTTGCATGCAGCATGCAGAGTGTAAACACACACACACACACACACACACACACACTGACTCATACTCCCTCTCTCTGTTTACCTCAGTTTCACTCAGTGACTCAGGACGAATCTTCCTCCTCCTCCTCCTCCACCTCGCTGCTGTTTCCTCGACGAGCCACGACGTGCACATCGTGATCAATAACAGATCTTTCTTTGTGCTTGGTTATGCAACCACCGGTTCCTGTAGGGTTCTTTTGTCACAGGTCAGTGTGAGAAGATCTCAATCATCCTGATTGCAGTTGCAGAAAACACACCCGTGGTGTCCACTGATAGTATGCCCTGTTTTGGGAGTAAAAAATAAAAAATAAAAAATTGTAAAATCCGTAATGTGACCTTTGACCTTAGGCAGATCTTCAGTGATACGACCTGATGTAGCTTAGGACACGGTGCAACTTCCTGTCATCTATAGACATGAACAAAACTTCACCGTTTAGCTAAACATTATGGAGGCGGCCATTTTGAACAACCAGAATCATTTTCTTCCCTGATTGAGCGTGATGCGTCCCAGAAAATGAAGCACTCTGACTTAGCATAGCATCAGGAAGAAGTTAACATGCTACACCAGTGAGCGGGAAGGACACAATATGGTGACTTGTAAACATCATTAGCTAGCTAGCTAAAACAATCAAAGTGGCCATTCAAATTTAGCGAGCTACTTCTTTGTGGGTAATAAACATTACGCTAACAAACTAACCAACACTTCGTGGATGGTAAACTCTTACCACTAATATACTAATATAACCTTTTAAATAGCTAAAACTTCTTAATGACCATGACTATGTTAAACTCTTAGCTAGCGAAAACATCCTCGTGGTTGGGTAAACTCTTGACTAGCTAGCCAACACTTCATGATGGCTGGTCAAAACGTAACTAGCTAGCTAACACTTTGCTATGGCTGTTAAAATCTTCGCTAGCTAACATCATAAACCAAATGAATTAGCTCACACTTTTAAGCAGCTAGCTGACACGTCACTGTGGTTGTTGAACTGCCACGAGGCTGTTAAACTCTTAGCTAGCTAGCTAATGCTTAACATTTAGAACATTTTGTGCAGTTGTACTCATTTGTGTGTGCTTGTTTGGTGATCTTTTCTCCTTTTTTTTTTTTTTTCTCCCCACGAGCACAGACTATTTTCCAGATAAACGTGTGATGAAAAAGAGAAGGAGAAAAAAAAAGAAAATGTTTCCAAGACTAAAATAAAATGTAATAAAATAAATCTCTTGATGAGTCGCTCCTGCGGATCTCTACATTATCTCAAGGTCAACAGCACTCTGACATTCAGAAAAGCTTAATAATCCAATCATTTCTGACTCTCACACATACACAAGCCTTAATAATCTCTGACTCGCAGCACGCGGCGCCTGATCAATTCACACACACACACACACACACACACACACACACACACACACACACACACACACACCATCTGGGACGAGGGGTACGTTAAAATCCCAGGATTTGAGGAACGAGACGCTACCGTTACAGAGACTGAGACATTAGCGGCTTTACGAGTTCGGGTCACGGTCGTTCACCAGAGAGTGAACAGAGAGAAGTCTCTCGTGTCGCTTGTGGGCGTGGCCTGTCCAGTCACTTTACGTTGTGCGACATGCGCTCGACATAAACGCTTTTTTTTTTTAAAAAGTGTGTAATTGTTGATATGGTGAGGATTTCTGTAACACGCATGGAAGGAGTCTCCAGTGTCAGCGTCAGCGTCAGGAAACGCTGTGACTTTTAAGTTTTCCAACGTCTTCAGGACAGAGGAGTTTACGCAGTTTCATTGCGGTTTCTCAAAAAGAAAACATGGCAAGTAACTACGAAACTAAGTAACTATATACGGATAAAAAGTACATAATAGTTTTTAAATGGACGTGGTGTATGAGGAGTAAAACATTTGGGAAACTTGCTGTTCTGGGAAAATAATCAACTCCACATCAGACATGTGTTAAATATCAACATACTGCATATCGCTTAATCGAGTATCGGCATGACACACAACACAGGAAAACACACACACACACACACACACACACACACACACACACACACTTTCAGTATCTGTTTGGTTCATCTTTAACATAATATGAAAATAAAGGTCACTTTAAAAGTCAAAAGTCTTTCTCCGTATCTCTCTAATCTCTCTCTCTGACTCTGTATCTCTCTCACTCTCTCTCTCTCTCTCTCAGTATCTCGGTATGTCTCTCGCCCTTTAGAGAATCCGGGGCATGAACACCAGCCTGGAAAGTCCCTTCCATGTAAACAGGCTGTAATCACAGAGGTGTGAGGTTTGGCAGAACACCGAGGTTCAGACGAGGCCTGCTTACACCAGACGACCTTGCGGCATGTGTGTGTGTGTGTGTGTGTGTGTGTGTGTGTGTTTGTGTGTGTGTGTGTGTGCTTGCTGTTTGAGTTTCTAGGCAGTTACACACAGTAATCGCTGCTTATAAATGCAAATTTATAAGGGTGTTCTGAGTTCACTCTGACACTGATGACACGTCTTCATTTTAACTGTTTTCTTTATATTTCATTTCTTTCCTACCTCCAATTCATCATCCCTCTTTTCTGACATTTCTAACTCTTCACTCCAAAGCATGTGGAGTTAACTGTTTGCATATCTGAAATGAAAACGTTTGGAAATACAAACCCCAGGCACATTCAATTTACATATTTCATTTAAGTGACAGTTACTTTAAATTTGATGAACTAGAAAATAATAAAATCGTGTAATTGTGGCAAAAGACTCACTAATTAATTAATTAATTAATTGTCTCGCTAGGACTCGTCAGGCAGGTCAAGATCCGTCATTCGGAATAACAGCTCCAGATTGTATTCAACTCTCTGACCCATCAAAACTTGTGCTCACACTCAGCAGCCACGGGCTCCTCTAAGGATCCGAACGTGAAGCTAACCGATGCCTACAAAGCAGTGGAAGGCTACCAAAAGAAAACGCTTTCCAGCTCACAATTTTCACTGTTCCGAAATGGCAGTGGGCCAAGACAACTCTCAGACAGAACTGTCGGCAGCAAAACCCCTAAATGACAGCAAGAACCTGCAGGAAGGTTTAGCTGACACAGCTTCGCTTGAACAAACATGATCTGCATGGAAGAGTCATCAGAAGGAAACACCTCGACAACCGTTAAGCGTGAGGGTGGATCTGTTATGCTTTGGGGTTGTGCGGCAACCAGTGGCTCAGGAAACATCAGACAGGTAAGATGGATGAATGGGTTCCAACAAGAACAGAAAGTCTAGCTGGCTACAAAAAGGTTCTGCAATGCTAGGGAACGTCTATGAGGTCACGCACGACCACCGCAGCCTCCGAAAGCGGAACCAGGAGCGAACAGTGAATTTAAAAACACACCCACGTTCACACTGCACCGTCTCCAGGTGGACCGCAGATCCGTTTCAGTTTTTCCTCCGGGGGGAAAAAAAAAAAAAAGCTTCAAGCTGGAGAACGCCTGTGAGTTCGATTGCTTTTACAAGCCGTGTATTTAGAGAAGCTCAGAGCTCGGAGCGGCGAACTCGCCTGAACCCCCGCTGCTGG
Source organism: Cranoglanis bouderius (assembly GCA_023630585.1). Lineage (NCBI taxonomy): Eukaryota > Metazoa > Chordata > Actinopteri > Siluriformes > Cranoglanididae > Cranoglanis > Cranoglanis bouderius. The sequence goes on from CM042546.1 coordinate 9,264,603, forward strand.
AAAACCGACTCTCCTGCACCACAAATGGAGTTCATTAGCGTCCAGTAACAATCTCCCACAGGAATCTCCCTCTCTCTCTCTCTCTCTCTCTCACACACACACACACACACACACACACACACACGTAGCCTAAAACGACCCCTACTTGAACTGCATTCTGCGATTTTATAGGCATTTAAAGCAGAATGATCGTTAGCATGCTGCTGTCTGGAATTATAGCTTAGAGCCGGTAAAGACTTTTTTTTTTTTCCCCGTAACAGACGATAAGAACCGAATCAGAAATCCGTGGAAGCGGAAAGAAAGAAAGAAAAAGAAAGAAAGAAAACAGACAGACAGTTAGAAGTAGACAGATGGAGACAGAGCGACTGAATGAGACACGGACAGATAGAAGGAGATACAGGGAGATCGGAGGAGAGACAGACAGGAAGGGAGACCGACAGGTAGAGAGAGAGATAAGAGGAAAGCGACAGAATGAGAGACAGACAGATGGAGAGACTGAAACATAGAAAGGAGAGAGAGCAACAAAGACAGAAGGAGAGAAAGACAAGACAGGTGAGAGAGTGAATGAGAGACAGACAGAAGCAAAAACTTACCGATATAAGGAGTGACAGATGGGAGACAAATAGACACAGTAGGAGAGAGACAGACAGGTGATACAGATAGGACGATACACAGATGGACAAACAGAAGGAGAGACAGACAGAAAGAGAGACAGGCACACAGAAGCAGAAGGAGAGACAGACAGGAGGATAGACACAGTATGAGATACGTACTGGCAGAAGGAGAGACCAACAAATAGATGAAGAGTCAGACAGACAGAAGGGGAGATGGACAGGTGGAGAGACAGAGAGAGCAAGACAGACATGGAAGGAGAGACAAATAGATAGCAAAGAGACAGACAGACAAACAGATAGAAGGAGAGACAGATAGGAGGATAAACAGACAGAAGGTGAGACAGACATGAGGATAAAGACAGAAAGAGAGAGAGCATTGGAGGGGAGACAGACAGACAGAAGAAGAGACAAATAGCTATCAGATGAGACAGACAGACAAGAGGAAGGATGGCACATTGGAGGAGAGACAGAGAGAGAGACAGAACATTGGAGGAGAGACAGAGAGAGAGACACAGAACATTGGAGGACAGAGAGAGAGAGACAGAACATTGGAGGAGAGACAGATAGCAGACGTGACACACAGACAGGAGAAAAGACAGAAAACTAGAGGAGAGACAGACAGAAAGAGAGACAGAACATTGGAGGAGAAACAGACATAAGGAGAGACAGACAGACAAGAGGAAGGATGGCACATTGGAGGAGAGACAGAGAGAGAGACAGAACATTGGAGGAGAGACAGAGAGAGAGACAGAACATTGGAGGAGAGACAGAGAGAGAGAGACAGAACATTGGAGGAGAGACAGAGAGAGAGAGAGAGAGACAGAACATTGGAGGAGAGACAGAGAGAGAGAGAGACAGAACATTGGAGGAGAGACAGATAGCAGACGTGACACACAAACAGGAGAAAAGACGGAAAACTAGAGGAGAGACAGACAGACAAGAGGAAGGATGGCACATTGGAGGAGAGACAGAGAGAGAGACAGAACATTGGAGGAGAGACAGAGAGAGACACAGAACATTGGAGGAGAGACAGAGAGAGAGAGAGACAGAACATTGGAGGAGAGACAGATAGCAGACGTGACACACAAACAGGAGAAAAGACAGAAAACTAGAGGAGAGACAGACAGAAAGAGAGACAGAACATTGGAGGAGAGACAGACATAAGGAGAGACAGACAGGAGGATAGCGAGATATAGACAGGAGAGATAGAGAGACACAAAGAGAGACAGAACATTGGAGGAGAGACAGACAGAGAGAAAGGAGAGAAACAGACAGGATGAAAGACAGATAGACAGAAGGAGAGAAAAATAGATAGCAGAAGAGCAAACAGACAGACAGGAGGAGAGACGGACAGACAGAAGGAGAGAGACAGACAGGAGGAGAGACAGATAGACAGAAGGAGAGAAAATAGATAGACAGAAGAGCAGACAGACAGACAGGAAGAGACACAGACAGAACAATTATCAGTGTAGATTAGATGTGAAAACTACACTCCTTTATCACAGTCTATTGTTCGATTATTTTATTTATAAGTAGCATATTTTAATCGTTGTTTTAATCACTGGTGCTATGGTAACACTATCTTTGCGCTAACCCCAGCGTATCTTTGCGTAGTCGTCTCATAAACCCTGCTGCTTTTTGGTTGTGTTTGAAGGGTCCAGGGCCTATCTGATTCGGGGTGTATCTGATTCAAGGCGTATCCCTGCCTCGCACTCAGTGTATCCCAAGATAGGTTCCGAGTCCACCACAACCCTAAACTGGACGTCTGGAGGACGTTTTTGGATTTGGGCGTGACTGATGGCTCCCTGCAGGATGGCAGGATCACACTGTGTGGGAGATGAAAGAGGACAGATAAGATAATCGTGGACAGGAAGTGGAGGACACATTCAGCACTCACCCATCCTGGTATGTCTGGTACGGTACACACATCTGGAATACCGATCCGATTCCAAACCATCCGATTCCTCAGGATTCTGTAAACAGAACGATGCCACAGGATTATAAACTAGATGTTATTCATTCACAAATGATTCAGTCTTTTTGAAAGAGTCACCAAGCTGAACGAATCAGTATCGTTCACTACCACGCACTGAGTCATTTATGACCGAGATTCGCTCCTCTCGTGTTCAGTGGATCAGTGTTTGAATCAGTGAATCATTACGTACTGATGACCTGTTTGAGTCATGACTGAAAACCTGTGTGCTATACCGGCTACCAGGCGAAATTAGCTAACGCTAGTGATGAACAGGTGGTGGTTGCCATGGTAACTTTACCTCATATTCTGTCTGCTGTTAAATTAGTGAGCAAATCAGGATGTAAACTGAAATTCTGATGCTGAAATCCCAGAAAGCAAGAAAGAAAAGAAGTCAAGACAAATGAAATAAAATAAGAGAAGAAAAGAAAAAAATAGAAACGAAAATACTGAAGAGGGGGAAAAAAATACAAAAGAAAGAAAGAAAAAAAAAGGATATGGTAGAAAAAAGGAAAGACAGGAAAAGTAAACAAAAGAAAAAAAGGAAATAATAGTAAGAAAAATATCGAAAAGAAAAAATTAAAAAGACAAATGAGGAAAGAGGAAGAAAGATTTTTTTAAAAAAACAAGAGAGAAAGAAAGAAAGAAAACGGGCGAATGAAAATAAAGGAAAGAAGAACGGAAAATGGAAAACAACTGAAAAAAAAGACAAATGAGGAAAGAATGAAAGCAAGTAAGGATGTGGGTGAAAGGGGAAATACAGAAAAATTAAACAAATGAAAAAAGGAAATAATAAAAAAAATATTGAAAAGAAAAATAATTAAAAAGAAGGACAAAATGAGAAAGAAAGAAAGAAAAAAGAAAGAAAGAAAACGGGTGAAATAAAATAAAGGAAAGAATAAAATAAAAGAACAAAATATAAATAAAAATGTTGAGAATAAAAACATTTGAAAAACAAAAGACAAACGAGGAAAGAAAGATAAATAAGTAAAGAAAGAAAGAAAGAAAGAAAGTGACAGAAATTAAATAAAAGAAAAAAAGGAAAAAAATATATAGCATTAAGATGAAAGGAAGAAAGAAATAATGAATGTGGGAGGGGCTAAAATGAAGATTGCAAAATTAAAAAATAGGGCATGTGGGCGTGCAGCAATTTGCGTATTCACGTATATTTATAGATCCTGATATATTTAATGAGGGTTAACGTGTCGAGATGTTTTTAGGCCATTTTTAATCGTATGTTTATATTATTTTTGGCAGTTACATGTAGACATTTTGGAAGAAGCAGTGGAAGCTGAAAGTGTGGAGCAGCTGCTGGTGAAACCTGATATCCGAGAGAGAAAAACACAGAGTCAAAGTGCACGCAGAGACAATACACGTCTTCCACCTGGAGCAGCACACTGCCGGCCCGGAACCGGCTGAAAAGGCTTTCTTGTGCTCGTGTGTGTGTGTGTGTGTGTGTGTGTGTGTGTGTGTGTGTGTGTGTGTTGCCTGGAGGCACTACATCTGCTGAACATTCAGGAAACTCAATCACTTAATGACTTGTGCCTCACAGAAGGTTGAAACTCGGGTCGGCCCATTCGGATGAATTACGCGGCTCGGCTGTGTCCTAATCCATTAAACGGGACTCGGGCTCTGCTCGACATCTGTCACGCAACCGGATCCAAATCTCTTCTCCTCCGGTTACTGCAGCCGGACCACTGAGCTTCTCCGCCCTGGCTTTTCACCTCCCCGCCTCCTCAGCTCCCATTTCACCCGATACGGACCCATCGATTCATATCTAGAAATTCTTCAGGCTCATGAGCGCTCCCCGAGAACAACGACGAGAACAATACTACATCCTGAAAGACCACTGAAAATCAGAACTACGAGGTGGGGGGTATAGAGAAAAAAAACAAAATCGCTATACTGTATTTCAAGAACAAAGAATTACAAAAATGACCCAAAAAAAAATGGACATGTGGGCGTGAACAAATTTGCATATTCATATATATTTATAGATCCTGGTATATTTAATGAGGGTAAATGGGTAGAGATGTTTTTAGGCCATTCTAAACATTTATTAATTAAAAAAAAAAAAAAAAAGTTAAACAATTTAATACATTTAAACATTTATTAATTAAAAAAGTTAAACAATTCTTATTATTTTTTGCAGTGACACGTAAACATTAAACATATATAAAAGCCACAATATGTGTTATGGGGAAAAAAATAATTGCAATATATTGAGGAAAAAAAATCATTTTATGAGAAAAAAGTCGCAATGTTTCGGGAATAAATTCGTAATATTTTATTTTTTCGAGAATCGCTATATTTCAAGAATAAAAAGTTCAGTAATATTACAAGAAAAAAGTTGCAATATTTTGAGAATCAAGTCGTAATATTATGAGGAAAAAATAAAAAAGCAATATTTTGAGAAAATTCATTTACGTCACAATATTTCAAAAATAAATTCGTCGCAGTTTGTATTATAAAAAAAAAACAAAGTCACAATTTTTGAGAATAACGTTATAATAAAGTTGTAAAAATTTAATAAAGTTGTAATAAAATCCCTGATCGTTACATTCTTTCACACTCGTTACCTTGGCAACCGCACAACTGATACCAGATAAACAAAAGTCGTCGAAACTACGCCTAGATTTCACTAGCTAGCTAATTAAACGCTTTTGGTACAAGACGGTTTTGTTTTTTTCAAAAAATGTTTACCTTTATATCTAGTTTGTTTACTCTGGACATACTGGGGTAACAGAAACGCTAGCTGACTCCTTGTTAAGAGTTAGGAGTCTTAACTGTCTTTACACGTCCTTGTCAGATCCACCCGCTTTCACACTTTCCAGCTAAATACTTCATCTAAAGTTCATGCTAACACCGCTGGAAGCTAATGCGAATGAGATTAGCGCTTCACAGTGAACCGCTCCTGGCAGATGATGTGGTTGACTCAGATTAAGATGAATGTGTCGGCGTTCGGAGCTAATTAAGGCCCGGAAGACCCCCCGAGCGAAAATAACACGTCAAACCTGAATCTCTCTCCGAGACGCTTCGGCTAAAACTTCATCTCCGAGCCCGAGACGCGGGCGAGAGGAACGCGAGAGGGCCGAGGGAAGCCGGATTCACACGGCTGCTCGCTTTAATTAAGCACTCGGAGAGAATTAAGGTCACCTCTGAAGACCAGGAGGTGACGAGATCCCTCTCTCTGTCTCGCTTTCCGACTGAAAGTGTGACTTAATGATCTGCCAAACGAGGCGTGGAGGAGTTTCGAGGGCTTAATTAGCGCTAATCCTGAGTATTTGTAGACTTGACACAAAGGGACGACTGAAGAAACGTGTTTTGTTGGAACTAGCGCCGGTGCTAGTCTCAGAGAAAGAAAAATGTAATGTTTTATATTTAAAACAATAAAATTCGCATACACTAAGTGTCCTCAAAGAGCAGCCACAGGACTCTTCCTATAGGACAGGTTATTATGGGAAAACAATGAAGCATGAAGCGGAGTTACTCTTACCACCCCGAAGATCATTTCATTTCCACCGCGTGTCCTGAAAACGTTTCATTCCTCTTACACCGCAGCAAACTGCCAACAATTACGTTTTTATTTATTAAAAAACAACTTCTGCGTTTTATCCATTTATAGTTACTTTTCATGACGTGCGTCCCCGCGTGGCGGAAAATTTACTCGCTGTTACTGGAGACTCGATCCCTAAACGTTAAAAACTTCACCATATCAACCATAACGCACCTTTTTTTTAAAAATTCGTTTATGCAGAGACTCTGCTACACAAGTTAGCTAGTGCAGTAACCAAACGCCCCTTAAGATGGCGACGATGATCCTTGTCGAAAGTCAAGCGAAAGAAAAAATACTTTTCCCACAGGGCTCAATAAATCATAAAGCGTAAAGCATTTTCTAGGTGTCCTGGGATAAGTGGGCGGAGCTAGGAACAGTGCCGATCACTGACTGGTCGAAGCCAGTGGTGACGGACGCGTCCTGATTAACCTCTCTCGCTAGAGCAGCTTCTCTAAGGGACATTCGTGTAATGTAGCGACCACATAAAATCCACCATCTTAGGACCGAGTTAGACCAAGAGCCAAATCCCAAAATGGCTCCCTGTTCACTCAGCTTGCGCCCTACCCAGGGTACGACATAAAGATTCAGCCAAAAGGTGTTTTTTTTTTTGTCTTGTTTTTACTAACGATTCTAACGGCTGCTTTCAAACGTTTCCATAATCGCGCGAGAACTAAAAGTATTGGCACCCTCGTGTTTGGCCGTGGCGTCAACATCAGCAAACATCGGTTTCTCCTTGTCCGACACTGGTCTCCTCGATACGCACTTCCAAGTCATGAGGGGAAGTCGACTAGGCCGGTAAAAACAGGAAGGATCTGTTTCTGGGATTTAAATGATGTGATTAACACAATAACAGACAGAATCCGCACGTGTTTTACGTTAAAAAAAAAAGAAGAAAAAAAAAGTTCCACCAAGACAGCCTCCTGCTAGCATGATTTCTGAAGAAAGAAAAAAAATGTGTGTAAAAGCCTGAAAGGTGAAAGATGTCTCCAAAGCCTCCAGATCTCCAGCAAAGCCTGAATCTGCCCTCCATCTCTGGTAGGGGTTTAAAAGCTACCTGCGGCTCGAATCCCCGTCTCTGCAGGAAGGGGAATAATCCCGGCCGTGTTTACAGACACCGAGGACTAAAACACACACACACACACACACACACACACACACACACACACACACACACACACGGGAACCATAAACGAGACGAGAGAGGAACGTCGAATAGAGAGGAATCGCCCATATCCCCCTCACGTAGGTTATTATAATGGTACGTCATCTTTAGGTTAGGTTACTGAAAAAACGTCCAAGTCGTCTTTATTTTTACTGGTCGTTATTATATCTGCAGTTTTCCTAAAGTTGCTCTGCGATTAAACTGAATTAGTGTAACGTTTACGGTGTTTAAAGGAATTCATTTTACGTTATCTGGCATCAAGAGAAGATAAACTTCCTTAATATACAGAAAACACTTTCATCAGGCTCAACAAACCGAACGGTTTAAACCCCGGACGTAAGAAATACGTATCGAACAGAGTCTGTAATAATTCTTCCGCACTGCGCGATCACATAAGCGGCATACGTCTCGACCGGCTAAATAAAGAGCGTTAGCTTGCTAGCCGTGTATGACTCGCTGGGATCGACAAACACAGAGTTGGAAGTCATCATCAGCGACGAACGACCAAGCGGCTAGCTGTGTAGCGCCATTTACGTCTCCTAGCAACAAACCCGAGAGCCCTAAACATTGTGCGCCTCCTCGGAACATCGTCCTGAACGCTCCTTTCAGGTTTCACGCGAATCCATGCAACCAATCACGAGTTAGAGATGTCCGAGTAAAAACAAGCTCCGCCCCACGGAAGCCTGATTGGCATGTGGCGGCCATTTTGTTTACCAAGTTCAACATTTTCAATAATTATTGAGGATTTAGATCCCAGGGGTAATCTGACCGCAATTTTGTGGCCATGCACCAAAAATCCTCGGAACTACTTCGCAAAATTTCACGTATTATGCAAGTTCGCTTAAAATCGAAGTAGGCGGGGCTTCTTATTAGGTTCTTAAGATTTTTCGTTTATTTTGCACCGTGCGATCTCCCAGCTCGGGGAGAGAAAGACGTACGGAAATGTTTTAATCGAAAGCGAAAAGAACGGCGTGAGAGAACATCCTTCGAGACGTAACCGTGGCAACAACTGCATAACTATATACATCACTGATTAGAGAGTCATCAGGCCCCACACACACACACACACACACACACATAAAATCATACACGTGGAATCAGCAGTACCATACCACCCACTGAACCCAGACACACACACACACACACACACACACACAACCATATATAATATATACACACACACACACACACAAACATAAAATCATATACGTGGAATCAGCAGTACCCACTGAACCCAGACACACACACACACACAACCATATATAATATATACACACACACACACACAGCAGTCACATACCACCCACAATCAATCTCTCTCTCTCTCTCTCTCTCACACACACACACACACACACACACACACACACACACACACACACACAGTGAATGACATGGTGGTGAGCAGATTAGAAGCAGCTGGCTCTGGTTCAACACACACATTACTGAAGGCCTTTGACTCAGGGTTCATACTCAGACACTCTCTCTCTCTCTCTCTCACTCTTTCTCTCTCTCTCTCTCTCACACACACACACACACACACACACACACACACACATACGCAATTTAGACCAATAACAGTTAACCAATAACAGACACATTGCTTCCATGGATGAAAGCAGCTGATGAGGAAGTTGTTTATTTTCCCACATCATCACGTCACCTTACAATTTTCTATTTATTAAAGAAAGAACGACACGACGTATTATTATTATTTTTTTATCCATTTACAGTCACAGTTACTGGTGAAACAAGTTACTCTGCATCCGATTATACTCGGAATCGGAAAGAATCTGGAATGATGTCTTTTTTTTTTACCTCAGGAGGTTCAAGCTACAAGGTGAGAGGGGAAAACAAAACAACAACAAAACAAAACAACAAAAAAAACATGGATACCTCAGGGAAAGCAAGCGTGTGTTTTGTTAGCAACAAGCTAGCCAGCTAAGATTAGTGATCACGAGTTTACGACGTATTCGCGTTCTCAAATGTCATAGATTTGATCAGCTGATGCGTAAACACTGCTCTAAACTCACTGAAAGTTGCGAGGTGACATCGCGTTGACTGCGGACGGTCCGAGCGGCCATTTTGAATTTTTGACGCCGAGTGTCAGCGGTTTCTTTGGTTTCTTCGAGTCGGAAGTCGGAAATGCAGAGTTACGAGGTTCGGCTATAAAGCGATAGCCAGCCCCCCCCAACCCCCCAAACTCTCAAAGTTAATAAGACGGAAAAAACCTGGAAATGCAGTAAAATAAGGAAAATAATAAACCGGATTCACACTGTGTTAATGTAGACAAACACTTAAACAACTCCATCCACTGTCCTGAATAATCACTGCCAAAGATGGATGCTTTAGTTGCAGGGACGAGGAGTAGGTGTGTGTGTGTGTGTGTGTTTAAAGCTGGCAACCAAAAAAAAAAAAAAAGAGGAATATGCGATAGACCACCCAGGTAGACGGAGACTGGATTATAGGCCCAATGTGAGTGTGTGTGTGTGTGTGTGTGTGTGTGTGTGTGTGTGTGCACTCAGCTGTGCCTAATTAAAACCCTTTACCCCAAAATGGAGGACGCATTAACCGCTATACAGTCCGTACAGGATTTTTGGGGGTTGATTGGGGGTGCTGGGGGGGATGCATGTATATTTGTGTGTGTGTGTGTGTGTGTGTGTGTGTGTGTGTGTGTGTATATATATATATATGATTTCATATACACACTATATATAAAATAGTTTTATTATTTAATATTTATATTAATTCATGATATAAACATACACCAAAAGGGTGTGTATTGCATTTATTATTCATTCACTGTGTTATCATTTTAGATTCAATGTTTAAAATTATAAAATTATAAATCAACATTATATAAACAGATCTCCTGCTTTGGGAAAGCTGTGATCGGGTGATGAGGTTCGATGTTTTCTCTGTAAGTACGCTGCAACACCTAGATAAACATCAACACACACACACACACACACACACACACACACACACACACACAGAAAGGAGTATTTTTTTTACTGTAGTTATTTTGTGTTTATTTTCCCTCTCACTGGAAACTTAATGAACGGACTGTCACTGTGCAAGCGTTCCGTTTTTTCTTCTCTCTTTTACACCCACGCTGAGTCTTTATCTCTCACTAACGCATTACCTCATCGTTTCCAACAGGAATCTGAACCACTCACTCAACACGGCTCTAATGACTAATCTCAAGCCCTACTTCCCTTACCGACCCCACACACACACACACACACACACACACACACACACACACACACACACACACAGCCTTGAAACACGTCCTCTGGCTGGACAATACCGAGACTCACTTCGAGTCTAGACTCTTGAACGGCAGCCAATAACAACACAGAGAGCCAAGATGGCTGAAACTGAGTGCTTACCTCAGCCACGAGGCGGACAGGATGCAGGTTTCGCTCTCTGGGGGGTCTGTACAAAGCGTTTGTCCCTATCTGACCTGAAATCTAATATATGTGTATGTATATATATATATATATATATATATATATATATATATATATATATATATATATATATATATATATATATATATATATGAGATCGTTTAGAAACTATCAGAAATTCCTATTGTTGAGTTTACTGCTGACAGGAATTAGTTAGCTTGCTAATCTAGTCGAAACTTCCTAGCTAGCTCGCTAGACATCTTAACCAGCTCAACCGACAACACAGTACTGTCTTGGTGTGAGCTAAAAAGCTAGCTAAGGAAACAATCGCCAAAGTACATCTATCTAACTGTCTAACATGCTGACAAGGTTCATCTACCATTATACAAAATACAATATCAAAACATGCTAACTTAGTCAACAACTTTGGCATGAACGTTTCAAATTAGCACAGCTAATGCAGCAAGCTAATCTCCTGTCTTTCCCCAGCTATCGTTAGCTAGTAAAAAAAAAAAAAAAAAAAAAATCTATAAAATGGACTTATGTTCGTAGATTGTATCTAAGATTTAATCTCTCTCTGATATAAAGCACGCTTCAGTAATCAGTATAATACGTATAATAGTAATTCCACGACAGGGAAAAAAAGATTACTAACAAAAAAACTTGTCTTTGTAAGCTATCAGAAATTGTCGAGTTTAGCTAGCTAATACAACCTGACAGGAATTAGTTAGCTTGCTAATCTAGTCAAAACAAATCTATAATTTTTATAATCTACATTTCCATCCTTTTTAATCACTCTGGGATATACAGCATGTGTTGCTAGTCCTTTATATGATATACCATAATATTAGTATTATCACGAGCTTGCTAGCTATTAGCAAGTCAACGACAGAGAAAAAAAACAGACACACTTGTCTTTCTAAACTATTAAAAATTCCCATGGTTGAGTTTAGCAAGCTCATATAACCTGACAGGAATTAGCTTGCTCATCAAGTCTAACCTTGCTAGCTAGCTAGATATCGTAGTCAGCTCACCCAAAAATACAGTTCCAACCCTGATTTAAAATGTTCTAGCCGTGTTTTTAAATGAGCATAAAAGCTAGCTAGTGATGTGGGCTTACTAAAAGTATTGATGTGTGATGAAAATCCAGAATAAAGATAAATACATAGATAGATATAGCAACTTTAAAAATAAATAAATAAATAAATAAACAAACAAATCAATCAATCAAACAGCTAAACACAAAATGCTAATCTCCTCCCTTTTCCCATCTAGTAAAACATGCTAGCTAGTAGAAAATTGACAACTTCTAATTATGTAACAAAATAGGACTTGACAGGTTAGCTAGTTAGCATGCTTGTCGTATCGCTTAGCTTATTCTATGACACCAGAGCTTATCTCATTTAAAAAGACGGCGACATTTTTAAGCGGGTCAGAGCATGAAAATTATTAGTCAGCTATCTTGGTGTGAGAATTTAAAATCAGCATAGCTAACGCAGCATGCTAATTTCGCCTCTTTTTCCAACTACTGCAACATGCTAGCTAGTAAAATTGTACCACGTTCTCACGGTTACGTTTAGCTAGCTGACATGACATGACTTGACGGGGAGTATATATAACTCGCTATCTAATCCTAGATAGTTAGCTTACTGGCTACGCTAGTCACATGAGCTAACACTATTTTTAAAAAAGTCTATGTGCTTTTTTTTTTTTTTTTTTTTTTTTTAAATCTAGGCTGACAAGCTAGAAAGCTGAAGAACCGAGGAACCGAGCGCCGCACGCTATCCTCCCTGCTCTCTCCACCTAGCGCCGCATGCTAGCTGGTAGGTGGTCTCTGACTGGAAGAAGGTGACAGCTGGGCGTTTAAGGACATTTCAAAGAAGTTTTTGGCCCAAATCCGTCAGCGCTGGACGGAAGCGAGAAAGGGAACGACCTTCCAAAAAACACAGCGTCCAGCCGGAGCCGGATTTATCCGACAGGGAAAATTGGCAGTAGTGGATACGGACACAGCAACACCAAGCTAACACCTCCAACCTCCAACACATCCTTCTACACATGAGCGCGCACACACACACACACACACACACACACACACACACACACACACAATACCCAGTTATCCATATCGGCTTCTCAATTCCATGTGTTTTCACTTCTCCAAAAAATCACAAAACCTCTGTTCCTACAGGATAGAACACAATCTTTGCTAACATTAACAATTCAGATGAGAGATATACATGACCTCTCAAGTACAACTAATCCAGTCTGATTAGGGCTTTGGTCTGAATAATGATAACGTTGATCTAAATTAAACCATCAGAAAGTTTCTCCAAACGATGACTTATTATTGCTATGGTAACGTTGGTTTAATTTTCTCTGCACTGATAACTAGTTGATTTTCCTGTCCTTCTCTGCTCTTTATTCCATCTCGGTGTTAGACAAGCCGGGCGGAGGCAGTGTGATGCGCTGGGTAATGTTCTGCTGGGAAACCTCGGGTTCTGCCATTCATGTGGATGTTACTTTGACCACCTACCTAAACATTGTTGCAGACCAAGTACACAACTTCATGGCAACGGTGTTCCCTAATGACAGCGGCCTCTTTCAGCAGGATAATACTCCCTGACACACTGCAAACACCGTTCAGGAACGGTTTGAGGAACATGACAAAGAGTTTGAGGTGTCGACTCGGCCTCCGAATTCTACAGCTCTCAATCCGATCGAGCGTCTGTGGGACGTGCCGGACAAACAAGTCCGATCCGTGGAGGCCCCCACCTCGCAACTTACAGGATCTGCTGCTAACGTCTTGGTGCCAGATACCACAGCACACCTTCAGAGGTCTCGTGGAGTCCAGGCCTCGACGGGTCAGAGTTGTTTTGGTGGCACAAGGGGGACCTACACGATATTATTCAGGTGGCTGAATAATAAAGTATTGTTTCATACTTTGAAACAAAATGGAGCTGGTAGTTGGAGCACTTCCAGAGAAAAAACATGCCCTTCCAGAGAAAAAACATGCCTCGTGAGAATTTGTGGTTTGACGGGTTTGTGATTCGAAAGACAAACCAACAAGTGTTCAGAGGAAAACGATTAAACTCGAATAACGTGAACATGTGCCAAAACACGTGAAGTTGAAGTGTAATGTTGCGTTGAGAATGCACAATGTGAACTAACACTGATGATTATCACTCCTTTTTTTCTGAAACAAACAGAATTGGATTTGGATTTTGGGGAGCGTTCCAAATCACTCCTTAAGTTGCACTTTAACGTAAACAGTGTGTGACGGCAGCAGAACCAACACTAACCATCTACAGTCTGGTAATGGCTAATACGATAAAGCTCATGCAATAACTCAGACTGGAGACCCACGATGGCAACGTGTTAGAATCGTCTACGGACGTGACGGGATTCGATGGCGCATTTACGTTCCGAATTACTAAACGTCGACTTAAAAAAAGGCTGCATTACTAATGGCTCTCGTGTCTTTCACAAGAGTGTAATAACACGTCCATGCTGTGTAATTAATGTGTCATTTAGGGCAGGTCTATTGAAAAGGTTTCATTTAGAGAAGCATCCTGAAAGGAACAGCACGAATTATAATCGTAATAATAATAATAAGAAGAAGAGGAAGAAGAGTAATAATAATATTTAAAATTGTAATGATAGTGATGATAATAACGATAATAATAAGGTAGTCAAAAAATAAACAGTAAAACAGGCAAACGATACGCAACAAACACAATAAAATTTAAAATGTCAAATGGAAAAAGGAGAAAAAAAGAATATAGAAGTAATATAAAAATAAAGGGTGAATAATAAAAGCAAGTTAAATGCTAAAGCCAAAAAAAAAATAAAAATCTAGCTAGCACAAGCCAGTCCGACCGAAGTTCACGCATTACGTTTACGAAAGTCTGTTCCCATCAGACAAAAGTATTCGCGAAGCGTTCACCGAGTCTCGCTAACGAAAATGGTTAACTAAACCACTAACTAAACTAACTAACTAAACTAAACCACGCCTCAAAACAAGCCGAAATTGTGACTAATTCCCGTTTTAATTTTTCATAACGTTCGCACCTACGATAACTAGCCGATTTCCGAAGGGCATGCATCCCATAATCCATTGCGTCGCCCAGCCTGTAAGAGACGGGAAGCAGTTTATGAACAAACATTTTTTTTCACTGCTGTATTTTCGTAACAATTTTACTTTATTCCGTCTCGTCTAACAGACTGTAGGGTCGGTTGACCGGTTAAGCGTATCTTGGTAACCGGTAACCTAGCAACGTATTTAAAAAAAAATGTAGGATGCTTTCAAATCCGTTTTCTCACAGGTTCCTCGGTAGATAAGAAGCATTGTGCGTTGTAAGACGACGCGCTCGAGGCGCGCACCTAAAGATTGTAGTTAGCGAACACAGAGGAGGCGGGGCTTAAATGAATCGCCGTTTTCAGAAATGAAGTGAAAGCAGATAACGAGTGAAAAAAGAAAGCGGATCGTTTCTTCGAGCTCTGATGGCGCGCCTCGTCGTGATCTTCGACAGGAGTTTAGTTTTCGCCAGAGTGACGTAACGTTTCTGATTTAGACGTGCGATTAAAAGACTCTGGTGTGAAAACACACGTGTTGCAAGTATGTCATTTTGCGGGGGAAGAAAGAAAAAAGCCGTCGATATCGTTTCTGCGGCTCGGTGGGGGGTTCGCGTCTCAATCACAGTGTCTCTCTCCGTCGATCTCACACCTTTATAATCACTTCTTCTTCTTTTTTTTTTTTTTTTATTTCATCACTTCCCTCCTCCTATGTTCACTCGCTCAGAGCTCAGCCAATTAAAAGCTGAACCTGCTACAGGAAGCAGATCGTTTTATATCATCCAAAACCCCAATCAGGTTCCTGATAGCATCATCTTCGATTTTTTTTTTTCTTGTTTCTGCTCTTGTTTTTGTTGTTAATGTTAATATCTTCTCTCACTTTCAGCTGGCGAGGTTCTTAACTTTCTCTTCATCGCACATTTGCGTTTCTCTGTAATGTTTTTTTTTTTTATGTAAAGTCGATTTAAATTTCTCATTAGCGATAAGAATAATCATTTTATATAAATACATTTTTACTCGGTGCTTGTAGAAATAAAAGAAATTAAATAAATTACTACTACGACTACTACTACTACTACTACTACTAATAATAATAATAATAATAATAAAGATGATCATTTCATTTATATAGTGCTGTACCAATAAAATTAAAAATAAATAAATAAACTTTTTTTTTTTTTTTTTACATTCCACTACATTTACATTCCACGGAATATATATGAAACATTTTACAAAAAAATTTAATATTGTATCAATCAAAATACTGCTTAAAATTATTTATATTTATTTTAAAAAAAGAGTAAAAGTATTGAGGGTCAAAATCTTACTGTCTTAATGTCATAAATCACAGCGTTATCAGATAAAGATTGTATTTAAGTTTATAAATACCATTTTGTTTTGTTTTTTTAATTTAATTATCTGGAAAAAGAAAAAATGATTTTGAGGTAAAATGTTTTTGATTTAGCAAAAAAAAAATTTTTTCAAACTTTAAATGCTTAATTTATTCTGAGCAATTAAAATAATCGAGGTGAGAGAATAATGAATTCATCTGCCCGCTACCACCTGAAGCCGAGGCGGACATGTACAGAGGCCACGCCTTCTTCACTGAGACTGACAGATACATAGGCCACGCCTCCTTCTCTGAGTGACAGATGCAGAGGCCACACCTCCTTCACTGACACTAATGTGAACAGAGGCCACGCCTCCTTCACTGAGACTGACAGGTACAGAGGCCACGCCTCTTTCACTGAGACTGACAGGTACAGAGGCCATGCCTCCTTCACTGAGACTGACATGTACAGGGCACACGCCTCCTTCACTGAGACCGACAGATAATAAGGCCACGCCTCCTTCCCCAGAACAGACAGTTCTCCTGATTTTCTTTTTGGTAAAGCTAAATATGAATCATATTTAACTATAAGAATATGATAAATAATAATATTGTGAAAGTAATGATACAGAACACCGTATCAAATTGTACCTTCACAGTTAGTTTTCATAACAAAGCAAAATTCATAAAAACATGTTTTAAACCCTGCAGAGTTGCCCTGGCAGGCTGCTAATTAAAAACACAGCTATGACTGTTTTGATACCAACATTAATGCAAAAACAATTTGTCACTTAATCAAGCTGTTTTCATTTACTCTGTGTTATTAAAATAAATGAGTAATAAAATGTGAGAAAAATTAATTAAACCACTCGTTACCACCTGAAGCAGTCGTTTGTGTTCGTCATTGTTTTATAGTTTAGCACCTCAGCTGGAACGCTACTCCAGTTCCTAAATATCAGCAGTTCCTTCCTAATTAAAATTTGTGAAAATCAACAAATGCCTCCTTTACAGGTTTCTTCTTGCATCTGCATTTCAGACTACTGAGACTGGAAGAGGTGGATGAAGGGATGGATGAGTCAATGGATAGCTGATTTCATACACAGAAGTATGGAGAGGTAGGAGGGTGGACGCACATGTGAATGGATGAGTAGATGAATGGTGGGTAGGTGGATGGATGAAGGATGTGTGGGTAAATGGGTGGATGAACAGGCAGATTGATAAAAGATGGATGGATGATGAGATGGATGAATGGATGAATGCATGGCTGGGTGTGTGGATGGATGAATGCATGAGTGCATGGCTGGGTGTGTGGATGGATGAATGCATGGCTGGGTGTATGGATGGATGAATGCATGAATGCATGGCTGGGTGTGTGGATGGATGAATGCATGAATGCATGGCTGGGTGTGTAGATGGATGAATGGCTGGGTGGATGAATAGATTAATTGAATAGTGGGTGGGTGGATGGACGTTGGATCGATGGATGAACGTATGGTTCATGGATGGTAGCAAATGGCTCAATGAATGGATGGACTGAGGGGAAGACAAATGGATGTATGGGTGTACGAATGCATGAAAGGATAGATGGATGAATTCATGAGTGGATGCATGGATGGGCAGCTAAGTGGTGGGTTAATGGATGGGTGGGGGATGGGTATATGAATGAGTGGATGAATGGATAGTGAATTGATGGATGAAGTCATTGTAGATGGATATATCAAAGGATGGATCGATGGATGCATGTACAAACTGGTGATTGTGTGAATGGATGGATGAAGGTATGAGTGGTCAGGGTTGAGTGGATGAACAGTTTTGTGGATAGTTGAATAGATGGGTGGATGAATGGATGCGTAGAGGAAGAGGGGACTGGATGGATGGATGGTAGATGGATGGATGAAGGAAAGAATGGATGAAGGGATTGGTAGATGGATGAATGAAAGGTGGCTAGATGGATGGGTCAAAGGGTGGATGGATGGTTGAATTCAAGTACAAATTGATGACTGGGTGAATAGGCCAAAAGATGAATGAATGGGTGAGTGGATGGATGGATAGATGAAGGGATGAGTGGTTGAGTGGATAAACAGTTTTGTGGATAGTTGAATACAAGGGTAGAAGGATGGATGGATGGAGGGATGGATGACTGGGTGATTGGATGGATGAGTGTTAGGGGGTTGTGGAGTTTTGTGGATAAATGAATACATGGGTAGGAGAATGGATGGATGGCTGGATGGGTAGATGAATAGATGATTGATGACTGGGTGATTGGATGGATGGATGGAGGAATGAGTGTTTGGGGGCTTGTGGTGTTTTGTGGATAGTTGAATAGATGTGTAGAAGAATGGATGGATGTCAGAACTTTGACAGCAGATCACAGCTACATATTAATGCACTTGTTCTAATAGATTATGTTACCGTTTCTATAGCAACAGCTCATTCACAGGGATTCGGTATCCCGGAGTGTAAATGGGAGTGAATTGGTTTAATATCTCTAAAAACCAAACTCCAGTACTTTCTTTTCTAGCTTTGAGCCCTCTGTCCAAAAGTTGCCCTTTTCTTCCTGCAGATCTTTTCCTCACCTTTTAAGACGCTCAAGAAGTTTCAAATTGGCATCTTTTATATAACCTCTTTACAAAAAAAAAATAAAAGCCATAGCTCTGCCGTGGTGCTAAAACCCTGTGGAGATAAACTTTAAAAACCCCCGGTGCTCCTTTCAAACTCCTCTCTCCTCGGACTCTTTGTTGATAAGCCGTGGAAAGGTCTGCGAGACGCTGGCGTCGGATTTGGACCCTCCCCCCCCCGCTGTAGTCTGAAATTGGGTCTGTACTTTCCCGGCCTCTATGCTTTACTTTTTAAACGTTTATTCCGTGTGAAGCCTGGATTAAACGCAGATTAGCATGTCATGAGGTGCAGGAGACAAGAGACGAGGTATACCACGGGCTTACGGTGTGGTGGTGCAGAAACACGAGCCAAGAAGCAAGCGTATGGAGCGAGAACCACATCAGCGTCGTCTACAGGAGCAGCAGGAGTGGCGTGCTGAGACGGGAGGTGTGTATGTGGGTGTGAAGCTGGAGATTTGCCCAGACATTAGGTGTGAAACAGATGTAACTTCTAAAAAAAAAAATTAAAAAAAAAATTACCTGAAGAATTATGAAACCGTTTACTTCTCGTGTCCTGGTTTTCCTCATTCCTGATTCACGTTACCTCCCGGTTCTTTTAATTAGTCTCATTTCATCTCAGTGGTCTCCCAAAACAAATTTTTCATTCCAGACATACAGGACACACGCCTACTAGGCACCTGCTGGGTGGTTAACACTGCAGTCCCTGATTCAGTACACACCCCGTTTTCTTCTAGTGAATAGCAATTACGAATGTTTTTTTTTTTTTTTTATATGGAGTAAATATTATTCCGCTTTGTAAGACCCAAGTAATAAATATAACAATATTTAAAACTCATAAAACATATCAGATATTAAACATATTAAAAAGGAAACTGAAAAAAAAACAATTATTTCAAGCTGAGAAAACTACAGTAAGTCATTCGTGTCGCTTGTAGTCGGTCACTTGTGGGCGTGGCCTTGTTTTTTTGTTTATGATTGAGAAACAATAGTAGCTATATACAGCTATCAAGTTATACACAAATTAAATAACACACTAATCAGTGTGAAGATCGTCGCCCCCCCCCACCCCCCATACAAGCCATTATACTAAACTGTACCTGCTGCGTACACGCACCAGAAGTACCGACGATCTCCGCTACTTCCTTCCGAACATTATTTTTCTTCGTAAAGTCTCTATACACATTTAATGACCGGATGAGATGAAAAAAAAATTACGTTTTCCATCCGTTTTTGCGTCAAACAGTAAACAGGAACTAACCGCAGGTAGGAATTAAAGTCGTGAGCGGGGAACCGAAGAAACGTCGCACCACAGGATTGGTCCGAGGAATTTAATGTGTCGCATGTAATTTGCGTAAAATGAAGAAAATCTGAATACAAATGTTGATGAAATCGCCGCTCGGTGTCACATGCTCATGTAGAATATTCGTAAGCGTCTGTTGCTTTGTTGTTTGCTAGCTTAAGATTAAGTTTAACTAGCTCAAGTTTGTTTAACTTAAGTTAACGCAGTATTGGTTTCATGATGTCATCATATATCCAATTGAAATGGTCACAAACGTTCGCTCGTAGTACACAGTGATAATTTGCGACGTCTTAACGGCCAGCACTTGACATCATCGCCCCCTCCGTCATGGATAATTCATCGCACAGCTCATTGGCGTTGTCGTCTGACGCATGGACTCATTTTTATGGATTCACCCTCAGGGCCATGTTCAAACACATTAGCCGCTTTCCCTCTCCTCCCCAAAACCCCCATCAGATCTGAGCGAAGAAGGAGGCGAGGTTATTAGTTGGGGGAAACGGAGCACCATGGGGCCGAGCCGGCGCCGAGACAAGCGACAGGATCATTGGATTCGGTCACGGAGTTGTGGATAAAACTCATCTATCTGACTCTGGGAAGTGGGAATGAGGTGTCTTTAGAGGAATGGGACGCTCAGGAAGGATGTAATGCAAATGGGTAATGAGGCAAAGCGCTAACGGCTACGCTGCAGGAACAGGAAGTTCCGCGCAGTCAACACTCTGGTTTGTATAGCGAGCGCAGTGTACACTGAACACCAAACAAAGTGTAGAGCAAATATTAGTGTTTCTTCTTCTGATGAAAAAGCTCAATGATGTGAAAATTGGCGCCGTCCCACGTTGGCTCTGTAGCAGGTGTGTTCAAACTCGAGCTTTTTTATTTGGAGTGAGGGAAAAAAAGTGAGGGAACAACGCAAGCACGAACAGGAACTAACATTAAATGTAACTATAAACAGATAAAAAGTATGACATGCTTGTTAGTACATAAAACATTGTAATTGTTGGCAGCTGTGGTATAAGAGGAATAAAACACTTAAGGGACGTGCTGTTATAGGAAAATAATCAACTTCAGCAACGGTAACAGTAACCCCGCTCCATCACACCACCCCATCGTTGATTATTTTCCTGTAATAGCATAACACACTGTTGTTTATTACTTATATATAAGATAGATATGTAGATATATAAGCTAGTCGTACATTTATGGGAAAACACTGTTTGATTTTTTGCGTAGGCACTATTTGTTCAACATTCAAATCTTAACATACTAAACATTCCTAGAAGTTGAAACGTTTTTATTTATAGCTAGCTTAAGTCCTATTAATAATTCTAACAGTCAAATACAACCTATAACCTATAAGTGGATTAAATGTATAAAAAAATAAACATTTCATTCAATTTAAAATAAAAACGAATCTCAGAGGTATACGTATTTCCATATTAAATAATCAATACTTTCAAATCGATCAAATCTTTTAATCAAATAGCTATTTTTTCACTGTTAGCGTCAGTGAAAAAATATTAATTATATAAAAAATTATATGAAAAATATAAATTAGCGCAGAAGCTTAACAGAAATCGGTTTAAAAAGAAAAAAAAGGATCCGGTCGGTTGCTACGATCCCAAATCTGAGACTGTAACGTATCCGGATCCATGACTGGGAATTAATTTGGGAACAAAAAAAAAAAAAAAAAAAAAAAAAAAAAAAGGATGAATAAAATGGATAATTTCACCCCGTTTTAACATTCCACAAAAGCTAATCTAAGAGCTAATCGATATAAATACACCAAACACAAGAAGAGCTGATGTTGTGATTGGACAGACGGGTCGAGTGACCTTTAACCCTGCAATTGGCAAATCCAGAGCCACTTTCGCGCCTTGCGTCTGAGCTCACCGGGTTAATCGAGCGCGTGATTGGAGCATTTGGAGTTCGGTTTGAGCTCTCGCCCCGACCCCCCCTGACCCCCCCGACGGTTTTCTCTCACCTCACGTACATCATCCGACTTTAAGACGACGTCAAAATGTCCGAACGTCCACAAACATCCAGCGAGTGTTTATTTTCTCTTATTGTTTCTATCCAGCAACAGCTGATTGCTGATATTCTAATATTCTTACTGTATTATATTTTTACAACTTTGCAAATCTAATAAAACCAAAAATCTATTTCACACCGAGTGAAGACCAAGAAAATATCACACACTGTTATAAAAAAAAAAAAAAAATCTAACAATCAACATTTAAAGAAATTCCTCTGTAATATGTTTCCAGTTGGAGATTGGAATGAACATTTCATGTTAGATTTAACAAAACTTTATTGAGATTTTTTTTTTGTTTTGTTTCGTTTCTTAAAGAAAAACTCTTTTAAACTTAAAATTTTAAGGAAAAAAGGTTTTAAATCACACAATATGACTCCATGCGTATCTGCTCCAGTTACTGTGGTTTATAGAGGAAGGTTCATAAAAGAAATTGACGCGTATATTAGCATATATTTCGGGAAACTAGCTTCTCAGTGGTACACGACGTGATGTTATTGTGAAGTGGGCGGAGCTTCAGATAACGTGTCGCTTACATCAGCAGTGAAATAAACATTCTTCCGTCGAGTTTCGATATTTTTTATTGTTACTAAAGTTTGTCTTATAAACACAATTTGTCAAAGCAACTGAAGAATTTTCTGGAGTCCAAAATGATTGGCACCCCTAAATAATATCTGAAATAAATGCAAGCAAATCCTTAACATCCTTAAAAAAAAAAATTTCATAAAATTTCTCTCCGTTTCCAGAAACTTCCAGACCACCAGATCCAAGCTGGCACTGGTGTAAAACTGGTTCCTCGTCCATCACCATGGAGACACTAACGAGCTTTGGTTCAGGAGGTACATTTCATCATATGGTTCGGCTCTACATCGGCTCTGCATCTTTCTGGTTGCCTCCGCCAGAAGGTTCCAGCTATAGATGGTAGATAATGAGCATCTAAATCAGCACTGAATCAGCGTTTTGGAACGTCTATGTGCACAAATATTCGGATATGAATGAGATTAAAACATTGCTGATGGAGGAGGAGGAGGAGGAGGAGTCCGAGATCGTCTACAAGCATCTCCAACCTCGTTAGAAGGCACAGACATAACTCTTCCTGGAATTCGCACCATGGGTGGGGTGCCAATAATTTTGACAAAAACCAAGACGAAACTGGCACTACTTAGGAAATTCAAGTACTAAATAAAACTAATGTATTGTCTCCATGCGCTGAGACTGAAATTAATTATCCCTCGCTGTGTGCATTAATTGTTTTATAAATATTGCGTATTATAAATGAAGTTTTATATTTGATTTCTGTTCATCATTCTTTTATTTATTTATTTATTTGTTTGTTTGTTTATTTATTTATTTAAAGCTGCATAAAAGAGACGATTTCCATCTTTCCACGTCCTCACGCTGCCGTGTTTCATCATCTCTTGGCTCGCTCACTTGGGCGGCCGGCGTGATAAAAACATGCCAGTGTACCGGAGGGGTCTGTGGGTGGGCACCGCCCCCCCCATACCCCCCCCCCCCCCAATGAATTTCATTGGCTCCTGATGACATCATGACGAGCCGGCGAGCTCTCGGTGCAACTTCACCAAGTGCGCTTTGTCCTGAGACGCCTGCAGAGACACGTTTACTCAAAATCCCAGTTCTAAAATGCCTAACTATACAAATATACAGTGGAGTGCAGAAGTTTGTACACCCCCATGGTTTCTGGGTAGGAAAAAAAAAAAAAAAAAAAAAAAAGATATATTTACAAAAATAAATAATAAGAAATGTGGGTGTATCACGCAATAATCCAAAACATAATAATTTAAGTTATTTATTATTTAATATTTAATCAAGAAATCACAGAATTCATTATATTGTTTTATTATTAATATGCAATGTTAATTATAATATTAATGTTATTAGCATTAAATATTTGGCCATTTGGTTACTTATGAAGAAAAATCTGAGAAATGAAAAAATGTGCTGTTGCTATTAAATATAATAATGATGATAATAATAACATAATAATAATAATAATAATAATAATAATAATAATAATAATAATAATAATAATAATAAATACTATTATTGTCCTAAGAGTATGCAAATTTGGCTTAAATTAAAAAAATATATATTTTTACAAAATAATTATACATTATGAAAAACAAATCGAAAAACGATAATGAAACTGATTCAGGTGATCAAGTTCTGAAGAAATTTCAAGAATTAAACTCTATAGTACTGAATTATTCAGGAAAATATCCTCAATACTGATTCATTTTCAAGCAAACAGCCAGAAACACTCAGAATTCCTTCAGCTCCATAAAGCAGCAAATACGATCTGGCTGCCGGAAAATCGCCAGTTTACTTGAATACCAAATACAAAAGTGCGCAGGATGGTTTTTAAAAAAAATGGGAATTCACTTCCTGTAGCAGCTAATTTCACTTATAAAATTGAACAAAATGGAGGACATGTTAATGTCTTCGCTACAAACAGATTTATACTGACGTTCCTGTCCTACGATTCTCTCCTGAGTTTGTGTATTTTGTGTTTTGCGGATTATGCCGTCAAGATTACATAACTATATATATATATATATATATATATATTTTTTTTTTTTTTTTTTTTTACACATTTTGTGTAATCGGTTGTTGAAAGAAAGCGCTTCCTAAACAAATTCCTAATTTAAGACAAATAAGTCTAGCTATTCAATCAGGACAAAAGTAATGGCGCCCTGTAAAAGGAGGAGGAGGAGTTAGTGCGTGTCTGTGGCAGTGCAGTGGCTGAGCTGCATTACTGGAAGATTTAGCGCGCTCTTTCACCATTTAGTTACCATTTTGTTTTGGCGTAAAATATTTTCACACAACTTCAATAAAAGATTAATGAAGACTGATGAGGCCCAAACAAAACATTTCAGTCTTTTAAACACTGGATTTTTTTTTTTGTAATTTAAAATGAGCATTTTATATTTCACTCATATTACAGTGTTAATGTTTTAAAAACATTGATTTTTTTCTAAATTAAACCAGCTGCTCGATACTCACAATAAGTTCCACGCTGTTTTCCCGTCATGGATGGTGCAATAATCCCATGGCAAAGTAATAATCCAGCATCGGAAAAGGGAATTGTGGGTAATCCTTAATCCGGGAAACGTTCCCAAGTCGATATAATCCAAAATCCTAAAGTTGAGTGCAGTCGTGATGTCGAGTCTTCTTACAAAATCCCGCAGATCTGAAAAAGATTTGCACATTTTAAAACGATTTCACAATTTAGAACATTTTTTGAGGCTCACGTCCTGCGGCTCTGATAAACACTCAGTCGTTAGAAAGCTTTCCATTTCTATTTAAGTCAGACGCCACACCCACTTCACAGAGACAGACAGTGCGCTCCTTTAATAACATACATGAATGTGTTGAATTCCGGACTCTGATCGTTCTAAGACGTTATCGTTTCTATAGTAACAGCACATTAAAAAAAAAAAAAAAAAAAGTGCAAGGAGACATTTATGGAACATTTTACGGAAGGAGTCTCCAGTGTCAGCACTTGGTAACAGTCAGAGGTGAAGAGGTGTAAGCTGCAAGTTTTCCGACTTTTCCCCCCAAGGGACAAACCATAAAAAAACAAAATTTAGGGTAAAACAAAGGATTTTCTCAGAGATTGAACCCTTAAAAGTGCAATGTTCTTGAAACATCATTGGTTCCTATAAAATTCATTTTTAATCTTATATATTTTTAGTGTGAACTCAAAAAAAACTTCCTATGACCTCCATGAACATCTCAAATATGGGCTTGTTTGGATGGTTAACAGTTCTACACGCTAAAGAGTAAAAATAAAGGAGTTCCCGGACTTTCTTTGGATTTTATCACCAGAGGAACCCTTAAAAGTGCCCCCACGTTCTTGAAACGTTAACGGTTCCTAACAGAACCAGTATAAACTGATATTTTCCAAATGTAGCTGTTGTATTCAACTCAGTAAAACTTCCTGTGATCTGCATGTACAACTCAACTAAGGGTTCTTTAGACCTTCACGGTTCTAACGTTCTAAACAGGTTTTACTCAGAAGCTCTCTGAAAAGGAAACGCTTTGTTGGAACATTACTTTTTTCTAGTTTGAGAACCCTGCTTTAGAGTGCTAGAAAGAACCTTCTTTTTTTTTTAAGACTTGTAAGAAAATGGTTCCTTCAGGGTTCTTTGGATAGTTAATGGTTCTAAATGTCTTAAGGGTAAATTTTCTCAAAGGGAAACCCTCTGTTGTGGTGCACTAGAACCTTTCCATATTCCCTTGAAGAAACAAACAACAAACCAAAAGAACACTGAAGGTGCTTTCTAAAAGTAAAACAAAGGATTCTGGGACGTTCTTTGGATTATCTCACGAGTGCTTCTTGAGACATTAATGCTTCCTAATAGAACCTTGATTTTAATAAGAACCCCAATATAAACCTATATTAGATGTTGTATAGAACTCAATGATGTTCTAACGATTCTTTGGATGTTGCACAGTTCTAGTTTAGTTAACACTTGTAATCTTTTCTAAAAAGGAGACCTTTTGTTGTAGAGTTCTACTAAGAACATTTAAATGTGTTTCCCAGAGAGACAAACTGATCATTTTGGAGTGCTAAGTGGAACCTTTATTTTGTACATAACTCAATCATTCTCCCTGTGATTTCGAAAAATGGTTCCCCAAGGGTTCTTTGGACAGTTTACAGTCCTAACGTTTTGAAGAGGTTCTACTTGGAACCTGTCCTGCCAGGGAAGTTCTCTAATATGGTTCTACATAGGGATTTCTTAGAGGGATGATCTGAGGAACCTATTTAGAGCCATGGTTCTTAAAAAGGGTGTACATAATATAAATTTGCACTAATGGGATCCATTGATTCTTTTTTTCCCAATTAAAGAACTGCAAGAAATTGAGAACCCTGCTTTAGAGTGCTAGACGGAACCCAAAAAGACCTTTTAGGGTTTTGTTGGTCGTCCCTCTGATGGAACCAGGAACCTCTCTGCAAAGGATAACGGTTCCTAAAAGAACCCAAATATTAATAAGAACCTATAAAGACTCCTAATGAGATGTGTATTTTCTGAGTGCAGGTGTTCAGATGTTGTATACAAGTCATTAACACTTCCTGTGATCTCCATGTTACATCTCAGCTAAGGGTTCCTTGGATGTTTGAACGGTTCTAGATTTCTGAAGAGGTTCTACTTCTCTGAAAAGAAAACGCTCGTTAGACTCAGTGTCAAGTCGCTGTGGGGTTTCGAGAAACTCGACGCTGCAGAGTAACTGTAGTTACAAAAAATTTTACAGCGTAAAGTTTTACAGTTAATCAAAACACAGATGTTATTACTAATGTAAAGTGCATTAGAGGTCTGTGTGTGTGTGTGTGTGTGTGTGTGTGTGTGTGTGTGGTCGGCGCAAAACAAAGGAAAGTTATAAAGGCTCGCAGTTTAGTTCGAGAAATTTTCATCAACAAAAAAAAGAAAACGTACAAGAGAAGAAAAATCTACACATTATATTTTAAAGTGTTAGTTCAACTTAATGTTGTTTGTTTGTGTTTATTTAAAATTAAGACACTAATTGTGTTACTAAAGAACCTCTGAAGTGCAGTTACACTCACCTCACACTCAAACTTCTATATTTTTAATCATAAAATGGTGTGAAATGTTGTGTACACAAAAAAAAACAACAACAACGTGTTGTTGTGTTAGTAATGATGTAAAGTGCATTACAGCAGTGTGTGTGTGTGTGTGTGTGTGTGTGTGTGTGTGTGTGTGGTCGGTGCAGAACAAAGGAAAAAAGGAAAGAGGGAACAAAGCACTGGGCTTTATTGTACCTGTTGCTCATTTGCTAATTTTGTGCATTTATATCATGCAGATCGTGTAAAAGTTGCACAAAACTCTAACTGCACGTGCGTTAGCAATGTTTATATTTATTCTGATAAAATAATCATTTAAAAAAAAAAACTATGTAATAAATTGCATTTTTTTTCTGCGTTTGTCACGTTACTGCAGTGCAAGGTTACATGACTGCAAATGCACGATCTCGTATTGTCTCGCGAGTGAAAACTACTGCATTTTCCTTTTTAGATTATTTCGATAAAATAACTTTTTTTTTTTTTTGCTGACAACTTCGTGCATCATCCAGGGAAAAAAAGAGCGCGAGAGCAGACACAAAACATCCTCTAAAGTTTTAATGCAACCAAGCAGATCCGGTGCATGCAATTAATCAATCCTCGCGCCAAACGCCAACAAACAAATAAACAAACAGGCAAACAAACAAGCAAAAAAAAATAAAAAATCCCCGTTTGATGGACTGGAAAGGATAATCACACGAGCGCGCGCGCGCGGTGTATCTTGTTTTTCCTCCAAATGCGACAGAATGGGAGCGCCCAAGTTTGCACCACAAACTTTTTTCTTTCCTAATTTTTAAAAAAAATTATCCCTAAAACAAACGCCGCGTGCTTCAAAACAAAAGTGCGTGCACGCGAAAAGAAAACAAACAACAACAAAAAAACACTCACCTGGACAGAATGGAGCAGCTCGCGCCTCGCGGTGGCATCCGCTGGGTGGATAACAAAAAAAAAAAGTTGGAGCGCGTGCGTGTCCGTGCTAGTGTTGATGGGTCCCTTTGTTTCTTTCAATGCGCGCGCGCGCACGCGTGTGTGTGTGTGTGTGTGTGTGTGCACGTGCGATGGAAAGATCGCGCCTTCTTCCTTTGAGCGCGAGTCCCGCCCTCGCGCGCGCAACACCAGCATCATCCGAGCTGTTAATCGATGCGCATGCAGAAAATAAATAAGTGGCACTGACACTCATGAAAAAAGAATAGGGTTCCCCAAGGGTTCTTTGGATGGTTAAAGTTTCTAGAGTTCTAAACGGGTTCTACTGTAACTTACTGAGGTGTTCTGTGGATTTTTTTTTTTTTCAATTAAAGGACTCAAAAGGTTTGAGAAATGATTATGGTTCAACAAAGAACCCATGGAAATCATTTGAAGTATAGATGTTGTATCCAATTCAGCAAAGCTCCCCCGTGATCTCCTTGAACATCTCCGCTAAGGCTTTGTCCTCTTTAACAGTTCTAGGTTGAAGAGTTCTGCTTGGAGCTTTTAAAGGTTTAACGTGGCCACGTTTTTAGAATGTTAAGTGAAACCTTCATTTTGAATCCTAAAAGTAAAACAAAAAGTTCCTGGAAGGTTTTTTTTTTTTTTTTTTGTATTTCTCACTGATCGGACCCTTAAAAAGGTGCCTCTGGGCTCTTGAGATGTAAATGGAACCCAACTTTTAATAAGAACCATAAAAGTATTTCTGAGTATAAATGCTTAGATGTTGTATACAAGTCAATAACGTTCCCTGTGATCTCCAGGTACGTCTCAGATAATGGTTCTTTAGAAGTTTAATGGTTCTAACTTTCTAAAGAGGTGCCCTTGTTGTAGGGTTCTACTAAGAACATTTAAAGGTTTTCCCTGAAAGAACAACCTGACAACTTTTTAGAGTGATAAGTGGAACCTTCATTTTGCATCCTAAAAGTACAACCCCAATTCCAAAAAGGTACATTTGATATGTTTTCTATGTTCTGTTGTGAATAACATATGGGTTTATGAGATTTGCAAATCATTGCATTCTGTTTTTATTTACATCTTACACAGCGTCCCAACTTTTTTTTTTGGAATTGGGGTTGTAAAACAATGGCTTCCTAGTTCTTTGGATTTCTCATCAGTGGAACCCTTAAAAGTGTCCTTAAAGCCCATTGATGGCTCCTAGAAGAACCCTAATTTTAATAAGAACCAATAAAACTATTTTTGAGTGTAGATGTTATATACAACTTAATAACACTCCCCGTGAGCTCAAGGCACATCTTAACTAAGGGTTCTTTGGATTTTTAATGGTTCTAGATTTCTAAAGCGGTTGTAGAGTTCCACTTTTAAAGAGCTTTTAAGGGTTCTCCCAGAGAAACCTTTAGAGCAATGGTTCTGAAAATGGTGTTAAAAAGCTGTACTTTTTTCCAAAGGGGTCTCTGGGGGGGGGGGGGGGAGTTTGAGAACCATGCTTTATAGTGCTTGATGGAACCTTCTTTTTTAAGATGTGTGAAATAATATGTTTCAAAAAAGGGTTCTTTGGATTTTTCATGGTTCTAGCATTCAAGAATTACAGTATACTCAAAGAACGTTTAAGGATTTTCCCAGAGAGACAAACCGACATTCAAATAACCCTTTAGAGCCATGGTTCTCAGAAATGGTGTTCATAAACTAAGTCTTTGTCTGCAAAAAAAGTTTGAGAACCCTACTTTAGAGTTCTTGGAATATTAAGAACCTTAATTTTGATAAGAACCTATAAAGACTGCTATCTAACCCAATATTTCTCTCAGGTCAGGGTTCTTTGGATGTTGAAAGGATCTAGTTTTACAAAGGGGTTCTACTTAGATTACTTCAATTTCAGAAAAAGAAACCCTTTGTTGTAGAGTTCTGCTACTTTTCTGTACTTTAGAGCAAGATGGAACCATCTTTTGCAGGATTCTACAAAGAACCTTTTCGCATTCAAAAGGTTTTACATTCACGAATTGAAGACCCCTTTAGGCTGCTAAATGCAGATGATTCCTGGAAGTTCATTGTATCTTCTCACTGACAGAACCCTTAAAATATCAACAGGTTCTTGGAACATTATTACTTCCTAAAAGAACCCTCAAAGATTTTTAGTCAGACCTGTATCTACCACTGAGGGTAGATAAACTCCATGCGATCTCCATTTACATCTCAACATAGGGTTCATCGGATGTTTAAAGGTTCTAGTTTTCCAAAGATGTTGTCCTTGGAACCTTTTCTGAAAAGGAAAGCTTTGCTCCACAACATTAAATATAACTATTACCTATAAACGGTATTAAAAGGTTATGATGTGTCGGTCTTTAACAAATGAAAATTTGTGATCATTGGCAAATTGCTGTGGTATAAAAGGAATATAAACACTCAGGGACATGATTTACTACTTAAAGTTGGAACGTGGGAACCTCCTAGATCGGTATTTATTGATTTATTAGATTTAAATTCTGATTATTTGCTGTAAAACAAGAACTTTGCAGACATGGAGTATTTTTAAACACACTGCATTTGGTGTAAAAACGCTGCAGTTAACTGTCATGTCCGTTGCTCCTTCTCCACTGAAGACGTTCACAGAGTGAGCATCATGGGGCAGCGTGAATCCTGTCTCAGTGGATCTCTATTAGCGCTTGTTGCATTGTTGCAGTTCCCATGTTTGTCCACTAGGTG
Organism: Cranoglanis bouderius; assembly: GCA_023630585.1. Lineage (NCBI taxonomy): Eukaryota > Metazoa > Chordata > Actinopteri > Siluriformes > Cranoglanididae > Cranoglanis > Cranoglanis bouderius. Next base: position 9,295,888 of record CM042546.1, read on the forward strand.
CAGTAATAACTCTGTAAAGCTAAATGGGGCATTTTGTTACGTAATTACAACCTCAGCTAATCCAGTTTCCATAATCAAATGTTTTATTTGTATTCAGATTGTTTAAATCAGTGAAATACTTGTAAGCTGTTGTAAGTCCTGTTCCTAACCGAGGTGTATTTCGAAATGTCACAACACATCATAATAATATGAAGAAACGACACACACAGCAATATTTCTTTAAAAAGAAACAAAAAAAAACTTGGTTGCTCGCTTAAAAAAGGGGGAAAATAGTAATTCAGCGTAATTTGAAATTGTGAATGAGGACTTTATGAAGATTAACATGATAAGAAGGTGTTATGAAATAATAGATGATATCTCCACAGTAGCAGCAGCTGGTTACTATTAAAAATCAACAACGACAAAAAAACGCTTACACTCTAACAGACACTCTAACAAACTGTTTGTTCTCTATCCATCCATCCATCCATCCATCCATCCATCCATCCATCCAAGTGGCTTTATCTAGTGACCTAGTATCCACAGTCCACTCTGAAAGTATTGGAATATGATGAATATGATCAGAATTTTAGCTTTCATTTCCTGATATTTACATCTAGATCTGTTAAACAACTTAGAACATGGCACCTTCTGTTTGAACCTCCCATTTTTTCAAGTGATCAAAAAATACTGGAACATGTGACTGATGGGTGTTTCTTGCTGCCCAGGTGTGTCCTGTTAGATTGATAGTTTAAAGAATCAATAGCTCTGAATGTCTACTCTTGGTCTGAGACCTAGGTTTCACCTGTGAAGACTGCATTTGCTGTTAAAAAGGATAAACCAACATGAAGACCAGAGAGCTGTATATGGGAGAAAAGCAAGCCATTCTGATGCTGAGAAAAGACAGAAAATCAAACAGAAGCATTGGGCATAGCCAATACAGCAATTTTGAATGTCCTGAAAAAGAATGAAACCACTGGTGTACTAACGACCAGACATGGAACAGGTCGGCAAAGGAAAACACCAGCAGCTGATGAAAAACATTGAGAGAGCTGTGAAGAAGAACCCAAAAACAAGTCAGTGACATCACCAACAACCTCCACGGGGCAGGGGTGAAGGTATCACAACACAATGTTTGAAGAAGACTTTGAGAGCAGAAATCTAGAGGCCGTACCACAAGATGCAAACCACTCATCAGCAGCCAGATTGGAATTCGCAAAAAAGAAAATACAGAGATGAGCCGCAAAAGCTCTGGAACCAAGATTAAACTCTACCAAAGTGATTGAAAGGCCAAAGTGTGGAGAAAGAAATGATCTGCTCATGATCCAAAACATACAAGCTCATCTGTCATGGCTTGGGCTTGCATGGCTGCTTCTGGAACAGGCTCAATAATCTTTATTGATGATGGAACTCATGACGGTAGCAGCAGAATGAATTCGAAAGTTTACAGGAACTTAATCTGCCAGTTTACAGAGAAATGTGTCCAAATTAATCAGGAGGAACTTCATCATGCAGCAAGACGATGATCCAAAACACACTGCCGACTCAACAAAGGACTTCATCAGGCAGGGAACATGGAAGGTTTTAGACCGGCCAAGTCAATCACCAGACCTTAACCCAGTTGAGCAGCATTTCACCTCCTGAAGAGGAGACTGAAGGAACCCCCAACAGAAAAAAACCAACAGTTTGGTGATGTCAGTGAGTCGTAGGCTTGATGCAGGCATTGCATAAGTGTTATTTACTTAAATTTACTTCAAAATTGATCTGTTCCTATACATTTGCTCACCCAAAATTGGGTGGTCTGATACTATGTTGTATGCTGTTTAACAAGTCTAGATGTAAATACCGGAAAATAAAAGCTCAAATCCGAAACTCCGTCTTTTGACCTCAAACCCAAATGTCTTCAATGTATAGCAAAAACAAATGAATTGGCCTTGCTGTTCCAATAGTTTCGGAGGGAACTGTATGTGGCCTAAGCTATTCACCTAATGGGACAGACCTGGTATTTATTTGTTTATTTATTTACTTATTTTGTGATCCAAGCTAGTGGGCCAAGCATTTATTTATTTATTTATATGGACTAAGCGAATGATCTAGTCTGGCTTGTGTTGTTATTTAAGTAGTGACCCAGTGTAAGTTATTGCTTGATTTGTGAATACGTAAGTGCCCTGGGTAAGTATGTAAACTATAGCAGGCATGATGTGGGATAAATAACTGATTTATTGATGTGAATCTGAGCTCGTACTCCAATCTAGTGAGCTAGTAGCCAGTCATGCTCTTTAAATTGTGTTTAAAGGACAGAGTAGCCAAACTTAACAGCTTTAAGTAATGTTTAAGTAGACTAGTGGTGTAATACGCCCTTTATGAAGCTTGTACTAGTACTAGGCCAGATTTAAGTTAGGTTTAGCTGGACCAGCTGCCAAAGCTAAGATCTCAGACCTAGTCTAAGTTATTTATTCTTAAATCTGCTAGTAAACAGTGAAGTACACATATGACTGATTATTTATTTATTTATTTTATATTTTTGCGATGTAGTACCAAAATCCAGACAAAGGCTAAATGTTTTATGAAGGAGGCTCCCCAGGCTAGGCTAGTGACCTAGTGAACTAGATAACAGCTAAACTACTGATTTATTTGTTTATTTAGGCTCAGCGATTTTATGTGAGAGTTTCAGGGGTAAAACTGGTGACGTATATCACACAGATATACTTCATTTAAAAAAATTAAATAAACAGGTTATTTACTCACCTGGAAGCTATGAGTTATGTCATTGAACACTTATTTCTTTTAGTCCTATTATTGCTTTTTTTTAAAATTATTTCCGTTTGTTTAAATGTTAATGTTATTATTACTTTCTATTAAATGGTTTTATGTTGTTACATATCGGTACAGTGTCCTTGGGTGCCCTGAAAGACACTTATTATTTCTTGTGTATGTTTTTTTTTTTTTTTTGTAGTTGATCTTGAGCAGTCAGTTATGCAATCAAAAAAAAAAAAAAAAAAAAGCAAGAAGAAAAACAAGTCATGAGAGCGTGTTAAGGTTCAGTTCCAGCTGACTTTATTTCCTTCCTGAAAAAAACAAAACAAAACAAAAAAAACATCAAAAAAAAAAAAATCTGTACATGTGTATATTAACAATCTGACAGGCAGTGACTTGACACATAGAGCTGGCATGAAGCCCCGCCCCCTACACCCTCCCCTCCCCTCCCCTCAACCCCGCCCACAAATCTGAAATGCGTTTTATGGCATGATTAGGATGCAAAACAAAGTTTTTTTTTTCTACACAGCATATTGCACAGAACATAAAGTTAATATAATCCAACTGTGTATATACTATATTTATACATAAACTCCTCCACAACAATCGTTAAAGGAAGTAGGCTAAGCGAAACCATAGCTGTTCTAGTGCCGTGACATGTTTATAGCGCAACAACATACATAAAACACACACCTCTTTTTTTTTGCTCATAATAATAATCATAATAATCATAATAATAATAATAATAATAATACAGTCGACTGTACAAATTCACGATTTTTCCTAATTTTTCAGAACACAACAGCTATTATATAGAAACCTGAATCTGTGATACAAAAGTCTATCCACCATGCCTTAAAATACGAAAACGATGAGCTATACGAGTAGAAAAAGAGAGATTAAATATCCAAACACGATGATTTTCATTTTACGTTCGGAATTTTTTTTTTAAAAAACGATTTTTTTTTGTTGCAAAAATGCCATAAAAAACGATCGATTAAAGCTACGATATCTGACTGAGCAAGATGTGTAATGTCCCTTTACAGTAGGGTTTCATGTCAAAAAGTGTGTGTGTGTGTGTGTGTGTGTGTGTGAGAGAGAGAGAGAGATAGAGATTGGAGCTGTAAACACAGACAGGAGGTCGATTTTGCATTAACCAACCCACCTAGAATTAAAAAAAAATTAAGAGAGGAAAAAAAAAAAGCTGGGGAAAAAAAAGCTGGTACACAAATCGTCAACGAATCGCCACGCCCCCTTTTTTCGCTTTCTTTTTTTTTTTTTTTAAATATAGATTTGTACAAAAATACACTGAGAAAATAATCAAACGCTCTCTTTTTCTCCAAAAAAGTCTACATTTAAATATAAAAAATGGGTACAAAAAACAAAAAAAACAAAAAAAAAACTATAGCCCTTCTTTTTGGAAGAAGGAGTGTGAACCAACAACAAACAAACTGGATTTTTTTTTTTTTTTTAAAAATGCAATGCTCGGCTGGTATATAAATACATCCTCATATATAAAAAAAATGGCATCTGAAAAACAAACAAACACACAATGATGAACGAGAGTATATAAAAAACAAAAACAGGGGAGTTTTGGTCCTGATTCTTTAAAAAAAAAAAAAAGAAAAAAAAAAAAGTTCAGCACAGATCTGAGATTGAATCCTGAAGTTCAGAATGAAAAACAGCTGGTGATTTTTTTTGTTTGTTTTTAAAGTCAAACATGGCGCCATCTAGCCATTTTAAATAAACCTACTTACTGCTAGTGAACTGTTCCACAGTCGCACACAAAACCGTGATTACACCAGAGGACAGATAACATGCTTCTCTCTTTCTTTCTCTCTTTCTTTAAATAAAGGGTTGTCTTAAAGTCTTAAACCCACCTCGTTCAGAAATCCACCCCTTTCCCCAGCCTATTTCTGTACCTCTTAAGCGTTAAAAAGTCACGTGCCTGTCGCAATGTTGTCCTTTTTTTGTTTGTTTGTTTCTTTTTTTTTTTTTTTTTAAAGATGACTGAAAACAGCTTCTCGTGCAAATCAAATCACAGTTTTCCAGTTCCGACTTTTCCGATTATTATTATTATTATTATTATTATTATTATTATTTCTGCAATAGGATCTTGTTGTTGTTTTTCCCTCCGCGTGCACGGACATGGACGCTACTCCTTCTCCTCGCCATGCAAACACTTTTAAGGTCCTTACAGTCCTGTTGCAACTCAAAAACAAAATCCCTTCTTGTTTCCTCCGGCACTCGCCTCTGCAACTCCGCTTCTCATTTCTCACTTTTTTATTTTTATTTATTTATTTATTTGAAATGTTTAAAATGTTCTTATCAATGCACAGAACTTGGTGGTTTGCAGTGTAGCCCTAACGCAACGCAACGCCACGCAACACAACGCGACTCGATGCATCTCTGCAAATGCAACACGATGCATCTCAATGCACCAGCGCACGTGCCTTCAGTCCCTTCTTGATCTCTCTCTTTAAATTAAACGCAGTTTTCGCGCATTTTTTTTCTTCTTCTGAGATCCATCCGTTGTTCGGTTGAAACCACTCTCAATGCAACTTCATGTGAAACAGTTCTCCTTAATTTGTTGATTTTTTTTGTTTGTTTGTTTGTTTCATTTCCTTGCATTGCGTTTGTTTGTTTGTTTGTTAGTGTTAGCCCCGCACGCGCGCTCTCCGCTCCGCTCCTTCAGTACGTGAACACGAGGTTGGAAATGGTCGACTCGAGCCAGTCCCGCGAGATCATCTCGGTCACCTCGGGCGTGCAGTAATCGGGGAAGTCGAAGTGAGAGCCCGCGCACGACTCGAAGCTCGAGTCCCAGTCGCGGTCGAGCGCAGGCGAGCACGAGGACGCGGAAGAGGAGGAGTAAGAGGAGCCGAAGCTGCCCAGAGACGTGCTGTCGAATCCGGGGCTCGCGCGGCGCCCGACCTCTGCCATGTCGTCTTCAAACTCCTCGTCCGACGACGACGACGACGAAGAAGAAGAAGATGATATTGAGGATGATGATGATGGAGATTGGGATAAGCACGAGGCGGAGGGAGCAGGCGATGGCGCGCGGAAGGCGCGGTGTGAATCCTCGTACAGACTCTGCGCGTCGCCGAACTCGGTGGAGCTGCTCAGGGTCGGGCTCGCGGGGACGCTTCCTCCTCCTCCTCCTCCGCTCCCGAACACGTAAACTCTTTTCGGTTTCTTGTCCGACTTGTTTGACTTGTAGAGCGCGTGGTGATCTGCCCCGGCGGCCGGTTCATGCGGCGCGGCTTTGTGAGCCACCTTGTGCGCCTTGCTGTGGCCGCCGCTGCCCGTTCTGGAACTTCCGCTCTTTTTGGAATGCGTCTTCAATATGGCGCCGTGAGCACCGGTAGCTCCGCTCGCCTTCTCGCCGCTCTTGGAGCCTCCGCTCGACTTGGCCTTTTTCCGCGGCCGGTACTTGTAGTCCGGGTAGTCGGCCATGTGCTTGAGGCGCAGGCGCTCTGCCTCGCGGATGAACGGGATCTTGTCGGTGTCCTTGAGCAGCTTCCAGCGCTTCCCGAGCCGCTTGGAGATCTCGGCGTTGTGCATGTCGGGAGACTGCTCCATGATCTTGCGCCGCTCGATCTGCGACCACACCATAAACGCGTTCATGGGCCGCTTAATGTGTCCGCTGGGGGTCTTGCACCAGCCCGGGTCCACGAGCTTCTCGGATCCGGGGCTCGCGGATGACGAGGCGGACAGATCCGCGTCCATCGCGCCGGACTCGAAACTCTCCGCGCCGCTCGTTTTCTGCACCATCTCGGCGCTCGCGACGGCAAAATTTAACCCGTCAGATTTCACAAAACTTTAATAAAGTTGTTGAAAAAAAGAGTCCAATTTCTTTCACGGTAGTAGTCCTGAGAAGTTTTTTTTATCCGTGTTATTTAGTATTATTTCTTTTTTTTAAGTTCGCACGCGGGGACTTGTAGGATATAAACTCAGTGAGCGGACACACACTCCGGCTCGCGCCGTGTCCGTTCTCCGTTCATGTTCGCGTTAAGAGTCGGTTAAAGTGCGTGTGTGTGTGTGTTTCAGCTCTTTCTGCATAACCGAGCTGCAAGTTGTTGTTGTTATTGCAGCAGTACGCTTCCCATCTGCGGTGCGCGTGCAAAGAAGTTTTTCGGTCGTTTTCGAACAGCCACAGCTCGTGCCGCTTTATCCCTCCGCGAGGCCAGACCGGTGAAAGCACAGCAGCCAATCAGCACTTGTTGTCAGCCTCCCCCACGCTGAGAAGACACGCCTCCTGACCGCTCTGATTGGCTGTAAAAACGAATCTAATAATAATCGGCGCGTGCAATGAGCAGCTTTGGCTCTGACCTCATTCCTGTAAACTTATTATTTATTTTTTTTAAGAGAGCGAGACAAAGCTGATGAGCTCGTGAACGTGGTTTAATAATCATTATGTTCCATCTTTCTTCTTGAAACATGTGTTTATACATAAACATATAGATACTGATTAGCATGCATATATATATATATATATATATATATATATATATATATATATATACACACACACACACACACACACACACGTGCTGAACATGCATATAATAATAATAAATAATATATAATTGTCGTTTATAAGCACATGCATATGTATAATATATAACATTTCATTTTTTAAAAGGCTTTTTAGACACCAACAGGGCGCGAGCTCTGGCGCCTTATGTTGTGACCGCCAAAAAAAGCCCTATTATTATTATTATTATTATTATTATTATTATTATTATGTAAACCCCGCCCCTGAGGGACGAACCAGTGTCAAGCCACGCCCCTTTACATTTCAGCAGGAAGGGAGAGAAAGTAAGATTTAGTTCCATGCTTTCTGGCTGGACAGATGCGGGTCACCTGAATGCGCGCGCTGAATTCTGTTAATTTATTATTATTATTATTATTATTATTATTATTATTATTATTATTATTATAAATGAAATCGAAATGTATTATTATTGTTATTATACAATCTAATTTTCAATAGCGCACTAGTAGGTCACCGTCTTCATCAGTCGTTTGTATCTTTACACACTGTGTGTGTGTGTGTGTGTGTGTGTGTGTGTGTGTGTGTGTGTGTGTGTGTGTGTGTGTGTGTGTTACCCAACGCTAGATGGCAGAGTGGAGCTGAGAGACTTTCCAGCTTTGTGTATTTAAGGCTTTCTACTGTATTACAGCAGGACACGGATTCAGTGTCGAGTTACATAATTGGAAAACAAACGCAACATGAACACACGAGCGCAGAAATTTCACAAATATCTTCACATATCACGTACCAAAATATTCTGCAACGTCCTATTTAACAGTCCTTCTTCCCTTCCCTCATCCAGTTTAGCTTTAACAATTAAGCAAGAACAAATTGCATAATTATGCAGATTCCAAACAGTGTCCAGTCCAAGAAGTGTTTTGTTGTTGATGTTGTTGTTGTTGTATCATCTAATGTCAGGTTATGTCCTAATTTACTCTCCATTCATTCGGAGAGAAAAAGGGTACGAAACTGTACCTTTCCTTGTGTATATAGTGACCTTTAAAAATGATTTAAGGTACATATTATAAAGTAAAGCTTTAAAGCTACACTACTATACACCTTTCCAGGTAAAACATGTATAACAGTGCTATAAATTTACTCTTAACTTGTTGTCCATTGCTATACAGGTATTGTTCTCATTTAGTCTTGGGTCCAAACTTGTTTTTTCTACAGATAATCAGATTTATTTAGATTAGAGCCCCAATGGAATGGAATGTCCATTGCTATAAACATATATATAAATGTGTCTTCACTTTTTGTCCATTGATTTAAATGTGTTTTACATTTAGTGTTCATTACTACTCATTACTCAGTGTCCTTATTGCCCTTTTGTGCTCGAATTTAATCTCAAAATCTATTACTTACTGTCCCTGCCATTAATTACTGCAATTAAAACATCAATTTAGTGTCCCAAGCTAGTATCCACTCTTATATAGTAGGCTTTGTAGTGTATTAACAGTATATACTATATATTTAGTGTAGGAACTTATTGTCCATGGCTAGTAACCAGAAATGTAATTTCCATTGTTATAAACATATATTCTTGTGTGCTATATATTGTGATATTATTTTACTGTTCTAATTAATGGTGAATTGCTAGAACTTTAGTGTCCTAACGTAGGGTCTATTGTTGTATAATTGTAAGAGATATATTATTGTGCTATTGATAAAAAGCAGGGACCATTGCTAGGAAACGTAATGTAATGTACCTGAGGACCAAATGCAAGAAATTGTGTATTCTCACTTAGGGTCCACTGGCACAAATATAACATCCTATCTTAGTTGACCATTGCTAGAAATTTAGTGTCCTAACCCATGGGTCTATTGGTAGAAATTTAGCATCCTAACTTAGGATCAGTTGCTAGAAATTTGATGTTCTAAAACAGGCTCCTTTTGTTAGACATTGAGTGTCCTAACTTATGAACTATTGCTAGAAGTTTAGTGTCTTAACTTATGAACTGTTGCTAGAAGTTTAGTGTCTTAACTTATGAACTGTTGCTAGAAGTTTAGTGTCTTAACTTATGAACTGTTGCTAGAAGTTTAGTGTCTTAACTTATGAACTGTTGCTAGAAGTTTAGTGTCTTAACTTATGAACTGTTGCTAGAAGTTTAGTGTCTTAACTTATGAACTATTGCTAGAAGTTTAGTGTCTTAACTTATGAACTATTGCTAGAAGTTTAGTGTCTTAACTTATGAACTATTGAAAGAAGTTTAGTGTCTTAACTTATGAACTATTGATAGAAGTTTAGTGTCTTAACTTATGAACTGTTGCTAGAAATTTAGTGTCTTAACTTATGAACTATTGATAGAAGTTTAGTGTCTTAACTTATGAACTATTGATAGAAGTTTAGTGTCTTAACTTATGAACTGTTGCTAGAAATTTAGTGTCTTAACTTATGAACTGTTGCTGGAAGTTTAGTGTCTTAACTTATGAACTATTGATAGAAGTTTAGTGTTTTATGAACTATTGCTAGAAATTTAGTGTCCTAACTTATGAAATATTGATAGAAGTTTAGTGTACTAACTTATGAACTATTGATAGAAGTTTAGTGTACTAACTTGGGGTCAACTGCTAGCAATTGTATGCCCTAACTCAGTCCATTGTTGTAAAGTTGTTATAAATGTCAGATGTCTAGTGTTCATTGTGTGAATGTAATAAACATACTATAATATTGATTTAAAAAAAAAAAAAGTACCTTGGATGAACTTTGGTGATCTCTATGACCAAGCCATTTGAGACATTTTGTCCTTGACTTACAGCAATCTGTTCTTCATCTTCACCACCTGCAGTGCAGAAGAAGAGTGAAGGTGGGGGACATGTACAGTACATAAATCAGTGTGGTGGACTAACAACAGGCAGCACTTTTGCTCAGTTGTAACAGGCGTATTGATGATGATATGTTGTAAAGCATATTTAACCAGCTGCTCGGCTTGGCTTTATCTTATCTGTCCCAGCAGCTGCCCGCTCGGGTCCCGGTTAATCAGTGACAGGGGCGACGTTTGGGGTCTGCTGCTGCAGTTTAGTTAGCGTCAAACTCTGATTTCAGGAGTTCAGCAAGGGCAAGTAGAACATCTGCTCACACCGGGCAACATCCCATTAGTCCCTTTAGAGAAATGCTTACTTTACAGATGACTAGATTACCTTTCTCATCACCTGGAGTTACACCAAAGTCCAAAAGTCTGCTTTTATTTCTCTGTTTATCTTATTTAAAAAAATTTTTTAAACAAAGTATGGAATGGAATATCAAGTGCACTACTTAGGTAATGGCTTTTACACCGTATATAGTGCACAGTGTGTTCAGTTCGGGGTGATTCAGGTTTTTACACCTTATACAAGTCCCCTATGTAGGATATGAAATAATATCTTACATGGCATTTTATTTTCATTGCTGTCAAATGCAATACAATTTAAACATAAACAAAAAGAAAGACTAATATGAAGATGTGAATGAAAAGAAATTAACATCTAATCGGAGTTGAGTATATTGCATGTCGTGAGGCATGAACAGGCCTAGCGGGTTTAATTTAACAAAATGGCTTCCACACTCGTTATTCAGCAGCTTATAAAATAACACTTGATCCAGCACAGACTATCATTTTTTATTTTGAAGGATAAGCTGACTGAGCACTCAGCTGCCATGCTTAATCGTGCCTATAAAAAGTCCTCACCATTTGTGTCCATTGCTTTCATTTTTGCGTCCTAATGCAGTACGGTAGTTCATTTCAGCCTGCTTTACTGTCCAATAACGGTACTTTTTTTTTGTTGAGAAGAAAATAAAGAATTAAACACAAATAACAAAACTGTCACAATAAATACTGTAAAGATTGTACACTAAATGTACACACACACTGCATAGTGACCTACTTTTCAATCCAAACAGCACCAACTTTATCTGAAAAACACCTTCCTAACCACCCACCCACATGCGCACACACACCCACATGTGCACACACACCCACATGTGCACACACACACACACACACACACACACACACACAAGACCCAATCAGAGGTGAGAAGAGGTGGCTGTAATTGGTGTTCTGTCACTTCTTTGCCGTTTCTCCTCTCACAGCCTTTTACTTCACATATTGAGTCCCACTGTTTGTCACTTTTCCACTCACAATAACATCCTCTTTTCCACAAATAGCTACACTGCCCTCCACTAATATCGGCCCCCTCGGTAAATATGAACAAAGAAGGCTGTGAAAAATTGTCTTTATTGTTTAACCTTTTGATCTTTTGTTTAAAGAAAATCACAAAAATACTCTGCTCTCATGGAGATCAAACAATTGCAAACAAAACACAGGTTTATTAACAAAAAAATATTTGTTAAATATAGGTGTGCAACAATTATTGGCAGCCCTATGAATTCATATGAGAAAATATATTTGGAGTATATTCCCACTGATATTTTACTTTTTTTTAAATTTTATTTTATTTTTTTTTAAGTACACCTGGGTGACTAGGAACAGGAAAATGTTCAACCATGACTTCCTGTTTCACAGGGGTATAAATATGAGGTAACACACAGGCCAAATTCCCTTAGTCATTCATAACAATGGGTAAGACCAAGGAATATAGCTGTGATGTGCGGCAAAAGGTTGTTGAGCTTCACAAAATGGGAAGTAGCTATAAGAAAATAGCACAAGCATTGAAAATGCCCATTTCCAGCATCAGGACAATAATTAAGAAGTTCCAGTCAACTGGAAATGTTATGAATCAACCTGGAATTGGACGCGTGTCTATATCGTCTCAACGCACTGTGAAGAGGATGGTTCGAGGATCACAACTGGAGAATTGCAGAAGTTTGTTGCGTCTTGGGGTCAGAAAGTCTCCAAAACTACAATCCGAAGTCACCTACATCACCACAAGTTGTTTGGAAGGGTTTCAAGAAAAAAGCCTCTACTCTCATCCAAAAACAAACTCAAGCGTCTTCAGTTTGCCAGACACTACTGGAACTTAAAATGGGATCGGGTTCTGTGGTCAGATGAAACCAAAATGGAGCTTTTTGGCAATAAATAACAGAGGTGGTTTTGGTGCACACAAAGAGGTAGCCATATGGAAAAGTACCTCATGCCCACGGTTAAATATGGTGGTGGCTCTTTAATGTTTTGGGGCTGTTTTTCTGCCAGAGGACCTGGACATTTTGTTAGGATACATGACATCATGGACTCTATCAAATATCAACAGATATTAAATGAAAATCTGACTGCCTCTGCCAGAAAGCTTCAAATGGGCCGTGGTCGGATCTTCCAGCAGGACAATGATCCAAAACATACATCAGAATCAACACAAAAATGGTTTACTGACCACAGAATCAAGGTCCTGCCCTGGCCATCCCAGTCCCCTGACCTGAAACCCATAGAAAACCTGTGGGGTGAACTGAAGAGGAGAGTCCACCAGCGTGGACCTCGAAATGTGAAGGATCTGGAGAGATTCTGTATGGAGGAACGGTCTCAGATCCCTTGCCATGTATTCTCCAACCTCATCAGGCATTATAGGAGAAGACTCAGAGCTGTTATCTTATAGAAGGAGTTGGCAGCTGGACCACAAATGGTCCCATAAAGACATCCATCCATTTTCTGTACCGTTTATCCTATACAATGTCATGGGGAGCCTGGAGCCTATCCCAGGGAACCCGTCTCTGAATACGAGGAACTTTCCCCAAGTAAATACTGACGTAACTTTTGTTATCGTCCGTTTCTACAATGAGTAACTTGTTCAAAATTTTTTTTTTTTTACCACCTTCGCATTTCTTATCAGAGTTTTATTGAACATTTGAAGGAAGTCTGAGATGACTGATTAGATGATGAGATTAGACTAAAGAGAATAACAGATCCAGGATTTTAAAGAAAGTCAAAATGAGAGGATTTTTAAATGTCACTCTATATACAGTAGGAAAAAAAGAAGCTCGGCCGAAAACTAATTTTACTCCATTATTATATTATAGTTATTTATTTGTTTATTTCTTATTTATTACTTTTCTTTCTCCATCTCCCTTTTTTCCCACCTCTCCCTAAAAAGTCCTCATTATTGGGGCCGTCACGTGATCTGAACACTTACCCATAATCCCTCACTCCCTAGTCACTACATAGTGCACTATTTTCTGTTGGTGGTTTTTCCTTTTAAAAAAATAAAAAATAAAATAAAAAATTAAGCAATTTATTAAACACACGCTGGGATTCGAACTCACAACCTTCTGGTTGATAAAGACGAGACTTCCCACCGTCATCCCACATCACATCACGCATCTATAGATGTGTTTGAATGACTAAATATTACTGTATGCAAAAAAAAAAAAAAAAAGAATTATTTAATAATATTGTATATTTACATTCAAATATTCAAAATATTACTTATGATGTCACAAAAATGGAATAAGTCAGGTTTTGGAGGATGACGCTTACAGAGAGGAAAGTCTGATCCATGGATTTGCTGTTGCCTTTTTGTCTACAGAAGAAGTCAGGTCTTCTCTCTGCCCTTCCCCTCCTCTGAGGCTGCCAGAACACTCTCACTCACTCACTCACACACACACACACACACACACACACACACACACACACACACACACACACACACACACACACACACACACACACACACACACACACACACACACACACACACACACACACACAGAGCAGCAGCAGCAGAAGCACTTACTTCTGCTTTCGCCTGCGAGCGAGCAAAGCATCTCCGCCTCGTCCGCTGTTCCTCTTCCCACCTCTCGCCTCGCCTCGCCTCATCTCTCTTCCTTGGAAAATTTGGACGAAACTGGAAAGCAAAAAAAAACAAACAAAAAAAAAAACACTTGGATTGGGAGCTTGGATGAAGGAGGCACCAAAGGGAGAATCGTAACGCTCTGGGACGCAGCAGTAGATGCCATCTGTACATGGATGATGTGATTTCAGGCCTGTGGATGCTAAGCTGTAGAGATGAGAGGGCGAGAGAGATATACAGACAGAGGAAAAGAGAGGGAGAGAGAGAACGAGAGAAGCAGCAAATAACTAGCACAGCTCCCTCATAAACATCGCAGCTGCTCTGCAAATTTTAACTCATCGCTCCTCCTGTCTGTTTCTCCTTTCCGGCATGTCACGTATACTGTGGATTAGCGCTCGCTCTGATCCATCATCATCATCATCATCATCACCGAGAGAGAAACTGCAGGAGAACCACGACACCGTCATGACGTCTCAGATGTCCTCTGGATTACATCACAAAGCTCATGGACCTTTACGAGGAACTCCACGTAACGCACGCAAAACTTTAGAATTAGAATGAATTATCAGTCACTTTTTGTTTTTTTCTCCCACCCAAGACGTCTTTGCTCTTCAGGTAAAATGATGCTCATCAGGTTCTTTTGGAATGAATCCTTTAAATTAATTTATTAAATTTATCAAACTGTATATGATCTGTTTCTCCTCCGGCTTGAACAACAACAACAATATAATTAACGTACAATTTTACAATGAATATCTTCACCTTTTGACTCATTTACATGTTTTGTTTTTTTGCTCTTAGCCTTAGGTGTTACCTTGTAACCATAGAAACGTGATATTTCCTCCTTAGAAACCTCAATGCTAGGATGGTAAAACAGAAACTTTGTCGAGGTTGAGGAAAGAGTGAGCTTTAATCTTTTCCCCTACCCTTTTAATCCTCACGATTAAAGCAGCAGTAAGTAACTTTTACTCGACTAAACTAAACCGAGGGAAAATACTTTAAATCATAGTGTTTTATTGAGTTGTTGCTTGTTTTTGTCTTCCGTGCTACTTAAATGACTGTTGACTTGCACTTCATAAGGAAGAAGCCAAAAGAGACAGAGCTTAATTCATTTTAATGAGTATTTTCTCGATAAAGTATTATTTTATCATATTTTTTTCCATCAAAGGGGGCGGAGCTTAATTAATGTGAATGAGCCTGAGAATGGTCTCCATGTATATAATTTTGCCTCAGTGTTTCCTGTGTATGTAGTATTTAGACTGATTTGTTTTCATTGTGTTTTATTTTGCCCGAGTATTTTCTCCATATGCAGTATTTTGACTGAATATTTTCACTACATGTATTTTGCCAGAGTAGTTTTTTTGTACGTAGTATTTAGACTGTGTAATGTCTCTATAAGTATAATTTCACCTCAGTATTCTATCAGTGTGTATTAACTTAACTGAGAATTTTATCAGTATGTATTGCTTCACCCGAGTATATTCTCGGTGTTCATCATTTCATCTGAGTATCTTCGAAGTATGTATTATTTCACTTGATTATTCTATCAGTGTGTATTGTTCCACCTGAATATTTTCTAAGTATGTATTTATTTATCTGTGTATTTTCTAAGTGTGCATCATTTCACCTCGGTATTTTCTAAGTATATACAGTACTGTGCAAAAGCTTTAGGCACCCTATTTTTTTAGTACAAACTTTGCTATAGATTTTTTATTTTATGACGTCTACATGATCAAGTCGGTACAAAAAAACATTTTCGATTCCCAAACATTAGTCTTCTAGAACAAAATTAAATGTTACAGAAAAATGTTTGTACGTCATTAAAGAAAGCAGCATATTACATAAGAGACACTTTTCAGACAGTAAACACAATGAAGGCTGCTGGGTTTCGCTGCAAAAATAAGAAGCGAGTGCGAAAGTCAAAGTGTCCAGAAGAACTGTGGCTGGTTCTGCAAGATGCTCAATAAAACTTACCAGCTCATTTCCTTATAAAACTGCACACATTGTACCGGAGACTATTTTTATTTTCATTTTTTTGTCACACCAAATATTGACTTTGCTTCATTTACTACTGTTTACGGTATATTTTTTTTTAATGTAGAAACATTTAATTTCATTATTTTTGAAGGCATCTTTACTCTACAGCATTTCTTTGCATGCGCCTAAAACTTTTGCACAGTACTGTGTATATTTACTTTTATTACTTTCTATAATAAAACTACATGTTGTACTTTCATATAATTATATACATTACATATTTAAATGTCTATTTATATCATGAAAGTTTCCCAATGTTCATTATTATTATCATCATATTTCTAATAAAATATTGATCAGTCACTGATTCTGCCATGGTTGTTAACCATGTTTGTGACCGTGCTGGGATACGAACCTGACCTCATGAGTAATCTGTTCTAATACGAAGCAGTGGGGTGACGGTGGTTTCATTATGTTTTGTACTCGTTAGGTTTTAAGCAAAGATATGAATACTGCTAAATGGATAATACTAAAGATCCGGAGAAAAAAAAAGAAACAACAAAGACAAAATCTATAAACTTGTGTCTAAGTAACCAAAAAGACAACTTTTCATCTTTCGATGCTAATGACAATTTGACAATGTATGGTTCAGGGAAAGTGTTCTTCAGTGGGTTCTTTGTGTAGTGAAGGGTTCTAAGCATTATAAAAGGGTTCTAGTTTGGAATAATAACCAAATCATATAGCAAACAGAACCGTAGTAGTTTCATTAACAATACGCATCGAGCTTGTTTATTTCATTCTCCCGTGAGTGTCCAGAATAACCGATTATCGTAATATCTCTCTACACTGTACAAATAAGCTATAATTATTAATCCTGTTAATTCCCTGTGTGCTATTATGTTATAATTCCATCAAGTGTTCTTGTTAAACAGTAAAATATACTCAGTGTGCTCTCTCTCTCTCTCTCTTTCTTTCTCTCTCTCAGTGCACTGATGATACTCTACTGTGTTAAATTATTGCCTCATATCCATTTCAGCCTTATGCTTTTGATTCCATAACCGCCGTTTAATTTCCGAAAGCGATTTCCATCAGAGTGCACTGCAGATGTTGAACTCTCTGTGTAGCTAATAATAATGTAAATCATGAGCTAAAGTGTCATGGCGTTGAAGCCGAGGCCTGAGAACCTCTACACACTCCAGGAAGCAGATGTAGTGAGTGAAAAAGGAGGGTGTTAAAGCAACAGTCTTCCTCTGAACTCTCCCCAGCCTCGTCTGGTCGTTGTAGATCTGATGGATTTGATGAGGCTCCACAGACACCGGGGGCCTCGTCCCCGACGGAGCCGAAGCATTTCAACTGGATGTCTGCGCTTCGTTGCCAAATCTGGACTTTCCCAGAACTTCTCAAGGTGACGGAAACTCTAAATTCGAACCGTCTTTCATCGCCACATGCTGTTAGAAGTCTTCTTTCTTCATCAAGGGTCTATTGTAAAGGCGAGATAAGCAGGATGGGACCAGGGAAAAAACAAAAACAAACAAACAACAACAACAACGTAGAAGAGATCTACATCTGCTCCATTCAGCACCTTGAGTTGAACTCGAGCTCGGTTTGAGACTCATTAGACTCCCACTGTGCAGTGAAGAACGGAGGTGGTTAAAGAATGACGGCCTCACGTTCACATTAACAATGATGACTCTTTCTTGAACGGTCCCTCACTTCAGAGAGAAAGCGATCGTTCATATTATTATTATTATTTTTTAAATAATAGAGTTGAAATGCAAAGATCATATTTAGATTCTGGAGAAAGGCAAAAAAGCAAGAAAGCAACAAAGTCATTGTGAGGTCACCTTCAACTCTATACCACTGGAAGTAGTAGATACAGTAACTGTGTAACAGTTACAGTTTTGTGATAGTTCTTCATGAGTCCCTTGTTTGTCCTGAGCAGTTAAACTGCCCACTGTTCTTCAGAAAAAATCCTCCAGGTCCTCCACATTCTTTGGTTTTCCAGCATCTCCTGTATATTTGACCCCTTTCCAACAGCGCCTATATGATGTTGAGATCCATCTTTTCACACTGAGGACAACTGAGGGCCTCGTACACATCTATTACAGTAGCGCTGATGGGGGGCGGTGGTAGCTCAGTGTTTAAGAAGTTTGGCTATTGATCGGAAGGTTGTGAGTTCAAATCCCAGCACTGCCAAGCTGCCACTGTTGGGCCCTTGAGCAAGGCCCTTAAGTCGCTCTGGATAAGGGCGTCTGCCAAATGCACCAAATGTTGGAACCTCCTTATTACCTCAAGCTCACTTTGAATAATGTCTGTGTTTCAAAACCAACATTTTTCCCATATTAAATGTAGAGATATTGTACATTTGGGGGGAAAGGTTCTAAGTAGAACCCTACTACTGAATGTTTCACTATCAGAAAGTTTTCCATGACTCTCTAAGATAATTCAAGGTAATTATCTAATGAACCTTTGAAGAACCCTAAAAGAAACATTTTTTTAAAAAAGTGTTCACTCAAACACTTTCAAATGTTTACATACTCTTCTACAACCCTTAAAAATTCTATGTAGAACCTTACAGCGGAGTGTTTCCCTGTCAGAAACCCAAATAGAACTTTTTTTTTTTTTTTAAATCTTACAGCTTTTCCAATAAACCCTTAAAGAACCCTTGAAGAACCCTTTGTCTATGGAAAAAAAAACCCTTTGTGTATGAAATAGTTCTTCAAGGGTTCACTGGATAATTAAGCGTTTGTAGTTTCTTAAAACTGTTTTACTCGGAACCGTTTCCGATGGGGAACACTACATTGTAGGGTCCTCCATGCCCCCGAGGGACAACCGAAGAACCCATAAGCATTCCACTTTTTCCAAGGGTGTCCACTATTAGAAAAAATATGTTCTCCAAGGGTTCCTTAAGGCTTCATTGGATAATTAAGGGTTCTTAGCTAGTTGATCACACCTAGTTATTTTAATCTAGTCGCTCGCCTAACTATCCAATTAACCCGTAAGGAACCCTTAAAGAACCTCTTTTTTCTAAGAAACTCCAAATTATTGCTCATTATTTTCTTCTTCATCTAGAACACTCTAAGAAAAAAAAAGTTATTTATGGGTTCATCAGCTCAAAGGTTCTTAGACTCCTGAAAGGTTTCTACTATGAACCCTTTCTGATAGTGATACCCTGCATTGTAGGGTTCTACATAGATTCCACCAACCTTTAAAGAATTATTTGCCTTCACTGTTTTCCTCTCAACATCAAGAACGTGATCTTGGCTTGGTGATCTCTAAGAAAAAGCGTTCCTCAAGGGTTTATTGGATAAGTAAGCGTTCTACTTGGAATCCTATCTGGAATTCCCTCTGTTGTACGGTTCTGCATAGAACCTTTAAGGGTCTCAAACATTCCGTTCTTTCATACTTCATTGGTTAATTAAGGGATCTTAGCTAGTTGACCGCACCAGGGTATTTAATTATAAGTAAGCTAGTGGCCTAACTATCTAGTGAACCCTCGAAGAACTTTTTTTTTGTAAGAGTGTAGACAGCATGATGAGCCTCTGATGTTGGTTCTCAGCTTTTGCTTTGTAGTCGGAACTGATTTTCTTTACTAGTCGTAACCCACTCGAGAATGTTTATTTAACCTCCTCATGCGTGAACGAAGACATGTTTTTCGAGGTGATCATCTTTTATAGAGACACAAAGACACACACATACACACACACACTCTTCCCAGAGTGGAGGGCAGCTTCCTGCCAGGCGGTGTTATTAATCCAGCACGTTATTTATGCAGAGATTGTGCCGCCGCCTGATTCAGCTCATGAAATGTTAATATTAATATATTCATAAGGAAATTGTTCAGGTCTAATCTGAGACTCAGACACTTATCACCGAGTGCCACTCGATTCTCGTCTGTGCCCGTGTTACCCGAACGCCTCGCTAATACAAAGCTGCTACGTCTCAACGCTTGCTCGCATCTCACAGGAAACATGTTTACGTCCGGGCTGGTAGGATCTTCTGAGCTGGGAAAGTGCGATTTCCTCAATCAATAAAAACAATCAAAAATCAGAAATGAAAACAAACAAACAAACAAATAAATAACACGTGTAACCATTCATTTCTAAAAATAAAAAAAAATTAAAAAATAAAGTATTCCATATATAGGAATTTAAGAAGCAGCGGCTACGTCCCAAACCACATACTAGAGACCTTAATCCAATCAAAGGTGTTGTAGCCTTCAGGTATTTAGCGTAATAGTGTGTGGTTTGGGAAGCAGCCACTGAACCAATTCCATCATGCATTTAAAAATCTTTAAAATAAATGTTCACGTGTGTGTGTGTGTGTGTGTGTGTGTGTGTGTGTGTGTGTGTGGGTGTGTGTTAGATGTCATTTAAGAAAGGGGATAATTATTTCTTTTCCTGGCACATATAACCTTGAACAATTTTTTATTTTAAATCACTGTTGGCATGAATCCAAAATGACAAGATGCATTGAGAGAGAGAGAGAGAGAGAGAGAAATACTATTAATAATAAAGCAGACAGATGTTTTCCAGTTCAACTCCGAGCCTTTGCTAGCTGAAAATTACTTTTTTTGACAGTCGCATAGCAACTGGCGAGGCGGAATAAACCCTCGTCATTTGCACAGCCGAAGCAATATGATGAAATAAGCCGACACCCAGGTAAGTGTGTGAGCGCCAGGCTGCGTGTGATTGCATCTCGTCTCTGCGAGTGAGAGATAGTGGCCTTTAGCCAGCAGAGGATAAAAAAAAAATAAAAATAAAAAAATAACAAGGAAAGGGTGTTGGAGAATTTCTCTGTTCTCTCAAGCGCCTGATCGTATACTGAAAAACTTCATACATCCGCAAGTGTAAAGGGAAACTTTAAAAATGAATATCATTAAGAACGAATTATTCCTAACAGGCAGACATTAAGGGTCAAGGACTCCTTGTAGGCAGATATTAGGGGTTGAGGATGCTTTCAGGCAGACGTTAAAGGTCTAGGATCCTTGTACGCAGATATTAAGGACCTGAGACTGCGTGCAGGTAGATTGAGATGGTTTGGATACTCATCGTGAGCAGACTTTAACGGTCAAGGTCTCCTGGTAGGCAGATATTAAGGGTCTAGGATGCTTGTTAGAAAGCACTAAAAGTCCAGGTCCCTTTGCAGGCACACATTCTGGGGGTAGGACTCCTTCAGGCAGACATTAAGGGTGTAGGACTCCAGGTGTGACAGTATTAAGTGTCTAGGATACTTATATGCAGACCTTAAAGGTTTATGATTCTTGGAGGCAGATATTAACAGGCCAGGGCACCCGTGTTCCTGCAGGCAGACATTAAGGATGTATGACTCCTTGTAGTCAGATATTAAGGATCTAGGATGCTTATAGGCAGACATAAAAAGTCTAAGACTCCTTGAAGGCAGACTTTCAGGGTTTGGGATTGCATGTATGCAAATTGATAGACTTTGGGTGGCCTTGAAGGCCATCGCAAAGGGCCTAGTGCTCCTTGCAGACAGACATTAATGGTCTGGGATGCTTGTTAGTAGACATTAAAAGTCCAGGACTCCTATCTCTTCTATGCAGATATTAAGGAAGTCCAAGGCTCCTTGTAGGCAGCTAGTAAGGATCTAGGTCTTCTTGAAGGCAAACAGAAAAGGTCTAGGACTCAAAAGCTTTAAGTGGTAGACAGTTATTCAGGGGCTGGGACTTCTTGTGGGCAGATATTAGATGTCCAGTGCTCCTTATAGTCAAACATTGCTTATATGCAGACCACAAAGGTCTAGGATCCTTAAAGGCAGATACTGAGTGGCTGGGACTGTTGAAGTCACCTTGCAGGCAGAGAGAAAATGATCTAGGACTATTTGTAGGCAGGCATTAAGGGTCTATGGCTCCTTGAAGGCAAATGCAGAAGGTCTACCTAGTAGGCAGTTATAGAGAGATTAGGATGCCTGGCAGGCAGACATTAAAGGTGTAGGACTTTTTTGGACAAAGATATTGAGGGTTTGAGACTGCTAGCAGGCAGAGTGAAAATGTTTGGGACTCCTTATAGGCAGACATTAAGGGTCTAGGACTCTTTGAAGGCAAGTCCAAAGGAATCCATAGGGTGTCAGTGGTAGGTAGTTACTGAGGGGCTGGGTTTCCTTGTAGGCAGATATTATGGGTCTAGGAAACTTGGAAGAGGAGAAGACATTACGGGGCAGAGGAAGGTTCTAAGACTCCTAGGAGTAAGCTTTCCGTTTCATTGCGCATCCTTTTCTATAGCTATTTACACGGAAATGATGTAAAGGTCATAGGTCAGACACCAAGCGCACATACCCAAAATGACGTTTTCTTCCGTTTTTGCATTTCATTGTTGACGGGAAACCTTTGGGAAATAAACTGAAAACACGAGTGTGGCCAAAACATAAAAACATTTTCAGATTTACTTGCATTATTGTAAATCTCTGAGTATTAATAATCTTTTCTCATGAAACGCCAGAACAGGAAAACGAAAGTCTCAAGACAGACAGACAGAAAAAGAAAACGAGGTGTCTCTCGAGACAGCTGTCTTCTTGTTCTTGCTCGGTGTGCTGAGTGTGTTGTGAGATCCCCTGGGTGTGTGCATGTGTGAAGATGTGACAACAGGACGTTCTCAGTGCGGCTTCCTGCTTCCTGCAGCGTGTATTTATAGATGCTTCGGTTCTCCATTCACCGAGCAGGTCCGGGAAACCATGCGCCAGTGACGCACACAAGCACACACACCGCTCAAGCCTGACTGAAGCGATAATGTGCAAATCGCACAGGTGTCGACTTTCTCACGTTTTTGTTTTATGATGTTAGTGTGGAGGAGGCGTGCACCTTTCTCCCTGCGTCGGATTGCTGTGTTTGAGTGTCTATTTCTCGTTTTTTCTCTGTAATCAGATATTATTAGTGCGTGTTTTACGCTGCTGTGAAAGTTACATCTTTATATTACTGGACCTCCATCAGACAATCGAGCGCTCTTTAATGGAAAAGCGTCTACAGAAGCTTTTTGCAAGTCTGTCTGTGGATATGTTTACTGCAATTGATTTTTCAGTTCCTCCGTTCAGCTAGAATACATTGCCATAAATTGTCCTGGGAAATGATACTTCTTTCTGCCTGCGCTGGACCCTTATCATGATTGTGAAAGCACTCGGTCGCAAAAAAGGCAAACAAAGCCAAATGAATAGTTACACAGCTGATTCGAAATTGATTTCACGACTAAATTTGTGGCGAGATCATCTTAATAGTCACTACTCGCTCCTAGGTTTAGTCTTTCCATCAGAGTTCACTCTAACGCGTTATATTCAACACAGCTTGTAGTAGAATCCCGATCCAAGCCCTGAGATGAGCTGTTGAGGATGAAGACCGTGCGCTCGAGGGCTCATCATTTGTTCTTTTAGCAGTCCTGGAGTTTGAACCTGGTTGCCAGCACAGAAGCTACCGAAAAATGTGGTTTGATACAAATGAGATAAACGTGCAACTCATACAAACGTTCAAACGTTCAAACGCATGTTTTGGATTTATGCAAATGACATGATTCGAAATTGAGACACACCGATCAGCCATAACATTAAAACCACCTGCCTAACATTGTGTAGGTCCCCCCTTGTGCCAATAAAACAGCTCTGACCCGTCGAGGCCTGGACTCCATAAGACCTCTGAAGGTGTGCTGTGGTATCTGGCACCAAGACGTTAGCAGCAGATTCTTTAAGTCCTGTAAGTTGCGAGGTGGGGCCTCAATAGATCGGAGATTGTTTGTCCAAAACATCTCACAGACGCTCGATCGGATTGAGATCTGGGGAATTTGGAGGCCGAGTCGACACCTTGAACTCCTTGTCATGTTCCTCAAACCGTTCCTGAACAATATTTGCAGTGTGTCAGGGCGCATTATCCTGCTGAAAGAGGCCATTGCCATTAGGGAACACCGTTACCATGAAGTTGTGTACTTGGTCTGCAAAAAAGTTTAGGTAGGTGGTATGCGTCAAAGTAACATCCACATGAATGCCAGAACCCAAGGTTTCCCAGCAGAACATTGTCCAGAGCATCACACTCCCTCCACCGGCTCGCCTTCTTCCCATAGTGCATCCTGGTGCCATCTCTTCCCCAGGTAAGCGACGCACACACACCCGGCCGTCCACATGATGTAAAAGAAAACGTGATTCATCAGACCAGACCAGGCCACCTTCTTCCATTGCTCCATGGTCCAGTTCTGATGCTCACGTGCCCATCGTAGGAGCTTTGGGTGGTGGACAGGGATCAGCATGGGCTCTCTGACCGGTCTGCAGCTCCATACGCAGCAAACTGTGATGCTCTGTGTGTTCTGACTCCTTTCTATCAGAGCCAGCTTTAACTTTTTCAGCAGTTTGTGCTACAGGAGCTCTTCTGTGGGATCGGACCAGACTGGTTAGCCTTCGCTCCACACATGCATGAAAGAGCCTTGGGAGCCCATGACCCTGTCCCCGGTTCACCGCTTGTCCTTCCTTGGACCCCCTTTTGGTAGGTACTAACCACTGCATACCGAGAACACCCCACAAGACCTGCTGTTTTGGAGATGCTCTGACCCAGTCGTCTAACCATCACAATCTGGCCCTTGCTCCTTTTTTTTTTTCCAAGTTTGGCTAGCGTCTTTATTTTCTCCGTGAGGTGACCGTGTGTCCCCGTAACCGTGTGTTCCCTATTCTGAAAAGATCGTCCATCATGGCGCATGCTAATTCATCTGCCAAGTAAATGTTGTTCTACCATCGGCCAGATCGCTCGTTGGACGTTGTACGTTACATTTTACATAAAATAAAATCTATTGTTTTGCAAAAGTTAATAGTTTTTTTTTTTTTTTTCTGGTTGTTGAACCGCTGGACAATTACGGAAAAAACAAACAAACAAACAAAAAATAATAGCCCATAGCCACCTGGAGTTCTGAATTGTCCTCCCAGATTAACGTCCTTAAAAGTAACCGCCAGATGTGAAAGTATTTCTGGAACTGGATTTTGCTGATTGTCCTATGCAGAGCAGGATTGCGTTTTTTTTTTTTTTTTTTTTTTTTTTTTAAAGGTAATTTGATTATCACAGCAGTTCATTTGTGCGCGACTCAGTATGGGAGAACCACAAAGCGCACAGGACACAGCAGGACACGCAACAAATTGGCTGCTGTGGAACGCTATTTGGGCGCCTTTTATTTTAACGGCCTTGACCTCCAAAATCACTCCTCACAAATGAACTCTTTTTGTGTGTGTGTGTGTGTGTGTGTGTGTGTGTGTTAATGCCGTAAATAAAGTATTCATGAATTCCATTTGCAGAGCGCACAGTGCCAGGACTAATTATTTTCACAGAACGCTCACTAACGCAGTTCCATTTCCCAGTCCAAACGACTCGATGGCATTAAAACGTTTAATTTTTTAAACATTAGCCCAGAACGGTAACGAATCAGAGAGCCGAATGGCTTCCAGTTGTTGTTGTTTTTTTTTTTCAGAATAATATGTTCGGAGTTATTAGCACCATGCTGGTTTCATTAATGAGTTCATTCCGACGTGCTAATAGGTTAACCCATGAAAGTAGTCAAAACTAGTTCAATATGTGAAATAATCCTTTGTGTACGAGCACGTAGCCTACTGACAAATGAGAAGTCGTCGAAGCCGTCGGAATCCTCGGGGTCCTAAATTCCGTCAAACTCACTGACCATCATTTGGAGCTTCGGTCGAGCTCAGAAATGAACACCGCAGTCGTTAAGTCATGAAGAAATTCATGATGTACAAACGATGTTAGACGTATAAACTGACATTTGCGCTTTTGATATCGACTTTAATTGAGTTTGTAATGTATTTAATCTCACAGCGATTGGATTGTGATTGGTCAGAAGGTATTGATTAGTTTTCTAGAACAGCACCACACAGTGCTTTTTTTTTTTTTTTATATACTTTTTCTAAAAACTTTTTTTTGTTTTTAAGACAGCAACGCTCCACTCAGTGTTTATAGAGTTCGTTGATTAGCGTGCTGAATATTCGTCACCGGTTTCTGATTAATTAGCCGTGCAGCAGAAACAGCAGTTAGTCCTCAGTAATTGCTGCACTTGTGTCACTTTTCTACACACTCTAATAACCTCCATGTGCGTATAAGTCTGTAAATTCACAGGATCTCTCTCTCTCTCATTAAGATCCTGTGTAGAGAGTTAAATCATTCACACTGCACTTTCCAATTAGTGCCTTTCATGTCTCGTTATGAAATCGGTGTAAAATATGGCGACTTTTGACACGGCTGGTGAACAGAAACGGAAAGAAACACTCGCCGAAACCGAACGACGCATTTGATCTCATTATCATATCACTTAAATCAAGATTATTAGCGTTATTCTTACTCAGAAATCATGAAAGTAACGAAGTCCTTCCGCGTAAAACTCATTTGGGGGCGGGGCTACGCGTGAGCTCAAGTGTGTGTCGTCACTAAATAACCTCCACAGCTTTGGGCCGATCGCGTCTGGAATTAGCCAAGCCAAGCGAGAATGTTAGTGATGAAGGATACTGTGGTCGCCATGGTTACATTATATCGTGACAGATTTTGGCTATGAATTATGAGGATGTAAATCAAGACTTAATGTGAGCTAGCAATGAACTAGCTGCTAGCAAAAGTAGCGTTATTCGGCTCTCCTAATTGGCATGATCATGCATATTCATAGATTCATAGAAGGTGTAGAGATGTTTCTGGGTTGTTTTCAGGACATTAAATGTCATATTAAGGAATTTATTGTTTTACATAAATTGTTGTAAAAGGTTTAAAACTGCACGGTCAGGAATAACTCAAGGCTTGACAGCGGAAAAAAAAAAAAAAATCCCGTAAATGGTAAAAAGACGTATAAAAGATGGAGAGCGAGTTTGTGGAACTCGTCAACAGCGTCTTTGTTTGAGGTTGCTGAATTAACACGCTGCTTAAACCCGGTATGACTCCGTTTTAGCCGAGCCATTAAATCAGATTTTCTTTCCACACTTTAATTGGATTGGGGCGCTTTTTGAATAATTAACGCGATAATCAAAAATTCACACTTGCTAATGTGACGATGAGGTGACGGTACTCACATGTCAGAGTGGAGAAACGGGGAAGCGGTTCTCAGGCTTTAAGAAAATTTCCTTCCTAATAACGCTCCATCTCTCTGAGACGCGTTTCAATATCTATTCATGAATATTTTAAAACGGACATTTGCAAGGAAAGTTTTTTTTGTCTTAAAAAGTTAAAAACCTTAAGGGTTCTTTGGTTTCACCTCTGCAGGAACCGTTAAAAATCCCAAGTGTTTCCCTCTCAGGGTTACAAGAACCATTCAGTGTCCAATTCACTGTCACAAAACAGCTTTACAGAAACCTGGATATAAAAATTTATTCAAATTTTCCAATTCTAACGAGCAAGCCAAAAGTGACCGTGGCAAGGGAAAACTCCTTAAAGAACCCTTGAGGAACCCTTTTTCTAACGGTGTACCAAGTACCAAGAAGCTAAACGTTGACAGGTTCTAGATGTTAAGAAAATAATGAGCAAAAATTTGGAGTTTGTTCAAGGGTTCTTTAAGTGTTCCTTGGATAAATAAAGGTTATTAGCTTCCAAAAATGCCTTATTTGAGGGTTCCTTGGGTGATTGAGGGTTCTTGGATTCCATAAAGGGTTTTTTTTTAGGAATTTGTTGGATAATTAAGGCTTCTTAGCATCAAAAAATGGTTCTCCAAGGGTTCCTTGTGTGACTACAGGTTCCTCTATTCCAATACATTTTTCATTGAGGGTTCTTAGCTTCCAAAAAAGGGTTCTTTGTGGGCACCTTGGGTAATTAAGGGTTCCTGGCTTCCATAAAGAGTTCTTTAGGAGTTCATTAGATAACTAAGGGTTCTGCCATCGTCTTGTCTCGGTATCTCTCTAAGCAGGAACGACAACGTTCACTTACCATCAGGGGTTCTGTGAGGATGAAACGAAGATGAGGTGTAGTGTTTTCATCAAGCTCTTTGAAATAAATGAAGTGTGACTTCAAAAAGAAGAGAAAAAAAAAACAGATATTTTTAACTGCATTTTAAAACCCTTCCCGATTCTACAGTAAACACTTAGAGTATGTGTGTAAAATAAAAAAGAAAGAAAGAGTTAATGATGCAGTAAATCTTAGTGCTTCTGGAAGTCAGTGACGTCGCTGTGTGTTACGACCTCCACGCTACGAGCACCTGACACCTGGCACACGAACGCCACGGAAAACATCAAAAGCCTCGCAGAACCCTTCAGATCCATCGCCTGGATCTCTCCATATTTCATCTCTGACGTGACGGAGAGATGTGAGAGTGTTACGGTGCTCGCAGGAGAGCGCATCTTTACACCCCGGAGGCCATTCCACCCCCGAATGAGCAGCGAGAGGGGGGAATAAATCACTGTGAGGAAGCTCCAGGCTGCTGGAGATCTAAAAATCAACCAGAAACGCTTCAAGCCAAAGATTTCTCTTCTACTAGTTGAAATGTATCTATAAATAGATAAAAAAAATTCTTTAACAAATGAATAATTGTAATCGTTGGCAAATTGCTGTTGTGTAGGAGGAATAAAACACCATCAGTCCAATAGCAAAGCGAGAGCAAGCTTAGCGTCTTCATCCGTCTGCGAATGTTTGAAAGTTTTTCGATTTTCACGCGCTTCCTCAACGAAAAGTGACTTCGTACAACGTAATAGTTTAAAAAAAAAAAAAAAAGGATTTAAAATGTTTAAAATTTAAAATGTCGTCAATTAACCACGTTTCTGAAGGGTGCTTCTGGAGTAATGAGGCTGATTTAGATTCAACAAATAAAGAAAGTCAGTCTGAACCAAAACGCAACTTTATGAGGGTCACTTTGGTATAACCCCGCCCCCTTTCATGCTCCGCCTCCTAACGTTTCAATTGCCGTGAAACATTTAGCAGTTAAGCGGATATGCCTGCGCACCGAACTTGAATTCGTAAATAATTCTTCTTGTTTATTGCATTGATTAAAGCAAGCGTACGAAAACTTTTGGTCAGTTTGGAATAACTCCACCCCCTTCCAGGCCCTGCCTCCTAAAGCCTGAAAGGATTGTAGCAAAAAATTTGGGAATAATGTTGATATAATCCATTCTAATCGTGTTTGTAAATTTGTGAATAAATACTCTCATTTTTAATGTCGATTATAGCACGTATACAAACGTTTTGGTAGGCGGTGCCAGTTTGGTATAACTCCACCCCCTTTCAGGCCCCGCCTCGTACAGTTTGAAAGAATTCTAAGAAAAAAGTCCGGAGTTATGGAGAAATACTTCCGCAAGCAACTGTTCAAAAATGTTGGTAGGTGGGACCAGTTTGGCATAACCCCACCCCCTTTTAGGCCCCGCCTCCTAAAGTTGGGAGTTATGCCAATATACCTCCACTCTAAACTTGAATTTGTAAAGAATACTTTCATTTTTATTTTGTTTAAACAACGTGTATGAAAATCATGGTAGAGGCAAATCCGGTTTTGTATAACCCCACCCCCTTCCAGGCCACACCTCCTACATTTTGAAGGAACTGTAGCAAAACGTTGGAAGATATATCGATATACTTGTACTCTAAACTTGAACTTGTAAATAAATGCTCTCATGTCTTATGTCTGAAGCAAGTTTACAAAAAAATTTGGCAGACTTTCTAAGATAATGCGAATTGCAGTCTTGGAGAAAGCTCAAGGAGAGACGGAATGAGGAAGGGATGAGTGTGAAGGGAGAGAAAGAGCGCGAGAGCAAAGGGCGATAACAATGTGTCGCTTGGCGTAAAGATCAGAGTGACGGCTCAGCTGGTGTTCTGTGTCACTTCACATCACTCGTCACAGGTGATGTCTCTGAAGAACGATAAACGAGAGAAAGCTTCTCTCTCTCTCTCTCTCTCTCTCTCTAAATGTCAATAAAGACCAAGAGCTTTACACGTGCAGGGAAATGCCAGTCACAGCACAAGAGGTCAGGTGGGGAAGTGAGTGGATTTTTTCACCTCGTTCAGAGCGAATGAACTCGGATGTGTGGAAACGATCTAATCCCTGAGCGGTGGAAGCTCAGTCTGCACCATCTGCGCAACCGTCTGTGCAACCGTCTGCGCAACCAGATTGTGTGTAAAAGGTTAGACGTGGGTTTAACGTTCGACTTTAATTACGGCTTCATCCTCATCTCGTTACAATTGCAACACGTGACTTCTGTGAATTCTAACGTAGCTAACAGGAAGTAGTGGGCTGACAAACAGTAATTACACATAACCGTTTCATTAAGCCACGCCCCCTACTTGTGTCTGTTTGCGACACCGAACAAAGCAACTGTTTTTGTTTTTTTCCCAGCAATTTTGTAAAAATAAATAAATAAATAAAAAATAACGAACGAGAGTTTAGAGAATTTAATTGGATTTCATGCAAACAAAGTTATTATGAATAAATAAATAAATAAACAAATGAAACTTTTCAAGCAAAGTTGCAGATATTTATTTATTTATTTATTTTTCATCGTAATTGTTTTTTGGAATTACTTCTTGGATTGACGAATTAATAAATTAATATTAATAATCGTTCTGTTCTTTTTATTTACATTAATCTTGTGGGTAAAAATGAGCCAGAGCAATATTGTTGTTTGTTTTTTTCCTCTTTTCATACGACTTTGATACGACTTTCCTTTTTTTTTTTGTGCTAAAAATTTCACACGACATCAGTAGGAGACTTTTATTGTGTTGTGAACCAAGGTGAAAGGCTACAATCATGGACACGCTAGCTGTTGTGACGTGATCATCTGCGTGAATTCTTCGCAAAAGTTCTAACGCAGAACCACGTCGGGTTTCAGCTCCGTTTTTTAACCGACCGATTTCACAAACGAAAAAAAAAAAAACGGAAAAAAAACTGTGATGGTGCTGAATTGCATTTTCTTGAATTTGAAGAGGGAACAGTGACTTTAGTGGATATTGTAGGGATGAAGTCAAACAAATAAAAACAAACAAAACAAAAAAAAAACGGCCCTCACACTGATCTTAGCTTCTGAGGACGTTCAGATTTTCTTGACCGTGTATCAACAAACGTCGACCTAAAAAACAAAAAAGCCATTAAAAGTGGGCAGACGTGCAGGTCGTAATGATTTTGTGCCGAAAAATCACACCTTAAATTTCTGACTTATTAAAGCAGTAAGTGATAAAACACAGGAATGAGCTTTCTTTTGGAAATAAATCCCACACACACTGCCCACACACTGCCCTCGCCCTGCCCTCGCCCTGCCCTCGCCCTGCACTCTCTCTGCTCTCGCCCGGCTCTCGCCCTGCACTCTCTCTGCTCTCTCTCTGCTCTCGCCCGGCTCTCGCCCTGCACTCTCTCTGCTCTCTCTCTGCTCTCGCCCTGCCCTCGCCCTGCCCTCGCCCTGCACTCTCTCTGCTCTTGCCCGGCTCTCGCCCTGCCCTCGCCCTGCCCTCTCTCTGCTCTCGCCCGGCTCTCGCCCTGAACTCTCTCTGCTCTCTCTCTGCTCTCTCTCTGTTCTCGCCCGGCACTCGCCCTGCACTCTCTCTGCTCTCGCCCTGCTCTCGCCCTGCACTCTCTCTGCACTCTCCCTGCCCTCGCCCTGCCCTCGCCCTGCCCTCGCCCTGCCCTCTCTCTGCTCTCGCCCTGCTCTCTCTCTGCTCTCGCCCTGCCCTCGCCCTGCACTCTCTCTGCTCTCGCCCTGCTCTCGCCCTGCTCTCGCCCTGCACTCGCCCTGCACTCGCCCTGCTCTCGCCCTGCACTCGCCCTGCTCTCGCCCTGCACTCGCCCTGCTCTCACCCTGCACTCGCCCTGCTCTCTCCCTGCTCTCGCCCTGCACTCGCCCTGCTCTCTCTCTGCACTCGCCCTGCTCTCACCCTGCACTCGCCCTGCTCTCACCCTGCACTCGCCCTGCTCTCTCTCTGCACTCGCCCTGCTCTCGCCCTGCACTTGCCCTGCTCTCTCTCTGCACTCGCCCTGCTCTCACCCTGCACTCGCCCTGCTCTCACCCTGCACTCGCCCTGCTCTCTCTCTGCACTCGCCCTGCTCTCGCCCTGCACTCGCCCTGCTCTCTCTCTGCACTCGCCCTGCTCTCACCCTGCACTCGCCCTGCTCTCACCCTGCACTCGCCCTGCTCTCTCTCTGCACTCGCCCTGCTCTCTCTCTGCTCTCGCCCTGCACTCGCCCTGCTCTCTCTCTGCTCTCACCCTGCACTCGCCCTGCTCTCGCCCTGCACTCGCTCTGCGCTCGCTCTGCTCTCGGTCTGCACTCTCTCTGCTCTCGGTCTGCACTCGCGGGCTCTCAGGGGGAAGTGAACTGGTTTCAGGGTTTTGATGGGAGAATGCGAGGAGTCGCACGCACACCCACGCTCCCACACCAGGGAACGGAGACGCTACACGCCGGATAATGCGACATGATGGAATCCTCCTCCTCCTCCTCCTGCTCGCTGTGGAGAGGTCTCAGGTCTCAGGATGAACTCCAGAGCCCGCTGGCGATCATTAGGCATTCCCTTTTAACAAAAGACACAGAGATGTGAAGCGTTTCTCCCCATGTCTGTGAATTATTCAAAGAAAAGAGGGCTGGAATTTGGGGAAATAACGGATCGGATGCAGGACGCAGATAAATAAAATAAAAGTCTGCAGGTTTGGATGCAGAACAGTGACAGTTTGTCATCTCTGAAACGTATGAAATCCCAGGCTTGTTTAGTCGCAGTGTTATAATTACATGCTGAGTTGTTCTTTTTTTTCTTTTTTTTTCAGTAACTTCTGGTAGAAGCTGTTTGGCTTTCACGCTTCCGGGTTTCATTTCGAGGTGAGTTTAGCCGCAGCAGACAAACCAGCAGATCAGTGAAGATCGTGGATAATATGGAAAGAAATTCCTGTAGAAAAGATAAAGAACACACTGCAGGCACTGAGAGAAGAAAACACCAGCATGGAGCAGTGGAGACAAGGCCGGGTTCCAGTAACTGAGGGTGGCTTCATTAAAGCTGTCAAACACAACGTTATCTCCAGGCCATCAAAACCAAAAGCTGCTGCTGATGTAATCGAAACGCTGATGACGAAGAGAAATCTACAAACAATCAGGGCAGGTGCAGCTATCTGCTGTGTGTGTGTGTGTGTGTGTGTGTGTGTGTGTGTGTGTGTGTGTGTGTGTGTGTGTGTGTGTGCAGTTACAATAACACTCCAATTCTTATTAAATTCAGTGAAATAAGAATAGATCAAAACCATACAACACACACACACACACACATATATACACACACACGGCCAAACAGGCTGGACTGCAATTATCAAAAGTCGAGTCAAAAATCAAGTAGAGTCAAAAGTCTAAAATAAAGAATCATGTAAAAATCTAAAGTCCAAAGGATAAACATAAACGCCGTCAAAAAAGTAATCAAAAGTCAAAAGTCTGAAATAAAAATCAGTTTAAAAGTTGGAGTCAAAAAAGCCAAGTGAATAGTTGTCAAAAAATCAAGTGGAGTCAAAAGTCAAAAATAAAAAATCAAATGAGTCAAGTCAAAAGTCAATTAAAAAACAAGTCAAGTCAAAAAAGTCATCAAAAATCAAGATGAGTCAAGAGTCAGGGCTAAAGTCAAAAGCCAAGTCGAACCAAAAATCAAGTCAAAAGTCCAAAATATAAAATCAAGTTAAAAGTTGTCAAAAGTTGAGTCAAAAAAAGTCAAGTGAAAGATTAAGATTGACTTAATTGTCAAAAGTCAAAAAATAAAAAATGAAGGCAAAAACTAATAAGTCTAAATTAGTCAAAAATAAGTAAAAAAAAAAAAAAAAACCAAAAACAAATCAAGTTCAGTCAAAAGTCTAATGTCAAGAGTTTAGTTGTTATAAATCGATTAAAAAAAAATTCAAGTCAAAACAACTGTCAAAAGCCAAGTCGAGTCATAATTTAAGTAAAAAAAAAAGTCCAAAAGTCTAAAATAAAAAGTCAAGTAAAAGATTCATCAAAATTAGAGTCAAAAAAGTCAAAAATCAAGACGAGTCAAAAGTTAAGTTAAAAGTCAAATAAAAAAAAGTCGTCAATTTTAAGTTTTAATGTGGAGTCAAACGTCAAGTTTAAAAAGGTCAAAGATCAAGTCAAAAGTTGAGTCAAAAACCTCTAAGTCTAACGTCAAATGCTGAGTCGAGTCAAAAGTCAATAAAAAAGTCGTCAAAAATCAAGTCGAGTCAAGAGTCGACTTAAAAAACTAGTTTTATTATTGAATCAAACGTCAAATTCACGATTCTGTCGGACCAAAGACTAAAACGAGTAAGAAAATTGAGGCAGGAGGGAAACACACCGTGTGCTGCAGTGTATATAGCAGTGTATATATTTGTTGTCCTGTTTACTTTATATTCTGAAGCATGGCTCGGCTCACTTCCCTCCCGGGACCATAAAGCAGAGCAAACATTCCTCATCCCTGCTTTTATTTAAGATGTAAAGTGCAGAGATGCCTAGCAAAAAAAAAAAAAAAAAGGCTTTCTTGAAGAAGAAAAAAAAAAAAAAAAAAAAACGCTCCCTGTTGTGATAAGCTTTGATGAAATATAGTTCAAGCCGAGAACACGTATTCGTCTATAAGTAATGGGACACAGCGAAGATCATCAATAACCCGAGTGGAAGAACTGCGCTCACGCTGGGTCGTAAACGTTATTAAGCAGGTGACTCTCCGGACCGGAGAAATGCGTAAATAAATGAATGAATAAATAAACAAGCCGAAGCTCCAGCAGCACTGCTCACACGTCTACCTGACACGTTAGTGAAACACGTATCAAACGCAGCGCGGCTCATGAACCCTGGTGGAATGCACGGGTTTGAGAGAGGGAGCTGGTAATGCGAGTTAGCGCACACTCTGGAGGTTTCCGTATCCTCCAGTGGGACGTTTCTTTGAGGTGATGTGTAAATTTTTGATACCGTCTCCCCTCGAGTCAAACAAATTATAGCAGATTCACACAGAGCGAGGCGGAGAGAGAGCACGCTCCCTGCCAGACCTTTGAGATCAACACATTCATTATTTAGCAACTCTTTCACACACACACACACACACACACACACACCCCGTATATATATATATCACACAACAGCAGCAAAACCCAACACTAACTTTTTTTTTTTTTTTTACACGGTAAAATCTCTTAAATCAACAATTTAATGCTAATTAAATTAAGTATTCCATAATAACTCATTATTAATTACCGTATTCATTAACTGTTAATTAACTGTTAATTACTGTATTATTAACTATTAACTTCTGAGAATAATACAGCAAAAATCTAGGTGGGGAAAAAAAGCCAAAGAGTCTCCAAAAAATCTCTCCTGATTTACACCTCCACCTACAATAAACACCCTTGATGCAAAAGTATTGGCACCCTCCTACCTCCATCTATCGACGGAAAACCAGCAGCACCGAGCTATTCTTATTATTATTCTTATTATTTGTGTGGTGGTGCATACGGGATATTTCCAGTATAGCAGTCACACCTACACGGAAGTGTGTGCACGTGTGTGGAGACGTGTACGGGCGTATCATGTACATCTGAGTTGTGTTTTTTTTTTTTTTTTTTTTTTTTAAATTGACACTTAAATGAACTTTTCATTGTTGGATGAGGGGGTGGGAAAAGGGGTGGGGGGTGGGGTGCCAATACTTTGTGCATATCAACAAACTGTGACCCGTGTCTGGTAGGCGGACATGATAAATTGGCCACGTCGGAATAAATGACGTTATATGACTTGTGATAGATGAATTAGTCGGTAGATTTTTTTTTTGTTTTTGTGTTACGGTCAGGGCCGTGAAAATAAAAATAAACATAAAAATAAAATAAACGCTGTTAAACGGTAAAAGACATTCAGAGTTCATGAGGCAGTGAATCTGAGTCTATAACAACAACTTTTAATTGTATCACATCATATTACTTAGGATATTACATTTTAATTAGTATGCTTGCTGGCTAGCTAAACAGCTAGACTCGATAAAAAAGTCACAATACGGTTCCTGTAAACTTGTTCTCATTAGGGGTCCAAGCACCAAGTCTGTGCTTCATGGTTTCCTGCTTTAAACTGTTAAAAGGTTAAGTTAAAATATTTTAAGCTAAAAAGTTTATAGTTAAAAAAAAAAAAAAAAGTTAAAAGGTTGTAAATTAAAAGGTTAAAACAAACATTTTGTTCATTAGGGGTCCAAGCACCAAATCTATGCTTCATGGTTTCCTGCTTTAAACTGCTGAAAGTTTATATAACAGGTTATACGTTAACAGTTAGATTATAACTGAAAGGTTAGATTTTAAAAGGCTATAAGTATAAAGGGTTAAGATATTGAATTTCATGTTTTCATTAGGGGTCCAAGCACCAATCTATGTTTCATAGTTTTAAAAGATTAAAAGGTAAAAAGTGAAAAATGTTAAACATGTTCTCATTAGGGGTCCAAGCACCAATGTACGTTTCTAGTTTTGTTGCTTCAACCAGTGAAAGTTATTTATAAGCTAAAAAGCTTCTAAGTTAAAAGGTGTAGAATGTTCTCAAAAGGGGCCCAAGCACCAAGTGAAACTTTTACAGTGTTTTTTTTAGCTAGATAGTTTGCCTACTAGATATGTGTGTGTGTGTGTGTTTTATTTGTCCATTGAGACGGTAGATGTATCTAATAACCTGACAACTATGTAGACTTAGCCTCGGACACCTGAAATATCAGGAGTGTGTTGTGTGGATAGATGAAATGGGGGAAAAAGAGAAATAAAGGTGTGTGAAAAGGATATTCAGATATATTTCCATTTCTCAAACTCAAACCACTAAAAAGTGGATGCGTATTTAGTTTTCAGTAATGATGATGATTAGTGACGCGTTGTGTTGAAAACGCTGAAAGGATGCAGCAGGTCGTATTGCTTCAAGTAAGACTGGGCCTGATTTATTGAGCGGTCGCGTGGTCAGTTTGTTAAACAGCATGACAGTTTATTTCTAATGGTCAGTCATAGATTTACTGAGAGAGAGAGAGAGAGAGAGAGAGAGAGAGTACTAAATTGACTGGCAGAAGGGTCACTTTCAGGGGTCGACCATCAGCACTATTGAAAATGTCACTGAAATGAGACGGACAGTTTCTATTCAGTGGCACGGTGCGAAAGCGCAGGCTGCTCGTAGCCTTAAAGTCAAATTTAATTGCTGGAGTCCCACAAGTAAATAAAAAGGTGACATTTCATGCCTTGTCCGGGTCCCGAATGCTAAATCAGCCGCTGGCCTCAAATGTCATGGTGGAATAATTTGAGCTGGAATTCCCGACTTAAAGTTTCCCTTTCGGCCCGAGAAAATCACAAAGGTCAAAGCGCGCGTTTGACTCCGTTCGTGTCAGCGGCTCGTGCGGCGAATTGAGCGATCACAAATAAACAGTCCGGAAGAACTTGTTGAAACACACAAACGAGGATTTAATCGGCTGAACATGAGGAAATGAGCATCGCTGAGCAGCTAGGATCGGGATAAGGACACGTGAGACTCCCTTTGGGCGGAGAGCTTCCTGATACTCCGCCACGATTACGAGCCGCTTTAGCAAAGCAGTAAATCCTCTCACAACAAACTCGTACACGCAGCGCACATTAGCTAGCTTTATAATCTCTCGGTGTTGTTTATATGTGGGCTCTTACACAGTCTGTGCTAGCCAAGTGTTAAATACGTGCTTCACGAGGCACTGAGAATGTCACGAGACACAATGAAAGATGATAAAAACAAACAAAAACAAATAAATCAAGTGAGATAGATCGATGAATGTTAATAATAATAATAATAATAATAATAATAATAATAAAAATAAAGCGAACTGTACAAACAAACAAAATACAAACACATACCTGTACCATACGGACCTCAATAAAACAAACCAAAAATATTTCTTTTGGGGAATGACCGCGAACCAAGTTAGCTAGCTCGGGTTTCTGGTTTCATTTGAGCAGTAAAATAGATAAAGTAAAAATAAATGATGTAAAATAAAGTAAAAGTAAGTAAAAAATACATTAAAGTAATATAAAATAAAGTACAATTAAGTGAGGTAAAATAAAGTTAAAGCAAAAGCGAGTACAGTTACAAATAAAGTAAAAAGTAAACTTAAGTAAAGTAAAATAATGTAAAAGAAAATGGATGTAAAAGTAAAACAAAAAATTAATTAACAAAGTAAAGTAAGAAAAGGTAAAGTAAAATTAAAGTAGACTAAAATTAGGTGAAGTAAAACTGAGTAATATGAAGTAAAATTAAGTTAAAAAAAAAAACAAAAGAAGTTACACAAGTCGAAATCATCTCAAGCGTTTGTTTAGAATGAACATCTCACCACGCAGCGAGTTTAATACACACTCAGACACTCGCTAAATTAGCCTCACTAGAGCTCTGTTAACATATTCCACTTAAGCGTTGCATGTGTGTGTGTGTGTGTGTGTGTGTGTGTGTGTGTGTGTGTGTAATTAACAAACACATCCTTAATGCACTCTGATTGCTGCATGATGCTGCGCTTTGGGGATAATTAGGCAGGAAATGGCCGCCTCGGGGACGGCCGGACCGCAGCGGGACGTGGTGTTAGCGCAGGTCAGCGACGTCGAGCTTCACTCGATGGGATAATTACTTACGCACAGCTTGGTTTAAGGCTGCTGATTGCGGAGACGCTGTAGATTCAGCAAATGAGTTGAGAACTAGTTAATTAGGTAGAACGATCTTTTCAGCAGGCGAGAGAGAGAGAGAGAGAGAGAGAAAGAACAATAATGCGCATCATAACGGCTAACGTTCTCAATACCCCACGATGGCTAGAAAGCAGCTACTGGACTTCTGATCTGTCTTAATGATTGGACTGGATTTGTATCTGAGGAATAAAAACAGCTGTTATAGTAAAACGATCCATGATGGGGCGGTGTGATGAAGCGGAGTCACTGCTAACCAGCTAGCTTTAACTTAGCATCAACATTCGTATCAGCAGCTAGCCGAGTTCATTATCGCCAACAAGCTAGCTAAACGATTTTATTGTGTGGCTAATTTTTTACAGTTACATTTAACCTTCGCAAAACAAGTTCTCAGTTACGTTTTAGCGGCGATAAACACTCCATCTCTCACCGGCCTCTCTTTGTTTCTCTCTCTCTAGAAGTTCGGAAGACAAAAAAAAACAAAAAAAAACAAAAAAAAAACCCACCACAGCTTGTTGATTTTTGTTAGCGTAAACACCTCTGTCCTGAAGATGTCAGAGAAAGTTACAGCTTTACCGCTGACTGTCGCCGGAGACTCCTTCCGTAAACGTCTCCTAACAGAACATTTCACCACGTTAAAAAAAAAAAAAAAAAAAAATAGCAACAGCTCGTTCACATGGGCTTGAACGGGGTTGTTCAAGCCCATGTGAACGAGCTGTTGCTATGGAAACCGTAACGTACTAGAACGAGCGCATTAATGTAAACTTTCTGACGAATCAGAATCGACATATTCATTCAGACAGTAAAATAAACGTACGCTCTTAACGACCTCGGTAACGAACGATGGAATCTCACACGAGGACTTTGTATTGTATATATATATATATATATATATTTATATATATATATATATATAAAAAAAAACTGTTCAATGAGACGTTTTTAATATGGAGCATAGTAAGAAGTCTCCAGTGTCAGCACTTTGTAATCTTCAGGACAGAGGAGTTTACGCTTCTTTGTGGTTTCTTGGGAACAAAAACAATAAGAAAAGAGAGGCAGGTGAGGGAACGAGTGTTTATAGCTGCTGTAACGTACGTGAGAACAGGAACTTGTTTAGTGGACGTTCCACAACATTAAATGGAACAAAATAATAATAATAATAATAATAATAATAATAATAATAATAATAATTGTTGGCGAATAGCTGTGGTGTAAGAGGAATAAATAACACTTGGAGACGTGCCGTTATAGGAATATAATCCATTTTGGAGTGGAAACAGCGACTCCACTTCATCACGTTGACCCCAAATGTAGTGTTGCATTTAAATAAATAAATAAATTTTAAAAAAATCCCCAGTCATGTTCAATACTTTATTGGGTTAATAAATTCAAATAAAAAAAAAAATCTATACTTATTTTTCATATTTTTTTTCATATTTTTGTACTTTAATGTTACATTTAATATACGTTTTTTAAAATCCTAGTGTTATTTTTAATATAAATCTTAAATGAGAGAAAAAAAACCCCGTCAATTTTCATATTTTAAAATTCCATCGATTACGTCCAAAATTTAACATCAAATCAGCTGCTTCCAATCAGTTTGTAATATATTTTTTAAAAATCATCTTGCGATAATGATATCTAGCGACTGTTACGGTTGCTCGTGGGCGTGGCCTGTCCGGTCGTCTGAGAAACCAGTAGTAGCTTGTGATTTCTCCGCACAATCATTCGTTAAGGTTTGTTTTGACTGAAGGAGGTTTTACGAGGACGTTTTCACCCAGCAAAACAAAGTAAAATGATCAGTTTTGCTCCGATTCGGTGTGAAAACGCTGTAATGTCCAGAACACAACATGACCACTATATTTAAACATCGTAAATTCTGATGTTTCTTTGCTTAGTAAAACAATTACAGCAGATTTTATCCTCTCCTCCTCCATCCATCCGTATCAGCTGGATTTAGTTTTCCCGCTTGGATGTCCTCTTCCTCTTGAGCCGTAATGCCGCCTTTTCTTCAGTCACGCCCGGGTTAATTTGCTCCGTGCAGTCGCCACATGCGTGGTGAAGAACACAAAGTGAAAAAAACGTCAGAGCGAAAGGAATGTGGAGAAGGTTGAGGAATAAACATTAACCACGCCGATTAATCTCCACCGGGCCGGGCCTGCAGGGGAGTCCGGTCACCATGGCGACGTTTTCTAAAGGCAGGATGGACTGACCTGACCTGAGATCATCAGCAAGAGGTACTTGCCTCAGTGTAAATAATAATAATAATAATAATAATAATAATAATAATAATAATAATAATAGAGACTCATAAATCTGCTCTAAATGGGACGAGGGATAATCGGCGCTTGATCCAAAATGGCTTTCAGTACCTATAACTCAGAATCACATGAGATCAAAACTGACACTCGTGTCCTTCAGAATATATATATATATATATATATTTATCTATACTTTTTCCTGCCTCATGACTTTTGGAGTATCACAGTAAAATGGTGGGCGGGACAAAAAAAACTATAACAACCAATCATCTTGCTATGTTTCCCTACTACATTGTTAAGCAAAAAATGTCTCGACATTTGAGTCTCCGCCTCCGTTACCGACCGGACGTACAGATTCGAATAAACATGGATGCATTAATGGGACGGAATCTTCGTCGTCCTCCACAAAAAAAAAAAACAAAAAAAACAAACAAGCGTCACATCTTATTAGAGAAATGTAACACTGATTCGATGAGAGCTAGCAAAGAAAAGTGGGCGGGGCAAGTGGGATTTTTTTCTCCATAATAGTATTGTGGGCGGAACTGAAATATAATAAGCAATTATTTCGTCATGTTTCACAAAACAAAGAAAGTTGCACTCTTATTGGCGAAGATAAAATCGGATCTCCACACTGCTCTGAGAGTCATCGATGATTCATATCGGGATTCTCCATTCCCAGAATCCACAAAAGGTTCTTCAACGTTGCCAGATGGAGGAAACACGAGGTGTAGACGACGCCAGATCGATTCATCAAAATCAAACGGGACCTAACGCTCAAACGAGTATCGCAGGGTCAGAGTTCACGGACGTGGATCTCCCTCCGTCGAAATCAAACGGCGGGTTCCCGGCGGCGGCCATGTTGCGATCGCTGGTCATTGATCTTGGACGGTTCGAGAGGAGCTCTTCATGCTGCCGAGGAGAAGAGACGAGAACTCCGTGTTCCACTTCAGAGAAGAGGTTTTGCAGGAAGGGCGGCTTCTCCGCAACCTCTCATTACCGATTCCAGGAGGTTTCTGAGATCTTCTCTTCGAGGAGCAGGAGGAGACAGGAGCTGAGTGCAGGCTTCCGTGAAAGAGATCAAAAGGAACAGAGATGCATATCTGAAAATAAAAATGTGTTCTTGCTTTCACAGGAAAAAAAAAACATGTTCAGAGGAGCTTTCAGAAGCATGGAGAGATCGTACAGATCTTAAAAGTCGTTGTTTGATATCAGAAGCTGGAAGAAACACACCGTTCCTGCTGCATGTTTACTCAGAAACCAAATCAAAATAATCGAAATATTCAGAGCTTTCATGGAGATCTGGTGGCTCCTATTCCTCTGAAGCGATCAGGCGTTCATCTGCATTTCTATACATCCCAAAGACTCGGTGTGGCTCAGAGGCCGATGTGCTGCTTTTTTTTTTGCTTTAGCGTTTTCCAAAGGCGCTTTTCTCAACAAACTGCAAACAAAAATTTCCATATACGTGTGGGTGGGGCCTGGTTGTGAGTTAAACTAAACTGTCACTTGTTTATGAGTGTAAAAGCTTTGGTGCTGAACTCAGAGCTGATTTTACATCGTAATTGAACACCCACGATCAATTACTTCAACCTCCATCCTCAAACCTCGAGCGGTCACTAACAGCACGTCTCAAGACAAACACAACGGAATTGGCTCTTGCTTTCGGATGAAGATGTGTTCGTTAATTTAAGTTTACATATCGCGACATTTCCAGCCTTTTACCCCGTAAGAGAATCCAGCTTCCTCGCTTTGATGTGTGTTTTTTTTCCCTTCTCTGCGCTATTAATTGACATTATATGCTAACCGAGCGAGCGGCAGGGAAACGAGGGACAGGAGAACGCGAAAGTGTTGCGAGGGTAGCTCGGAGGTGACAGCGAGAAGCAGGCTGTTATCATGGTAATGTGCCTGCGCTGCACTGCTGCAACACGTCTTTACAATGTCAGGGAGAAGACGCCGTGATCGAGGCCTGTGACAGTGCGCACAGAACCATTAGCCCGTCTCAAACTGACATCTCGCCATCTTGTTATTGCGAACTGATGCAATGAGAATGCAAGTCCGCCGCTCCCGTGTCGCTCTCGCAGCTCTCATTGTGGCGCTAATCAGCGGTAGGGGACCTCGTCTCGCTCGGTGGGGGGTCTCCGAGGGGTTCGCGGCTTCTCCGAGACGAGAACCCCAGGTTTAATCAAAGAGCAAGCCGCATAGGATCACGGTCCCCCTGGCAGCCGTATGGTATCCGTCTCAGAGAGCGGTTGTTTTATTGTACAACCGAGTGATTACCTCCATCCATTTGGAGGATGGATTACACGCAGAAGCAGAGCAAGAGTTGTACAACAGCCGAGCCAAATCACACGACCCCCGAGTGTCTCCTTGGAGACGGATGTTTCTGGAAGCTCATTCATCGTACACGCTTGTAAACTCAGGGGAAGGCGACTGTCACGGAAAAGGGCGCCGCAGGTTGGGGAAGCGAGACGGGAGGAAGCAGGGGGCCTCTTCCTTTCTCGAGCCGGTCTAAAGATATGCTCATTAAGGGTGTGAGAGAGCAGGGACTGACAGGAATCGAGAGCAAGTCCTGACAAGTCTCACTGTCTATAAAAAGGTTAGAGGACTCAAAAGCAATCTCTCACCTCTCCTTCGCTTCAATTTGGCGCATGCTGGCCCGCGTAGCTGCCCGTCAGTATTCTCGTCTCGCAGAGCAAAACAGCGCTAAGGTGCATTCGTGGTGTTGAACATAAATGGGGTCTGGTAAGCATGGGAATATTTAACGCTCGATCCTGTATCTTGATGTGTTTCCTGTTGAGACTGTGTGCTGAAGTGACTGATTTCATCTAAACAAACCTGACTGTAGT
This sequence comes from Cranoglanis bouderius, assembly GCA_023630585.1. Taxonomy (NCBI): domain Eukaryota; kingdom Metazoa; phylum Chordata; class Actinopteri; order Siluriformes; family Cranoglanididae; genus Cranoglanis; species Cranoglanis bouderius. The sequence goes on from CM042546.1 coordinate 9,339,520, forward strand.
GTAGCAAAGCTAGCTAAATGTGCAGAACAGTGAAGAGTGTTATTTTATTATTATTATTATTATTTTTTAAAAAGGTTACGTCGTACATACACGCTCGAGGTGAGGTCGAGCGTCGGCGGCGCCGACGGTGACGGAGAGCCGACGCTGTACATCCCCAAGATTCCTCAAGAGTCACCAAACCTCCAGCTCACATAAATAAACAAATAAATAAAAAGTGTGCGTGTGCAGAATGAGAGCCTAAAACATGCCGATGAACCTTGTGTACTGTTAATGATCTGCTTCTGTAGAGCAAGACACGCCCCCGGGGGGCGGAGTATATACATTCCTAGTACAGGATGAGTCATGAAACCAATGTTAAATCATTTTCCTGTAAGTGATGAGCCATAAAATGAAAACTAGAATACCTCCAAAACAGATTTTTTGGTATTTCTTCTAGGTGTAACGCTAAGGGACAAAAAAGATCGGAAACACCGATTCTGATTTAACAAGATGATTAGAATATAAATGACGTTGATGATGATGATGATGATGTTTGCGAATACTCGTACATGACAACTGATTTAGACCAAAATGTGGTTTTTTTTATGCCTATAATAAAGTTCTGCTTTCAGAAATACTCGACATATTTCACTAAAATGATGCGGAGATGCTTCCGTTTCCTGTTTACGAGTCGGTGTAACAGTCGATCTGCGTAAAAACATCTCGAACCTCGCTAGCTAAGTGCCACTCCCTCACGATTTGATCGTGAACGGGACGAAATGGACATGAGCGTGAATAATCCAGTTTGTAATCGGACTGTAATCAGAAAACTGATCCAACGGAAACAGAAGCTGCCGTAGATACTTAGATAATCCTTTAAAGATCGGCAGTGATGATGTTTTTCCAGCAGGTTCTAAATGTAGAGGTGGGCGTGGCATCTTTCAGTGGGATTTAAATTAAATCTTTAAATGATTTTTCCCCCCTTTTCTCTTTAAAATGGTAGAACTTTACAGAATATGTCAAACTTTCACTCGTATATGTAACAGCAGCGCATGGATGTTGTTTTTTATTTTTTAAAGAAAATAGTTTTACGGATTAACGCGTAAGGATCTTGCACCTGTTTGTTGATTCTCTCTCCATATTTGCTTGCGTTTCATTAATTTCCCTGATAGTAAACCTCATGGAACGCGAGCCAGGCCTCGACATCTGCGATCTGAAAACCTTGTGGCTTTTTTTTTTTTTTTTTTTTTAACATTTATTTATTTATTTTTACCTCATCCGAAAGAATAATGGCTGGAGGTCGTTTGCTCGGGGACGTTTGTCTAAGCGCAGAGTTCATATGAAAAGAAAATGAGGACTACTTTTGTTATCAAACTGCCTATGCAAAAACGCAACGTCGACTCTCGGGCTTGTCGCAGGCTTCAGACACGCAAATGGCAAATCTATTCAAAACAACTTTTGCAGAACTGCTAATGCGGAGCGAAACGTGTATGGACCGTGACACGACGACGTCATCGCAGTGGCTACACGGTGAAACGTTTGGCATGGCAACAATTGGGGGGGGGGGGGAGAACAACAACAACAACAACAATGCAAATGGTGGGATAATTAGCTTCAGCTTTCTGTTTTATCTGAACGAGCTTGTTGTTTTTTTGTTATTGAGAAAACCGCAAAGAAGCGTTAAAAAAATCCTCCGTCCTGAACAAGTTACAGCTTGACCTCTGACACTGGAGACTCCTTCCATCAATGTTAAATAAATAAACAAGCCCTTACAGAAAGAAAAGCATTTATGTAATGGTGGAGGAGTGAATGAGCTGTTACTATGGAAACGATACCGACATATTAAGACAAGCGCGTTAATATAAACCTGGGATTTGCAGGAAATTAATCAGCACTGTTCTTGAATAATGATTATTCTTGTGAACTCCTGGCCTCCTTCCAATCATCTGTGAACTCCATATCCTCTGTTTGGGCTCCGTCATCAGTAAACAGCGTTACGCGTTTCTGCTGATGAGGCTCGTTCCTCCCTCCCCCCCCCCCAGTAAAACCTGGCTCGGAGAGATACGGACCCTCGGCTGAGGAAGGAGCCACGTTTCTCTCAGAAGTGGGACTTGGAGCCTTATCTGAGGAACACTAGAGGAGGAGGAGGAGGAGGAGGCGGCTGCTTAGCGTCCTGAGCTCTGGAGAATGTCCTGGCTGGAAATCAAACGGCGAGGCCGTGACTAACCTGATTAGGCATGTCAGGGGGGGCAGGAGTCGGAGCCCGTCCTGGATCAAGTGAGTGTCGAAAGAGAGAGGGAGATTATCCAGCCTTATTAGATGAGCAGGGACGGGAGGAGGAGGAGGAGGAGGAGGAGGTGCAAAAGAACAATCTTGTTTTTGATACCACCTGGTACAGCGAGGAAAGCTCAGAGTCAGTGATCTGACACCACGGCAGAATCCCGTCCAACCGAGTGAGGCGGGTCTAATGCCAAGTGTCTAAAGTGGCACAACTCGTGGTCCAGAAATGTTTAACATTGATGTAAGGAGTCTACAGCGTCAGCGCTCTGGAACAGTCAGAGGTAAAGCCGTAAGGACGGAGCTGTTCACGCTTTGCGGTTTCTCTCGGTAACAAAAAAGACGACAAGCTGCACTTTTTTTCCCGTCTTATTAAATTGAAGAGAGAGAGAGAAGAGACAGGCTGGTGAGGGAAAGAGTGTTTATCGCTGCTACGTGACAACAGGAACTAACTTGTTTCACCGACGTGACTTGTATCTTCACGTAATTTGAAATAAATAAATAAATAAATAAAAATTAGCAATGACCAAAAACTCTGGAAGCAGCTGATTTGGGGGAAAAAATGCGTATTGAACCTTTAAAGTGTCAAAATATATTTTTTTTTATTTATTAGTGTATTTTTTTTTATCCCTTTAAAATAAATTCTTTGTAGAAATGTTTTCATGTGTATAAATATATAAATATATATATATATATATATATATATATATATATATATATATATATATATATATATATATATATATTTTTTTTTTTTTTTTTTTTAAATGCAACACTGACAGTTGGGTAGCAAACCTAAATATTATATGGATTTTTATTTATTTATTTATTTTTGGTCATCTCTCCCACCCATACTCTGACATCTACACTAAAAACAATTCTAAACAGTTAAAATTTCCACTTCCTGTTCGGTCCTGACTCCAGTCGGACCCCATCTCCGGAGCTAATTTGCGCTAAAATAACGGCACCGTTATTCCTTGTGAACTAGAAAAGCTCGTGTGTCTCACCAGAACCGTCTTCCTGTAAAAAAATTAAAAAAAAAAAAAAAGAAAGGAAGAAGAAGGAAAAAAAAGAAGAACAGATCTAAGCCTGAGGAGCGTGTGCATATACATGATGAAAAGGGTCCTGTCACTTTCCTACACTGCTTTTGTCTGACTAGATAAACTCCAGGCGGGAAAATGGAAATGAATCCTTTTCGGCGAGAAACCCTCGGCCTCTGTAGACTCTGAAATCCTGAGATATCGTTCATTAAATATACGGCGACCTAGAAACGCTTTCTTTCAGGGGAAAAAGGAAAAAAAAAAAGAAAAGGATTGTTCGCTTTTCGCTGCGCCTTTTGCTACATCATCACAATATCATGTATTTATTTATTTATTTATTTATTGTTTATGTTGGTTATTGGCAGCGTGTTGGCTCTCAGGATGGCGGGAGATGAACAGCTTCGCTCCGACAGCTCGTGTTACTCCATCACACACCGCACGAGGATTTTAATTTCAACCTGAACAAATGTAACCGTGTCTCCAGCAGCACTGGAGGATTGTGGGTAACTCCCGTCAGCGCTGCCCTATATGATTCTTATTTTGTTGTTGTTGTTGTTGTTCTTTCTCTCCTTGAATAGACACTATGCTCCTGTGAGAAGGAGCGAGAGCTGCGGTGACGGGGTTGACGTTAAATTAACCGAGGATGTCAGGAGACTCCTGGAGCAGCGCCGCAACACATGACAAAACGCCACGACTGTCTCGGCAGGATACGTTTCAACTTCCCCTTTTCTTTCTCTATCTCGGTTTTTTTTTGTTTTTTTTTTGTCATTATTCCCATCTTGTATTTGCACGACGTTAATTGTTTGTCACCCCCGAGCCGAAAATAAAGCGCTGGTTAATTAGTAATGATCGCGACAAACGGCAATTAATTCTGCAGAAACCCGTCACGCCCCCTTGATGAAGATGGAAGTCTTTTTACGACACACACACACACACACACACACACACACTTCTGCCTGTAGCAGAAAAGTTCAAAGGTCACGATCTCATGGGGCCAGCGTGAAAGTTGCTCCCCAGTTTCCTCTCGGCTGGTCATTACAAGTGATTGACATAATCCAGGTCAGGGAGGTGAAGAACAGTTGGAGATGGGCGGCGTTTGGTTGGAGGTTGTGACGTCATCAACATGGGACAACCTGGCATGGCGTTCAGAAACCTCACAAAGAGCACTATTCAGACGGGATTAGTTTTCCCAGACATGTTCTGATCGATTGACACTGAGTGATTGGTGATGTCTGTATTTAATCACAGAGTGGGCGTGTCTTCATCTCCCATGAAATTCCATGTGCACTACACACTCCTCGTTTTAATACAAACTGATTGGTTTGGTCTTCAATATATAAGCAGATCGTGTGGTGGGCGTGGCCATGCAAGTTGATCATTAGTAGGTCACATGACCACAACACATCTTATGGATGTGTTATACATACTGTATATATATATATATATATATATATATATATATATATATATATATATATATATATATATATATATATATAGATAGATAGATAGATAGATAGATAGATACATATAGATACTCCGGTACTAATGACATCACACCACCTCCACATGTAAAACTAATCCCATCCGAGTAGAGATCATATTCAGCTTTATAAACCCTAACGCAGTCCAGATCTCGTCCTTCTCCGAACAAGTCCCATTCGTTTTTCCCAGTTAATCGCAAATGAAACAAAGTAGATGCGTAAAAGGAAGACGCAATTAGCCCTCGCAATCAGTCTGAAACGCTGGACGGCGATCCGTCTTCGGTCCGCATTTAATTTCACCCCCCATTATGTCCTCGTAACGTCATTACGGCAAAGCAAATGGTGTAACTTATCTTCAATTAGTCAGAGTTGTTGGTCATTAGGCCGGAGCGAGATGGAGAGCTAAGTGCCGCGGGGCCTCGTGTCAGCGCTAATTAGACAGCTTAGCTTTACAGTGGCTGAGCGTGTCTTCAGTCACACGATCGAGCGATTACAGTGCGAGTCTGAAGCTCTGGTTTAGGGAATAATCCGAGGTTCAGGAGGACCAGATGAGTGGTGTTACTCTTAGCATACCGAAGTTGATTACTTTCCTCTAACAGCACGTCCCAAGGCGTTTTATTCCTCTCACACCACAACAATCTGCCCACGAGCTGCCCATGTTCTTAGTTACAGTCAATTCTGTGGAAATCAGTTCCTGTTCTCACTTACGTTATAGCAGCTATAAACAGTCGTTCCACCGTACAAGCTGTTACCGTAGAAACGCGTTAACATAAACCAGAACATCATCTTCTAGTTTAAGGTGGGCGGAGTAACGTTCAGTAACGGCACATTTTGGGCCTGGCTCTGTATTTCAGTTAAAGTTCCAGCGCTCCAGTGTACACGACCTCTTAGCGGAGGCGTCATACGTGTTTTTAATTCAAACGATCCAATCAGTGACCAAGCCGCCACAGGGACGTTCTGACGGAGCTCGAAAATGATCGAACCGTTTTCTTCCAAAGATTTTAACCAACAAACAAACAAATAAACAAACAAACAAACATGTCCAAGTAACACAAGTTGTTCAAAGTCATGAAGGCATAATGCGAGGCACCAGCGCTCTCCAACAATGGATCCCAGAAATCCCAGAGTGCACGGCGACAACGGAGGGGTGTGCACGGATTAGATAAAAAGGCGAGAGACTCCGGTGTGAGACGCGAGGGCCACCCGGCTGAAAAATCCACACACACACATCGCTTTAGTCCCATCCTTGCCAAGTCATTTCCCTACAGAGCCAACCGCTGCAGCACTAAACAAACATGCAGCTTCCCACAGAGGAACAGACAGGAAGCGACACATTTGCAGAAAATTTATCGGCTCATACTCGGTAATGCGATTTTGCGTGTGGCGAGGGGACGCTTCTCTTTCGCAATCTCGACTCGCCTTTCATTAGAGCAAACGGAATACATTTGTGCCTCGAGGAAATCAGTTCGGGTTATTGACGCCCACAGTGAGAGCGCTTTCAGATGAAAGCGAAGACCTCGTTTTTCCCATTTAACTCATCCCCAGTTATAAACACACACATACATACAGCTCTTTATTTCTTGTAAAAAGAAAAGCTTGGACGATGAAATTCTGCGTCCGGTGAAGCTCGTTTGATCACAGCAAACAGAATACGCTTCTGCTTCATGGAAAGTTCAGCGTTATTGACGTTATTGACGAATTCTTTTACGTTTCCAGAGATTCATTTGGTTTAATTTTTTCTTGTGTTTGTATGTTCGACGTTTGCTTTTGCGTCTTCTCTTCCGTTTCGCTCTTTTTTTGATCGTTTCGTCGCAAGTTGTGTCGGAGCTCCAGACCCGGGCTTCGGCGCCAGATTCCCCCCCCCCCGGCCTCGATCGGCAGGTTATGATGCGTGTTTTGCCTTATCGCCATGGATAGACTGCACCGCTTGAGCACTTTTCCAAAACTGTAAAACGGCCTTGGGTTTGAGAAAGGCGCTTTATCTATAATTGAAACATATTATTATCATTCTTCTTCTTCTTATTATTATTGGTCACAGATTCAGGCAAGCGAGATGAAGGCGAAGAATCTTCCCGACCCGATTTTTTTCCCGAGCTCATCGTGACCGTTTATTAGAGCCGTCTTGATGTACAACACAAACTCTTCGTTTACTGTAAAGAAGAATCTGGGATGATAAGACATGAAACTGACGTGCACGCATAAACCAGACCTGAGAAGCGAGCTTTGTTTACGGGCCTCATATCCCCGAGGGAAAACTGACAGAAACTCTCCACACAACACTATTTTGCAGGATTGAACTTTCAGCACCTCCAATAAGCCGGAGAGTTGGCAGCAGTGGAGCTTCAGGTCATCTCCAGATCACAGCCTCGGTCTTTTTTTTGTGTATTTTTTTTTTCCCCTCCCACTTTATGCATAATGTATGTGAATCTTCTTCAGCAGCAATAAACGTTCGAGCCGCCCTCCCGGTACAGAACAATTCCCCTTTTGCTGTGTTTACCGAGAACAAATAGCGTTTTTATATTCACTTGCACGCCGACATTGACCCGTCAATCTGTCCCCGCGCGCTCCCCGCCCGAGCTGCATTTTTCACGAAGCTGCCAATTAAACAGCAATCTCAGCAGCGCAGCAGGGGGAAGGGAGGGAAGTGGACCCCTGCAAAGACGTGGAATCTGCCGCGCACCGGCTGGCAGCGGAGGGAAATTGTTTGTTTAAAATTAATTGACAACATGCCTGGAGGTCTCGGATGCGACACGCCATCATTCAGAAGCGAACAAGCATGCGGGGTCTAAGCGGTCATTAAATATGAACATGGGCCATCAAAGACTGATGAGCAGCTGCCTGTCAGTCAGTCAGAGAGGTGCGTCGTCATCTTAAACACTTTCCACTCAGTCCCTTTCTTCACCAAGTGTTGGTAAAATCAGGGAAATCCTATACCATCCTCCGCGTCTGCCTTCCTGAATTTTCCCAGGAAGTTTTCCCTCGTGCCACTTCACGCCATCCCTGTGGAAGGAGATCAGAGACGCTCGAAGTTCTAGCTGACTCGGCTCGGTGATGCTCTCCAACAGCAGGAAGTTCTGGGATCCTCCAGAGATGCATCATGTTGTAAAACAGATGACGGAGAGAGGCTGGGGACTGAATCCCAAAGCATTGGACAGACAGAAGCAACACAGATTTTGGCATAGCAGGACAACATTAACATAGCCTCAGAAAATGAAGTCGAGAGGCTATCACACCTGACTTATGCTATAACCTACTGTCTAGTCATTTTACTTGTTTTGGAAAACGCCACCTGAGAGTTGACAACATATAGAAACCCAGTGTAGAGTCTGAAAGCTCGTTTTGAGACGTATTTTTGTTCAGCAGGTGTGTTTGCTGTGTCCTACCAAACGTTCCACCCTCACAACATCCCAAAGACCTGAAACCCATTCTTTCCCCACTGGGCCACCATTAGCGCTTGTTGAAGCTTCCCAGAGTCGCCACTGGGAAGAGCACACTTTGAATTCAAGTTTTCACACTTACCTTGTTTACCTCGGCTGTGCGCCAAACACCTGAACCCATTTTCTTGGTGTGTCAAAATGTCAAGGGTCTTGTTTCTCTTCTAAATGAACCCCCTAGTGAGGTAACTTCTACAGAAACGTTATTAGAGCTGAAAACTTCGAACCGCGAGAATAACGGCGCTATCCAACAGCTAAATTCCTCTACATAATAAATCTACATCATGGAAATAACTTACTTTTCCTTTAAACCTAATGCATTACAAATTTTACATTTAACTGAGACTTTTCCCCTCATGAAATATTACATTACTTTGTGCTAATGTTGTGGAATGTGAATCCACAGCATTAATCCATGCTTTTCCTGATGGTTACAGATCCAGGAAGTCTGGGGAACACGCATTATATGCAGTAGGATACATATAATTTCTCAAATGATCTGAATGAGTTTGTATTATAAACATATAAGTGGAGTAATGAGAGAGGAAAGAGAAAGAACTGGATCAGACAACGCTCTCAGGATTTGGTTTATTACATCTGGTTCTTCATCTCCATAGCTCCTCGATAACAGACTCCGACTGGCGAACTTTCATAACTCAAGCGTCTCCGGGTTCTACACGGTTCTTCCAGTGGCGTGACTGGATCCGAACACCTTTGGCAGTGCTAAGGTAAGTTCCTCATGACATAGTGGTCTTACGTAGTCAGAACACGGGTTACGCCAGTCTGGTAGGAACTCTTGTGTGACGGTTCCAGGAAACGATGATATATAATATTATATCAACTCTTTTGACGGTCTCAGCAAGCAAAACGCCATCCAGGTGAGTCACATCGCCCCCTGGTGGTAGGAGGAGTGAAATGGGACACCAGTTAAGGATAACCTCCATGGTTTCCCGTCGAGTCAAAATGGCGCAGCAGCAACCCGGTGTGAAAGCTGCGGTAACGGTTCCAGGAAAAGATATTTGTATGACAGTGGTGTTTATTTTGAATAGTGCATCACAAAACACCAGAGTTTCACTGAAACACTTCACTGAAATGAAAATTCCAGAAGACAGAGATCAGAGTGTGGAGTTTTGTTTAATAAGGTTGATGTATACTGTGGACAGAGATGTTGAACAGAAAAAAAAAGACACTGCTGTGTATCTGTGGCCAAAAAAAAAAAAAACCCCATTCACATCAGATTTAAAAGCAAAATAAAACACAATCAGAACTCAATGGCGCTTTCAGGATGTCCTTGTAGCTTGATTTCTAGAAGGCGTGCCTTCAACAGATTAAAAAGGTCCTGCTAATTGACTACGGAGATGAAAAAGAGTACAGAATCCGCTCTGCGTTGAAGGCGAACTTTACAATAAATAGTAAAATCCTTCGCCGTGTCCTCAGTTATTTCAGTGAACTCAAAAGCTCATGAAGTACATTGCCTCGGTTTGACCTTAACTCACAGACGCTTCGCAGATGTGCGACGCTTGGCAGATGTTGTTGTTCACACACACACACACACACACACACACACACACACACACACACACACACACACACACAATATGCCGGGCTCCGCTTCAATGTCACTGAAGTTTCTCAAAGATGAAAACCACTACAATAGCCAGCAGAGCCAGTCCTACTGAGAGCAGCTTTAGTCCTTGACCATCCGGATTCCATGAGCAACCAATCGACGCTGGGGGCGTCAGGGGGGCATGGACGCCGTTCTGGCACGAAGCATTCAGTTTCTGTGAAAGAAAGAAAAAAAAATCAGAAAAGAACTATAAAGTCAAAGCTTTACCTTGAACGTTCGAGCGCCTGCGTGACATTACAAAGCCTTTATGATCAACATCGTCGCTGGCTCTTAACGTTGTGCACCAAGAACATCAATAGAAGTCATCAAACATGATAAGGAGCAACACTTTAAGACTAGTAATTTACATTATATCACCTAATACTGAAAGGCAACGCATGTTGGACGTACAGCAACACAACACCAATGTTTTATTCCTTACGCAGTCCATAACTCGAACGTAGTCAACCAGTTCCGCTTGAACTAGTTTACCATAGAGTTTACGTTCTATAAACATTTAGGATAAGGGGTAAAAAAAAAAAGAAAACAAAAACAAAACAAAAAAGAGTATAATCCTTTTACAAATTAGCTGTCTCACGTCCACATGGCCGACATTTTCACAAAAAATTTCATCCCGTTTTTGACTTTAGGCCGAAAATTCAAACATGAACGAACGTACACTGATAGATTTTATTTCATATGAATGAATTCAATACATTCTCCATTTTCTCCGTGACGGAAAAAAAAAAAACCCCAAAACGAACCAGAGTCCAGTCAAGTACATGTGAGAGAGGTGGAAGGGGGCGGGGCTTCCCGTGGCGTCCAAATCACCTGCGTAAATCATTCCAGGTTGACATGTTGACTGGGTCACCTGCTGTTTTATTGGAGAGAAAAAGACTAGCGTATTTTTGTGTGATAACTCAGACTAGATGTTAAACAGTGGAGGGTTGCCAGGTCTGGTAATATAATATAAAATATAATCAGAGGAAACGTCACTGGACATCATGGCAGTGTTCTATTAAAATGTTGGACTAGCTGGGCGTTCCATTCATGTAGTGCTGCTTCTCTTGATTGGAAAACATTCTGAAGGCAAGATATCGTGTGTAAAGGTGTGTATAGTGGGGTGGGTAGGGGTGGTGCTGCCGTCACACAGCTCCAGGGTACGATCCTGAACTCTGGTCACTCAGAATCTCACACGTTCTCTTCATGTCTGTCTGGATTCCTGCGAGTTCTCTAGTTTTACTGCTCCTTCCAGTAACACAGCACTTGGACTGGTGACTCTAAATTGCCCTTAGCTGTGAATGAACTGTCAGTGCACCCAGTGTTCCTGGGATAAACTCCGGATTCCACCTGACCGAGATGGATAAAGTGCTTACTAAACATGAATGAAAATGAACGACGAACAGCTGTTTTTTTGTCTGATAACACCTGTTCAATGCTGGTATCTTCACACTTGCCCAACACAATACTCTCTTATTTAGACGAGATACGAGCCATCATCATGTCCCTGACGTAAACGACCCATGACTTTCGTGGCCGCAGATCGAGTACGCCGGCTTCCGTGGACTAGACTTGTCGGGTAAAATGGCCAACCGTTGGGACTCTGATCTTCCATAATGCGTTAGGCCATTAAAGTCTCGTTTAAAGCGAACAGTGTAATGGAGAGGCATCTCCCAGCAGGACGGCCATGACAGCCGACCAGATAATATGTTCATTTACAGTGGGGGGGTGAAAAGGAGGGTGGGGGGACGGGTATAGCTGCCATTAGAGATAGAGGATCAATCAGAATGACCATTTTATGAGCTCAATATTTCACCCACGCTATGGAGGCGAGTGTAATGTGCTGCAGGTGGAGATATGCATCATGAGATTGCTGCTCTGATGTACACCGTTTATCTGCATTTGAATGGAAAGTCCTGCACTGTCTTTATGAAGTCTGGGGCCAGAGAATAACTGAGATAGTGTTCTTAAGCCATGCCAGGCCCCTGGCCATTGAATCCAATTATTAGAAAATAGTGCGGAGATGTTTTAACCAACCTTTACACACCTAAACGGGACTCGTCGATAGCCCTGAGGAAGTGTGTCTAAGAGGAAAGTGGGGCACTCTAAAGCCGGGAAGGTCTCCGTTATCAAAATCCATCTGATAGACTCTTAAAATCTATCTTGTTCCACTCTGCCTCATTTCATCTCTTTCTCTAATTCTTCTCCTTTCACCCGTAGATGCTCTCGGCTATAATGTCTTTATTTCAAGCCGCTTTCTGGCTCGGCTAGACCCTTTAGGCCTCCTGGAATTGATATGACTGTGGAATGGATATTCCTGCCTCCGGAGCACGAGGAGCTAAAATCTGGATCGGTTATATGAAAGGCTTAACGCTCTTCTTCCTCATCGTCCACGTCCCAAATGCAAGAGGGGGAAAAAATCATTGAAAAGGCAGTGGAGAGTCGAGGAAGGAAGAAGGGGGGGGGGACCCAAAACAAAATGAAGGACATGAGGTACATGGAAGAAGATGAGCAGCCCTTCCTGTGTTGAAGACCTCGCCTTTGTTCTGTGTTGTAGCCTCTCAGCAAGGCCAGCCATAACGGTCCAGCATCGTCCTTTCAATCTCGCTTCGTTCATCTCAACGCTGCATGAATCGCCCCATTGTGGTGGTGATATCTGCGTCGCCGAGTGCTGGAAGCTTCTTCGACCGCGCTACTGAGACGGAAAGATTCAAAAAGTGAACGAGTGCCAGCTCTTGTGGAACTCGCATTCCAGCAGTGAAAGGTTCAGGGTTAGCGAGCTCTTCATCACAGTCAGTACCAAGATCATCAAGTTATTACACATAATGTACTACTTGTTGAGAAGGAAATAAAGCTGGGTGAGTTGATCAGTGAGCCTCTTCCAGCCCGACCAGCTGAGCGAGCTCAGCGAGAAGTCCATGTTTCTGCATGAAAAAACCCGATTTTCATGTGGTCAGGGGGCGGGAGAGCGGGAGGGCAGAAGGGCAATTCCCACTTCAGTAATAGTATAATAGACCAGCGGGGGAGCTGATAGAGAGGAATAATATATCCTCACTGCTTTTCTTCAGGCGGTGAGGCTGTAGAACTCTGCCTGCTCCGCACTGGGAAACCCGTTCGAGTTCATTCAAGTGTTTGTACGTTTTCCACTTCCCTCATACAAAAACAAAAAACAAAAAACGACTATTCGTTTATTTATTGTAGGCAAGTGCCGTGTGAGAACTCTGTGGTTTGTTGGATACTGAAAGCCTAGGCACGCTCGGAGGAGACCGTTAAACCCTCAGATGCATCACTGTCAACCAGAGCGACTCGAGCGCGAAGTATTTCCTTGGAACACACTAAATGTAGAAAAATAAAAATATATTGACTCGTTTTGGGTGAATGAATTCCGGATGATTTAAATACTTCTTAAATTGCAGCTCCTGGAAAATCCTATTCGTTTTTTCCAGCCGGCGTGTCCTCCTTTACCGTTACTGTAAAAGCATGTGGTGATGTGCATTGGCAGTACATCAGGCGCAAACAACCATTATTTCAGCTCTTCTTGCTATTAGCTAGCCAGTAATCACCGATACACATCATTAATTTTAGCCCCAAAATGAATCGTAAATGATGAAAAAACAAGCCGTGTATGTACACGGACCCTGATGGGACGGCAGCCGGAGGGGAAAAACATAAATCAAACTGACCTACAACCCGAAGCGTAACTACAAATTCAACACGGGTCATCTGCGAGTTTTTCCGGTGGCGCCTACAGCCGTTTGCTTTCCACAATTTGTGCTGAAAAACATAAATATAGGCGTAAATCAGACGAGATGCTGCGCCTGTTGAGTTTTGTATGGTCAGAGCAGCCAGACCATCATTCTCTCTCTCTCCAGCGTTCTGATTAACGTGAGTAGGAGTGACCGTCGGCATGAGACTCCTGTCCAGACGCCTCATTGATCCGTGTCTGAATCGCACACCGACAATATGCCGCAACGCACGTACAAGCGCACAAGCCTCACAGAGCCGTGTCTCCGAGCTCCGGGTCAACAGAGACACGGACGCCGGGCTTCCACACGCCGTCAGAGTCCCATCGTCGTCCGACTGATCCGACTTCGGCGCGCTGGCCAATCAGAACGCAGAATCACATGATCATGGAAGTGGGCGTGTCGAGCGTCTCGCTGAACTCTGATTTGGATTTTCCTGTATCTATATAGAGATATAACCATCTTCCATCTGGGGTTAGACTCTCACTTCTCTCTACCACTGATCACCTTTTACTGTTCCCATCCCAACGCTGATTATTTTCCTCTAACAGCACAACATCTAGACGCGCTTTATTCCTCTTGCACCACCGCTGTTCACCAACCATTACAGCTCTTATTTACTAAAGAACGAGTCGGACTATTTATCCATTTACAGTTACATTTAATGTTTAATAGAGGAAGCTTCATTCACCAGAGCGATTTTTCTTTTTAAAAGTCTGCTTACGTGGAGCGTCCGCTGTACAAGTCCCTGTGAATGAGCCGTTACTATAGAAACAATAACTGACCAATCGGAATGCAGAATTCGGCAGCATGGCTGTGGTATGCATAAATAATAAACACAGTGATAATAACTACACAGGTATGAGGAAAACTGGAAATTAAGAAACGGGAACTGATGTTTAGAGATGAAAAAAACGAGAGATCTGTGATATCATTTATCAAGAATACTTAACCGCACCGTTAGAGATATAGATTTGTTTCCCTTTCAGATAACGCAACCTCAAAGCAACAGACTGTAAGAGTTGCGCGGCCGCCTGCGTGTTTGTTGGTTGTTATATTTTTGGGAAGCGGGTGACATGGTATTAGATGTAAACGCAGGAGAGCGGTGATACTGAGCGCTGCGAGATCCCCTGCGGCGCAGATTAGCCGTGCGTGCGGCAGCCTGGGCGAGAGGGACACCACGCTGATGATGCAAAGGAACTGAAATACGTCTGGAAAACACACACACACACACACACATACACACACACACACAAGTGTAATTAAGCGCTCCCCTGTTCCAGGTGTAAGAACAAGACAGATTAAAGGAGGACACTTTTTCAGCGCGAGAGTGTTATTGTGTTTTTGGGTGAGGGTGGCATGTGGGCGAGCCGGGTCAGCCGGGGAAAAGCCACACACACACACACACACACACACACACACACAGATTCAGCATCTCCTTTTTCTCACTCTCTCTCTCTCTCTGAACAGACGTGATTAGTCGGGGTTGTATTCAGTCTCTCCAGCGTCAGGAAGATCACTACAGGCCACAAACACACTAATGAGCTTCCTGCCTCGTCTACACGAAGAAAAGACGCGGAAAAAAGGAAGGCGGATTTTTCAGAGATGGGGGGATGGACTTGTTCGGTGATGCTAACAGGAAGATCCGGTTCAGGAAATAGTGGATCTCTCTCTCTGTGTCTCTCTCTCCCTGTCTGTCTGTATCTTTCTCCATCTGTGTCTCTCTCTATGTCTCTGTGTCTCTCTTTGTTTCTCTCTTGTTTTTCTCAGTCTCTGTGTGTCTCTCTCTCTTCATCTCGGTGTCTCTCTTTCTCTGTGTCTCTCTTTGTTTCTCTCATGTTTCTCTCCATCTCCGTGTCTCTCTTTGTTCTCTCTCATGTCCAGCTCTGTCTCTCTCTATGTCTCTCTCCATCTCTGTCTCTGTCCCCGTATGCCTGTCTCTTTCTCTCTCTCGGTCTGTCTCTGTGTGTCTCTCTCTCTCTGGTCTCTCTCTTTGTCAAATTCAAATTCAAACAAGCTTTATTAGCATGACTGTAGTACAGTACTGCCAAGGCATGAAATAAACAAGTAAATACATGCACATAAATAAATACATAAATAACTAAATAAATACAACAAATAAAAACTAAACAGATAAACCAAGAATCAAGTCAATTACAAATATATACAACAAGAAAATGATCATGTTTAGACAAGTTTAAACATTTGTACACCCAATCAAACACTTGGAAGTGTAAGAATGTGACTGAGGTTAGATTTGTCCACTGGCCGTCTCTCTGAGCTTGTGGCAGGCCGCTACATATCCAGCTGCTGTTGTCTCTCTCTTTGTCTCTCTCTCTCTCTGTCTGTCTCCATGTGTCTGTCTTGGTCTTTCTTTCTCTCTCTCTCTCTCTCTCTCTCTCAGGCTGGTATCTAATCTGGAACAGTTTTGCACTCAAAAGTGCTTACTGTAATGACAGTGTTCAGATCTTCCTGCTAAATTCATGAAAAAAGCTTTAGTGTGTTAGAAGAAAAGTTCGGATGAATGTCCATCAAGAATCGCAGGTATACAGAAATCTGGAAACTGTGGAAACGATTTATTTATTTATTTATTTTGTAGAAAGGGCACACGTTGAAAATCCTGTCACGTCACACAATTTCTGAACGCTTCTACTGTAGGTTTTTTTTCTTTCTTTGCAACGTACCGACAAAATTCATAAGCTCAAGTGTAACGTAAAAAGGCCTATTTATTTATTTATTCCTTGATTTCTATTTATTTGTTGATTTTATTTGTGATTGATTGACACTTTTTAAAAACATCTTCTGCATAAACTCCCTCAGATTGAACCCTGCCTAGTGATGGACATCTCTCTATAGGCTTATTAAAAAAATGCGTCCTCAATTCATTAAGAAGAATTTGCAGGGAAACCAGAAAAGAACGAAAGTGACACAACATGGCCATCTTCAGGGAGAGCCAATTAGTCATCGCTGACCCGTCAATTAACATGCAATTAACACCTCTAATTAAGCATGAGCAGGAATAAATACATTTATAAATAAACAAATCGATGCGCTGGGGGAAAGTAAACGGTGACACCTGAGGTCAGGATACAAGAGAGAGAAAAAAAATCAGTCTCTCTCTCTCTCTCTCTCTCACACACACACACACACACACACACACACACACACACACACACACACACACACAGTCTTACCACTCTGCGGTTTGTTTAGACGCTTCGCAAACACGCCTCAGATTTCCACTGTTTGCACCTCAAACCTGCCACAGAGCCTCAAACAGAGGAGCGAGTTACTGATCGACCCTGAGCCTCTCACGCTGAAGGTCATGCGGCTCTGAGCCGATCTCAGAACCGCTCTAAAGCTCAGCGTTAGCATCGGAGTTAGTGTTAGCAAACACAAAGAGTGGCCACACAACACTTTTGGGGGAAAAAAAAACAAGGGCTTCAATTCTTTTCTTTCTAATTAAGCTATTTTAGCATCCAATTTTATCTTTAGCACACAGACAAAAAAATAGACTAATGAATCTTTCCGGTAGCTATAGACTATGAAACTGATTCACTAATATTTAGGATTCATATGATTCAGACTATGACTGATAAAGACTCATGTGATTCATCGACTTGAGATTTATAAATATAACATAGACTTGTGTTATTCATATGATTCATAAAGAGTTATGTGATACATAAAGACTCAGGTGATTCACACGATTCGTAGACTCATGATTCGTAAAAGAGTGTGATTCAGATGATTCATAATGACTTGTGCCTGATAAAGACTCATGTGAGTCACATGATTCAGATGATTCATAAAGACTCACTATGACTGAGTAACTCGTGATTCGTATGGTTCGTAGAGACTCATGATCCATAAAGACTCGCGCAATTCATATAATGCATAAAGACTTATGATTCATAGAGTTAAGTGATACATAAAGACTCAAGTGATTCATACGATTCATAGACTCATGACTCATAAAGGAGTGTGATTCAGATGATTCATAAAGAGTTACTATGACTGAATAACTCGTGATTCGTATGGTTCGTAAAGACTTATGATTCATAAAGACTCATGCAATTCATATAATGCATAAAGACGTATGATTCATAAAGTTAAGTGATACATAAAGACTCAAGTGATTCATACAATTCATAGACTCATGATCCATAAAGACTCGTGACTCATATAGATACATGCGATTCATATAATGCAGTCATGATTAATATGATTCATAAAGACTAGTGATTCATATGATGTATAAAGACTCATGTTCCATAGAGACTCATTATTCAGATATTTAAATAACTAATAAAGAAAAGACTTAACTTATATAGAATCGTGGGATTCATAGACTCGTGACTCAAATATTATATAATAATATAGACTTGTGAAATTAATATGATTCATAAAGAGTTATGTGATAAATAAGGACTCAGGTGATTCATATGATTCGTAGACTCATGATTTATAAAGACTCATGATTCCTAGGAGTGTGATTCAGATGACTCATAATGACTTGACTGATAAAGGCTCATGTGATTCAGATGATTCAAATGATTCATAAAAACTTACTGTTACTGAATGTCTCATGTGATTCACATATTGTTCGTAAAGACTCATGATTCATAAAGACTCACATAATGCATAAAGAGTCGTGATTCATTATTCAGACCCATTATTCAGATAATTAAATAAATAATAATAAAGATAAGACTTCACTGATAAAGCCTCATGGGATTCATATGATTCATAAAGACTTATGACTCACCGAACCTCAGGACTCATATGGTTCATAAAGGGTCGTGATTCATAAAGATTTGTTTTGCTAATTCTGCTAACAGTGACTGATTCATCATTATGCACATGGACTCATGCTAACTGGTGGCTACTGGCTTCCATTCATTGATAGCCAGTTTAGCATTTTTTTAATCATTAGTGATTTTTTGTAACAAAACGATAGCGTTAGGTCGAACTCATCAACAGTGTATTGTGTGTGTGCGTGTGTGCGTGTGTGTGTGTGTGTGTAAGAGACAGGATCACATGAGTGATTTGGGAATTACATGGCTGGCTTACCTGGCACTATTTTTCATTCCGATGGCTTATCTATAGCTTGTTTGTTATTTTTTTGGGGGCGGGATGAGGGAGGGACGGACGGACGGAGACACACACACACACACACACAGTGGGGACATTGAATGACGCACCAGAAAGTGATACACATTTTAATTTCACACTTCATCAGCTTTTATGGCCGGCCGTGTCAGAGAGACTCCTCACATACGAACAGCATCACTCAGAGAACATCGCTAATTTCTCTACCTCATGCTAGCACTGCTTTTACAGCTTTTACGCCCTACGTGCCCATCTTCCCTTCCTTTATTCCCTAAGAAGGGAGGAAGAGAAAGAGGAGCGGTGTTTAACCTCCAGCGGTCAGCGATAATTCTTGATTCTCTAGACATCGAGTTTATTCCTAACTTTAAACCTGCGACTTCAGTTAACTTCTCAAAAATTAACCGTTTAATAAAAGGTTCAGTTCTAACCCCTGGACTAATCCCAACTTTAATCTCAATCCTAAACCAACTACTTCAAATCCTAAACCTCAAATTTAAGTCTGAACATAAACCTCATTTTTAATCCAGATACTAAACCTCAAGTTTAAACCTAAACCTCAAATTTAAGTATATCTAAAATTATATCCAACAAATTTAATCCCAATCCTAAACCTCAAGTGTAATGCGAAACCTCAAATTTAATCCCAATCCTAAACCTCAAATTTAATCCCCATGCTAAACTTCAAATGTAAACCTAAACCTCAAGTTTATTCCAAATCATAAACCTCAAATATAATTCTAAACCTCAAAGTTTAATCTTAAACACACTTTTATCCCAATCCTAAACCTCAAATTTAATCCCAATCCTAACCTGTAAATCTAATCCCAAATGCAAGCCTCAAGTTTAATCCTAAACCTAAACCACAAGTCTAATACTGATGTTAAATCTCTAAACCAAACTATAGTTTGACCCTAATTTTAAACTTCTTCCAAATTTAATCCTAATCCTAAACCTCTAATAGATTTAATCCTTCCCCCTTCCGAGTTTAATCCTAACTCTGAACCTTTCATTAAAAAAAAAAAAGTTTAATCCCACCATTAAATCACACCAGATTTAATACTAACTCTAATGTCTGACAAGTTTATTTCTAATCCCAAACCTCTCAAATTGAACCCTAATCTCAAAACTCATGAGTTTAATCCTTAATCCTCAAGGTTTATCTTTATCTAAGCCTCTCATGTATTTAATCTTAATCCCAAACCGCTTAAATACAATCCTAATACTACATCTAAAACTCTTTTAAAAATACAAGTTTATCTCTAAACCGAAACCACAAACTTAATCTTAATCCTAAACCTCAATTTAAGTGTACCATAAAATGTTAATCCTAATCTTAAACCACTCAAATTTAATCCTAATCCTAAACCTCTATCAAATTAATCACAACCCTAAATCTCTCAGAAATTTAATCCTAAACTAAAAGCTTAATCCTCTGAACCTCGAGTTTAGTGCTAATCCTAATCCTTCCAAACTTCCAACTCCATCTATCACAAAACACACACATACACACACCTGAATGCTAGTGCAAGAGGCGGAGCTTCCTGAATGGACAGGCGAGTAGAGATAGCTGCTGATTGGTTGGATTTTGGTGATCGTGTACGGAGTATAGTTTGAATCTTGTTAACTTTTATTCTTCCCCAGAGAGGCATCTGATTGCT
Organism: Cranoglanis bouderius; assembly: GCA_023630585.1. Taxonomy (NCBI): domain Eukaryota; kingdom Metazoa; phylum Chordata; class Actinopteri; order Siluriformes; family Cranoglanididae; genus Cranoglanis; species Cranoglanis bouderius. Next base: position 9,359,853 of record CM042546.1, read on the forward strand.
GGAAAAATTAAATGATCATCACCAACACAGAAGAAGAGAAAAAAAGCCCCGTCTCAACCGTTACACTCTTCTTTTTTTTTTTTTGGAAAAGAGGAAGAACTGATATGAGAGAGGGAATGCTGAGACGAGTGTGTCGGGGTTTTATGGAGAGAGTAATGGAGTGGAAAAGAAGAGTGAAATAAAAGCTGAAATGAGATCTAGTCCACTCCAAACCAGGGAGTTGTGACACTGTGTGTGTGTGTGTGTGTGTGTGTGTGTCTGTGTGTTGTAGTAATGTAGATAATGAATGAAAAGCTGACCGTAGATCAGACGACACACTGACCTGGCTGATGCCGGATATTTCTCCCTTCTCCAGCGGCTGGCTGATGGATGGCGTGATGACCGCGGAGTCCTCCACCGGGCGACCTCGCAGGAAGTGCTTCCCCGCCTCGAAGATCTCCACCTCGATCATCTTTCCTTTATACTCTGGCTTTTTGGGGACCAGAACCTGCAGAGGGAGAAGATTTAGGATTTTAGTCCACAGATGGACGTTCAGTCGCTTACACTGCCATGTGGAGGAACTACACATCACACCATTTCAATAAGCCAATCCATCCGTCTTATGAACACAATTCATCCATCCATCAATCCCTCCATCCATCTGCAGACAATGAACAGAATCCACTAACCAATTATTACAATCCCTCCATGCATCCATCCGTCTTTTGTCCATCAGGATTATGATCCAAGAGTGCATCTAACCATCACCCATTCATCCATCCATCCATCCATCCTTATTGAGAATGGAATGCCTCCATCCATTCTATTAACAGAACCCATGCATTCAGATTATACACCAATCAATGCAGATTATGATCTTTCTGTGCACCTTCTGTGCATCTTTTATATATTCGTCAATCTTTCCATCCTTGCATCCACCCACCCATTCGTCCAGCCATCCATTATCCAACCATTATCCATCCATCCATTTTGATACTAAATCTAATCATCTATCCATCCATCCATCCATATTAAACAGAACCTACCCATTCAGATTATAATCCCTAAATCCGTCACACATCAACCGATTATTCTACCGAGCTCTAGACATTATGTCCCTCTGTCCATCCATCATACCAGATTATCAAGTGTCCATCCAGATTACAAGCCCTTCTTGCATCCATCCATCTATCTATCACCCATCCACCCACTTTTCCATACATCTCTATACATATGATCCTTCTATGCATCCCCAATGCAGATTATGAACAGAATGCACACATCAACCCATCCTACTCACCCATCCATCCACCCATCCATTCCACCTACCCACCCATCCATCCACCCATCCATTCCACCTACCTACCCATCCATCCATCCACCCATCTATTACACCCACCTACCCATCCATTCATCCATCCCACCTACACAGACAGCCATCCATCCACCCATCCATCCCACCCATCTACCCATCCATGCATGCATCCATACATCTACCGTAACAAATGTCCAAACACACCCAAGACACACACATTGGGAGATGGAAAAACAACCACCAATGTGTGTGTGTGTGTATATGTGTGTGTGTGTGTGTGTATATGTGTGTGTGTAGCGGTGTTAAATTCACTGCACTCGGCGTAACTAAGGAAAAACCTTCAACTCTGTGAGTCCTAGCGAGTGTTTAGCTATTCAGAGCTTCAGGCTCCACACATTCTTCCCCAGCTCCAGCATGTCCAGCAGAACTAAAGTGTTATTGATCTCCACGCGCCCAGAGTGATACGAGCCGAGCTGAATCAATAGTGTTCAATAAAAGCAGGACAGCCTTCTTCAAACGCGTACAATCGTCTCTTTATCTGTTCTTCATGTCTACATTCTACATTCTCAACCTCAAAAACAGGCGTTAAAGCCACACAGGAAACACGGACACGTTAAGCTTCGAAGACCAAACACTTTATTTTAAAGAATTTAGCGCTTATTCAGAAGGCTGATGGAATGGAATGGAGCTACGAAAGCTTTTTAAAAACTGCAGGGAGTATGAAGATGTTCGAATACAAGGAAGCACGGTTTTATATAATGTGTATACATAAATACATAAAATATTGTTTTTTAAAAATCTGTTAACACACACTATAAAAAAATTAAAGGAATAAAATTTCATTTAGCGTTCTGAAGGGCTTTTCGGTTTGTAACTCAAGGCGAAACTTTAATTATTTTATTTTAAAACGTTTTCCCAGTAGAACCTCTTTAGAAATCTGTTAACTTGTGAAGAACTCCTGAGAAATTTCTGAAGAGGTTTTGACCAGAATGTAAAGTTCAAAGATCAAACACACTTTTGTTTACGTATTTGTATTCGCATTTAAGGTTGTTGAACGTCTGCGAAAACGAGTTCGTTCCTGTTCTCACTTATGCTACAGCAGCTAGAAACAGTCGCTCCCTCACTAACGTCTTTTAACTCTCTTTACCTTTGTTACAAAGCGCTGACACTGGAGACTCCTTCCATGAACGTTACACTGTATATACCGTTACAAATTTTGTAAAATGTTTATCGTTAGCTGTTACCATAGAAACGATAACGCATTAGAACGAGCGCATTAATATAAACCTGCGATTATCAGCTGCACCACTGCAGAACATTAATCAACACCTTCTGACCAATCAGATTCAAGAACTGACTACAGACACAATACTGTTACCGTGGAAACAGTAAAGTACCGAACAGAAGGTTTCTTAAAGGTGCATTAGTCAAGATTAGACAAGGTTAGTTCTTGAGTGGTTAAATAGGTGAAGTTCAACAACATTGGAACTTTTCTTTTTTTTTTTTTTTTTTTTTAAGTCCTTGACTCCACCCCCAACTCCCACCCATGTACACAAAGTCACGCCCTCAGAATAAATGTGTATACATATACACACACACACACACACACACACACACACACACATGCTGGTCAGTGAGTCCAGTAAGAGTTTGCATTAGCAAGAAGAAGAAAACAACTATTGCACCTTTAAGGAAAGCAGTAATCTAACGGGTTCCTTATTTTGAGCAAACGTTGAGGAGAACCTACTCGGAGAAGAAGATCCAAGATGGCGACGTAGTGGAAAAGGTACAAGATCCAGATACAAAATCACGATCGTCTTGTAGCCATGATAAACGTTCTTGATATAACTGATATCTGAAAATTTAAACCGGTTTAGTCAGGTTCACGCAATCCAGTTTCCCAGACCTGAGGAGGTCACGTGACGATTCCATTCAACGAACTCTGGATTCTTTCTCCGGATGAACAGAGGGATGAAGGGAAGCCCGTGCGGCTCGTCGGGTCACCGAGGTCACGCCATCGATCGCTCCATCGTAGGAGCTAACAAAAGCCCATCTCGACAGCCATCGATTGGAGGGAAGGCATTTAATCAGGGACGCCAGCAGTCACGTTTGCTTTGTCGTTTGTTTTTTTCCCCCCCTCTCTTTTCTCGAACGTGATCCCGTTATTCAAGGCCGGCTCTGTTCTCCAGGGTCTCAAGGACGTGACTGACCATGAAGAAGATGGAGAAGGGTTTCTCAGTGGCAGGAATTTCCCTGAAAACCGCTGTAGACGTGAAGGATCTCAATGTCATCTTTACCATCGGGCATTTGTTCGGCAGATGCTTTGTTTCGGTTCCTTAACGGTTAAGGCTTGAGGTTCTTGTTCCTTTTATGTGGGATCTGAACTCGCCACAAAACCTTAAACGTTGAGCTATGAGTCATAGACCACGACGGCTGGGTTTCTTTTCCTCTAACGAGACGTGACGTTTTGTCGTCTTATTAATTTCGAGAGAGAAATAAAGAGACAGGCTGGTGAGGGAGCTGCGATAACGTAAGCGAGAACAGGAACTTACTTGCCTCACAGACATTCCACAACATTAACTGCAACTATAAGTGGATAAAAAGTACAACGTTCCGTTGTTTAATCAATAAAGTTGTTAGTGTTGGCGTAAGACTTGATAAAACAGTTCAGGACGTGCTGTTATGGGAAAATAATCAACTCCAGGGTGGTAACAGTGACTCCGCTTCATCACACCATCCCGTGATTGATTACTTTACTGAAACGGCACCACACACACAGCAGTTTATTCCTCACAAATTAAGAGCACGATTAGAACCAATACGTGATCCTACGTATACGACGTATAGGTTTCATTTTGGATCAGACCACAGAGCGTTGATTACAGTGTTAATGTGACTCGCCTCAGAGTTGTTGGCAGGTGTTGTGTGGGCGCGATACGTTTTAATCAAACACCTATACACAGATTAGCCGAACTCTCCTCAGAAGTCGGTAAATAATTTACATCTAAAGCCTCTAAATGTTCAAACACTCGGTTCGGTCAGCCTCGAGACAGAGTTCTTTTTCTTCCCTTTTTTTTAAAAAAAAAAGAAGAAAGATTAAAATGAAAACCCTGTGCCCTGCTGCACATTGCTTCAAACGCAGCCTTGTAAAAACTCCCTTTCAGACATCTTCAAATAAATCCATTTAGCCGTGCGTTAGACGTCACGTTTGAAGTTTGAAGTGGTGTTTAAAAGGAAGCGATCAGCGATACACCCCTGCTCTCGCGTCCCCGGGCTATGATCTCGCTTAAGCCTCTCTCTTTCTCTCTCTATAAGTTGAAAGAAAGATGATTTAACACGTGTGTAATGTACACACGCTTACACAAACCCTAAACCCCCGACAGCAGTGTGTGGAGATCAGACAGGTGTGTGTGTGTGTGTGTGTGTGTGTGTGTGTGTGTGTGTGTGTGTGTGTGTGTGGTTTTTTTCCCCCTGAAGTCACAATGTTAAATTCTTCAGTTTGGATGGATTTTGTTTTTCTCGTTGAAATGTTAACGTTAATGTGTAGAGTTTAAAGGTTTTTTAAAAAAAATAAAAAATTTCTCAACCTCTGACACTGGAGACTCCTTCCAGAAATGTTAAAACGTCTCCTTACGGAAAACGTCACCATATCGACTATTTTTTTTGTTTTTAAAAACCTGTTGACTGCCTTACGAGTCCCTGTGAATGAGCTGTTACTATGGAAACGATAACGTATGACAACGTGCGCATTATGGAAAATTGATTAACAACTTCTGACCAATCAGAGCCCAGATTTCAATAACACTGTGGTGTTACTGATCATAATAAAAAATACTTTTCTGGAAATAATCCCCCCCCCACCCCATACCTGGACTGTATTGTTCTTATTGGTGTTTTTAATTTTTAATTAATTCAGATGTTAATGATCTACACATAATGGTCCTGCTGGGTTTTGGAGGAATTTAACAGTTACCAGGAAAGAATTCAACGGAAACCTTCAGGAATTTGACGGAAACCATTAAGCTCATTTCCATTACGTAGTTTTTTTAGCAGGTTTGAGCTACAACTATGAGCTACGAGATGTCACGGTAACCATGGAAACCCACTGAACAGCCAACAGCTGTTTTTAAATAGCTTTGGTCGTAGACCTCTCTAAGTAGACATTATTGGGAATTCTTAAATAGGACAAAAACCTTTTTAAAAATCGGGAAACGGTTCATAAACGTCGTCTTACCTGTTCGTAGAATTTGTTGTGGGCGACGTAGTACTGACCGTCGAACGACTCCTCGGTGACCAACACACTCTGCCTCTCACCAACCTGCCACGAAAGAACAAAAACACTCCTGGTGAATAACGCAAATGCCCCTGATTATAGAAATTATAAATAAACTTAATTAATCATCACATATGGGGAAGTTCAGTTATGTTGGGATCATCTAATGAACAACAGTGGAGATAAAGGGTACAGCATATGGATGTATGGATGTATATAGTTAAAACACAGAAAGAAAAAAAAAAACATGGATAATGTTTTTTAAAAGAAAGAATTTACAAGAATCTTCATTTAGATCCAAGCACCTAAAAGGGAAAAAAAAGAAAACAAAACAAATCCAGCCAAATAATATTTTTTTTCGTGAGATATTAGGAATATCGGGAAAGTTTAAGAATATGGGGTCTGTCGGGAAACGGGGATGGGGATAATGATAAAATGGAAAAAAAAAGAATATGAGGAATGCAAGGAACATGTGGGGGAAAAAATGAAAACATGGGGATTGATGGGAATATAGGAGATATTAGGTATATGGTAAAATGGGACTATGGGGAAATGTAGGAAATACTGGGAATATGGGAAGAATAAAGAGAACTGGGGAAATGGGAATTATTGGGAATATCGGGAAAATAGGAACTATTGGGAAATGGGAAACATGGGGAATGTTGGGAATATAGGAACTATTGGGAATATAGGAACTATTGGGAAATATGCGGAATGTTGGGAATATAGGAACTATTGGGAATATAGGAACTATTGGGAAATATGGGGAATGTTGGGAATATAGGAACTACTGGGAATATAGGAACTATTGGGAAATATGGGGAATGTTGGGAATATAGGAACTATTGGGAAATATGGGGAATATTAAGAATATGAGGAAATAAGAAGAATAAGGGGACTGGGGAATATTAGGGATATGGAAAAATCAAGAATACAAGAGCAGGGGGGAAATGGGAAATATTGGGAATATGGGAAAATAAGAATATGGGGAAGGAGCTACTGTGTGTGAAACAGAAATCTGGGAAATACATGGAAAAGTGAGAAACATGATGAAACACTGATTTGGTTTATTTATTAATGTTATTTGTTTTTGTTTTTTTTTACTGTTTATTGCTCTTTTTTATCTATAGAAAAAACTTTTCATTTCATTATCTCTGATCCATTAGACACTCAGGTTACATAATGCTAAACTGGTAGCTATAGGATTTCATTACATGTTAGCTACATTAGCTTGGCAGATGCTGTCCAAGAAAAAAAAAGAAAAAAAAAAAGAAAAAAAAAAAGAAAACTGTAGACAACCAGCATCGTACCGGATGATAGGATGATGGGAGAAATTTCTACATCAGTAACGGTTTCAGTTATAAACATGCATGATAAACAAAGTGCTTTTACACTGACCCTCAGCTCATGAATGTGTGTGTGTGTGTGTGTGTGTGTGTGTGTGTGTGTGTTAAATCCATGTTCGTCCTGTACAGTTAAATTTAACGTAGCTGATGCTGATGTATTTACAGAGACTGCGATCCATCTGGCCTCGTTTCAACTCCTGCCTGCTGGTTATTAAAGCACAAGCATGCACTTTGTTAGGGGAAAAAAGGAAAAAAGTGGCATTCAGGTGTAAGGTTGAAGCTGTTTTTTTCCTTAATGGCACACAGAGAGAGAGAGAGAGAGAGAGAGAGAGAGAGAGAGAGAGAGAGAGAGAGAGAGAGAGAATATGTCTCATCATTAAGAGGTGTTAATTTAAAAATGACAGGAACAGCATGTCCAGACTGATGCCGCTCTGATAATTCGCATTTGTAAAGGTAAAAAAGAAAAAAAGAAAGAAAGAAAAGAAAAGAAAAGCACACAGGAAATGAGAGTTGTGTCCAAAAGCGTCGGCCTTCTGTAAAACTCTGAGTTTTTCATGCAATCAAAACATTGTCCTCACTGATGAGCCAATTAACAGCGCCAGTTACACGCAAAGGCAAAATGGGTTGGCATGGCAACTAAATTCAGTATTGTTAGTGGTCCATTAGGTTTCAGGAGTGTGTGTGTGTGTGTGTGTGTGTGTTATAGTGCTTTACTGTGCCACAAACCCAAATCTGTTGTGCCATGAAAAAGAAAAAAATGTGCAAATCCACTAGATATGTGATTATTGAATCATTTCAAGGTGAAACTGGATAATGGAAATAAAATCGAACAGTCTTTTCTATCGTCATGCCACATGGATTTTTTATTATTATTTTTTAAACAAAAAATGTCCAACAATTCTGGTCCAACAAATCCGGAGATCCAGAGCCAGCACTAGAGCTCAGGGAACAAAAGGAAGCAAAACCTGTAAGTGAATATTTCATGTAGAGGGAATATGGAGAACACTGATCATGTTAGGAATATTGGGGAAATGGACAGGAACGGGAGTAAAGGGTAAACCGGAGCGATACGAAGGGGAACAGGAAGAATATGGGAAGAAAGGGAATTGAGGAATATCAGAAAAAATTAGGATTATTATTAATAATTATGGCACAAATGGGGAAAACTGTGAAATTATTTGGGTAAAATGGGATACACAGTGTGTGGGATATTGGGAATATCAGGGAAAAAAAGCTTATTAAAGCTTATTAAAGCTAAATTAGAGGAAAACGAGGAAAAGGAAGAAGGCAAAGGGAAAGATTGTTAATGTTAGGAAAATGGGAAAATGAAGAGGAGGGAGAATAAGTGGGAAATTTGGGATTCTGAGAATATAGGAAAACCGATGATTATGGGGAATAAAAGAAAAATGGACAACTGGGAATACTGGGAACTATAAGACTATGGGGAATATTGGAATTGTGTGATATTAGGAATATGGGGAATATATATGAGGAAAGATGAGTATGGGGTGTATGGGGGAAATTAACTATTGGGAATATTGGAAAACTGAAGATTATGGGGTATAAGAAGAAAATGAGGAATACATGAGATATTAGGAATGTGGGTAAAATAAAGAAATACTGGCAATATTAAGAATATGGGCAAAATATAGAGTCTGGAAAGTGAGAAACATCTGGGAATACTGGAAAACTCAAGATTATGAGGAATAAGAGGAAAACCTGGAATACACTGGATACTGAGAATATTGGGAACAATAAGAATATGGGAATTATGTGCGATATTGGGAATATGGGGAAAATGTATACGGGCACAGATTAGTATGGGGAAATTAACTATTGGGAATATTGGAAAACTGAAGATTAAAGATGAAAACATAAGATGAAAACATGGAATAGACTGGATACTGGGAAGAATTAAGAATATAAAATGGAAAAAATGGGAAATATGGGGAATACTGCGGGGAATACGTGAAAAATGGAGAAATGAACATTCCCATATGGGGAATATGGGACAAAATCTGTGGTTTGTTTAAAAATAACTACTTGGATATAAGAATATTGGGAATACGGGGAAAATATCATGATAATCTACATAGTCCAACATAATGTGTGTCGGATTAACACAATAAAGGGTGTCTTTATTTAAAGAATTCCTGAAGTAGGTGTGTAATGAAAACAGCAGCAGGTGTTGTAAATACATCTGCCCTGCTCTGGTTTACGAGACGCTCCGCTTTGATGTAGTCAGAAAGGGAAAAATATAAAACACACGGCGGCTGCAGGGCACGTCGTCCCACGTGTCGTTTTTATAGTCGCGCCTCGCATTTGTGCCCGAAAGATGCGTTAGTACAAGGGACAAGACACGGATTCAGAGCTTTAGAGACGAAGCCTGGGCCGTTGAAGACGTAAAGAGGTAAAAAAAAAAAAAAAAAAAAAAAAACTCAGGCGACATCGAAATAGACACACACCTGTGCTTCAGACTTTTATTTTTATCTCGCGCTGGAGCTCTTTGGACAAAAGCGACGTCGCAATTACGGCGATATTACGACGGGAAGTGCACTAAATAGAGCTTTCTGAAACCTCGGCTTGGAAAGTTGCCGGCAATTACCATTAATGCACCGCGAATACACTCGGAGGTGAGCGACCACTTGAATTTCAAATGAGGAGCGTGTCATTTAGAGAGTGTGTGTGTGTTCTCTGAATGGTGCCAAGTGAAAACTGGGGTCTTTTAAAGGGTTCTGCGATGTACATCCTAGCAAAATGATCTACTACTAAACATAACAAAATAATGCCTTGAGTGCATTTTTTATATATATATATATATATATATATATATATATATATATATATATATATATATATATATATATATATATCCTGTCATTGTTATATGAACATTATAGCACAGTGTTAGCAACAGAAGATTCCGTGTAACAGTTTTGATGAAAAAAATCTGTTTGACATTAGCTCCGCCCACTTTACATTCAAATGAGAACAATTCTGACCAAACATGTGTGAGAAACTGGAAGTTTGGAAGAAATTGGATCCCTGAGTGAAGAAAAAAAATCCATGTTAACATCCCGCGACCTCAAAATCACTGGGAAAGTTGGAGTTTCTCAAGAAAGAAGAAGAAATACCGCATTTATCAAGACTTTAACGCAGTTTCTATTTGTGTTTAATCGGTTTTAAGAGCACAAAAAAAAAAAAAAATCTGTTTCAGCATATTTACAGATTTATATGTGGGTACATTAGATAACAGAAAATTCTACAGTTACGACAATGTTATAATTATTTTCACTTCTGTATGCTAAAATATATATATATATATATATATATATATATATATATATATATATATATATATATATATATATATATATATGATCTTGCCAAGCTTGGCCTACATGCTCTGCTCGTGCTGTAGAGAAAATGGTTCTCTAAAAAAAAGTTGCAAACACGCGAAAGACGGCATATGATAAAAAACAGCAAATAGGAAATAGCAGACGTGGAAAGAAAAAGGACATCATCATTTAGCGGAGCTCCGATGTCGATGATGTCACCTGCGTGGAATTATATATTTTATATTTTATAAAGTGTGTTAATGAGCCGAGCGTGAGATTATAATACGTCTGTATTGCTGTGATAATGACTGAGATGAACAGGAGCAGAAATAAAGATTATTTAAAGTATTTACATTGGATGAGTAACATTATATGAGAGAGAGAGAGAGAGAGAGACAACTAAGAGGAGACAGAGAAAGAGAGAGGGGGGAGAGAGAGACAGCTAAGAGACAGACAGGGAGACAGAGAGAGAGAGAGAGAGCAAGTCAAAGAGAGAAACAGAAGGGGAGTCAGGAGAGAGAGAGAGAGAGAGAGAGAGAGAGAGAGAGAGAGAGAGAGAGAGAGACACGGAAAATAGAGCCAGACAGGGTGAGAGACAGAGAGAAAGTGAGAGACCTAAACAGACACTTAAGGGAGAGAAGAAACATAAGAAACAGAGACAATGGAAAAGCACACAGAGAGAGAGACAGAGAGACAGAGAGAGAGAGAGAGAGAGAGAGAGAGAGAGAGAGAGAGAGAGAGAGAGAGAGAGAGAGACAGAGGTCCAGCTCTAACAGTGTGTAATTAGCATAACAAAAGAGAGGCAGCACTCGAGTCCCTCGCCACTGGGCACCTCATCTCATTACTAGCAGCTGAATAACAATTACTCAGCCCTGTGTGTGTGTGTGTGTGTGTGTGTGTGTGTGTGTGTGTGTGTGTGTGTGTGTGTGTGTAAAAGAGGGCCTCTGGCACAGCAATAACGTTTCAAGTAATACTGTATAATAGTGCACCTGGAAAAACACACACGCTGGTTTTTCTAGCTTTATGAGGACCTTCCTCTGATGTCATGAAAGCTGGAGCTAATTAACGCTTCACCCAAATCTATTCCCTACTTTATTTTGTGAAGAAAAACAATCTTTTTTTTCCACCAGGTGATTGTTATTGTGACTTTTGGTCCACGTACGGGGCTAAATACATGTACACACACACACAAACACACACACACACACTTACACTTTGCAACAGACAGAGCTTTTATATGTTTTTACATCATCAGAACACGATACGGTGCATGTATGAGAACCAAAAGGTCACACGTTCCACCTCTCTCTCTATCTCTCTTTTCTCTTCTCCTCCTCCACAGTGGAACTTAAAGACACTTTAGTGCCTGAACTGTCCACCACACTCTCTACCTGCTTCCTCATGCTCTTCATCCCTCACTCATTTATTCTCTCTCTCTCTCTCTCTCTCTCCGTCATTCCCGGGCCGAGTGAGATGAGACGAGACGCTAGCAAACACCACCGCACTGACACCTTCAGTGTTTACAGGACCATGTCACTGCTGAACTCAGGATTCTGATTTGGTGTAAGAGGAATAAAACACTTTGTGGTGTACTGTTACGGGAAAGCACGGTGGTAACAGTAACTCCGCCTCTTTCACTCCACACTCAAGCGCATCACAGACACTGGTCCGGATTTACTCGTAAGTGCTGGCGTCTGCGTTTTCGCTGGCACACAAAGCTTGTTACGAGTCACACTAAAGACATGCAAATCGGTGTCCTAAATATGCCTCGGTCATTTAAATATTCATCGAACCCTCCTCCTCCTCCCCCTCCCCGGGTCTTTTGCTTGAACTTGTTCAACTTGCTTTGCATAATTAATTCCACATCTCCTGTTTGGACAGAGGAATCTAATCCGTCAACCGCGGAAAGGAAATGAGGATGGCGTGGACGCGGAGAGAAAAACGAAGCGAGGAAGATGAGCAGATACGGGTGTGAGACATCAGTGTGGTCTGTATAGAGGACGTCATGGTAAGGAGTGGTTACTATGGTTACAAACCAACATTATATCCGGGTGCGGAACCGACATCCAAATATATCGTAAATTTATGTCTAAATATATTTAAGAAAATCTGAGAAAATGGTATTTCTGCAGTTTTGATCATTTACTTAAGGCTAAGTCGTCCTCCTGAAACAGGAAGTGGTTTGATGAACCTTGATATATAAGGCTCAGATCAGTGCTCTTACTGCAAGGTGTTGGATGGGGCAGGTAAAGGGCAGGTGCAGCAGACACCGGGGCTGAAAGTGACACATGGCCAATGTGGCTGATCTGAGGTACATCAGGGGTGTAGACTGGGACCGATCAGGAGTTTACATTTCACTATTTATTCATAGCTGGTGTTGATTAGCAATAAAGTTTGAATATAATTAATAGAGCATAGAACTGTAATAGTTATAGCCTTAACGTCAGGTTATACCCGCATCCAAGACTTTATTTTTAGTTCATGTTTCTAGCAGTTTACTTATAACTTCGCACGTAATTAATTATTCGTTTAGTAAGGAATAACACACTGTGTGTTGCTGCTAGAGGAAAATAAATCAACAGTGGGGTGAAGTGATGAAGTGCGGCTACTGTTACTGAAGATGATTATTTTCCCTCAACGACATGTCCTGAAGTGTTTTATTTTCAATTTTGGCAACGGCAATTTGCCAGCGATTACAATTTTCACATCTATTAATATGTAGATTTTTTTGTTTATATTGAACGTTACACAAGTCAAACCAAACAAAACAAGTTTTAGCAAAAAATGGAAATAATTCCTAACACTCATGGCTTATAAAGAGCTGAAAGTGGCAGGGGGGTTACTTTGATTTTAAGCGTGGAAATGAAGCACATGTATTTTTTCTTTTACAGTTTGGTGGCGTATAATGAGAAACGTATTACAGCAAAACCACTTCATTGAACAGTTTTGATCCAAGGAGACTTGGAGGCAGTCCGGTCCATAAGCATGCTAAGGTAGTTTGCGCAAGGAATCCTGGGATTGAGATTCCAAACAATCAAATCTGATCAATTTCAGGATGACAATGCACCGCAAAACAAGTCTGATCTAAGTAAACCCGAGGACGTATCCGCCCTGCCGTGATATGAGAGCATATGACAGCGGTGTCCTACATTTTCCCCTGACCCCATCAGACCACATCAGGAGCACATGAACACTAATAAAGAGTCGGAAACCATCAAAGTCGAAGGCTAAAGCAAGAAGCAAGAGGGACTAACAACAGAGGCAGATGCAGAAATGATGGGCTCGGCACAGCGGAGACTCGCCTGATAAACGGATTAACCGCTTTAGAGCTCGCTTTGGGGAATAGAAGACGTTTCTGCAGGGGGGCGAATGGATGGAGAGAAAGTATATTCCCCTGCTTTTCCTTTTCCGAGCTGATCTCTTCTCTCGTTTCCTGCGTCTTCACCGCGCTATCAGGCGCCCACGGGGTGAATTCCCCCTCGTATTAAGACGAGTCCTTTCTAGAGGAATAATCAGAATCTCTTTGCCTCTCTCTCTCGCCTAATGCACTAGTCATCTGCCCGGACTAACGTAAGGAGATTATCTTGGCAACGGCAAAGCTGTCGTCTAAACTCGTTAATTTAATCCCCTAATCCGCCGATAATTGGTGAGTCAGTCTGCAACTGACATTTCGCTGCACATTTGATATCAGAGAGTATAAAAAGAACAGCCTTGATGGCTCTGCGAATCCGGCCCAGACTAAGAGAGGCTCAAGCATTAGCGCTGGCTGCTAACAGCAGGGGCGCTAACCTGTGCTGACTCCAAGGGCTTGAAAATCTTCCTCGTCCAGGGGAACTTTTCATTTTTTGATTAGTTATTGACGAGGCCCAGGGACACGGCTTTTCAAAGCTGACAATTAGCCATTTGATCCCTGCTCCTGGGGCTTTGCGGGGATAACTTCGCCGGTGTGTTTGCAGACGAAGCCTGCAGGGCGAGCCTTTTCAAAGCAGGCTTTTCTTCTCGATGACTGAGCTGAGCGTAAGATGATTTAAGAGTACTTCTGTTCAGGCATTCGCGTCTCTGGACCGTGCTCCTTTACGACGCAGATAACCGGATTCAAATGAGAAGACTCCGAAGAAGTCAGAGAGGGCGGTGTGTGTTTTAGGCCATGTTCAGAGATTTTTGTGACTACACTAGCCAATCCATTCCTGCACTAACAGCAAGAAAGTATACAGCTACCAGTTCCCAAAATGAGTAGGTTAGGTTAACCAGTCAGGTCAGGTTAACGTTTCCCAGACTCCTAAACAACCTGCCAGATCTATTATTTGTAGAAGCAGCTTTGCATCATGAGTCTGGTGAGTAAGAAAGACAGTATAAAGTGATGCACTATGAGACAACCATTACTATCAATCATATACTGAAAACCAAGCCAACTTTCCAGACCCCAAAGCTTGGCCTGTACACCTCAGGGAAGGAAAACAGTTATATGAAATACCATGACTGTATTCCATACACTGTTTAAGGAATAAGACACGACACGGGTGGTGTGATTTATTCTGGAAGTTACAGAGAACACGCAAAGCGTAAACTTCTCGGTCCTGAAGATGATGGAAATCTTAAAGTTACAGCTTCACCTCTGATTTCTTATACTTAACCGACACTGGAGACTCCTTCCATAAATGTTCAATAAACATTTCTGCTCAAATATCAAAGATTTTTTAATCTGTTTTTGTGGCACGTCTGTTATACAAGTCCCTGTGAATGAGCTGTTACTAGGGCCGGGCGATATATTGATATAATATCGATATCGTGATAAACAATTACACGATACACTTTCCGGAGATATCATTGGTACGGTGATGTATTTAAAAAAAAAAAAAAAAAAAGTTTTTACTAATTACACATTAAATGGTACTGAATGGATGCTGTTGATTTGACAATTTAAAAAAAAACAAAAAAACAAAAAACAAACTTTGTCTTTGTAGGCATTAAAAAAAAAGTACCAAAGACAGTTTAACGTTTTTTTGCCCCTTTATTTTACTACTGTTTTGCGTACAGTTTGTTAGCTAAATTATATATCATACATCGTAGAAAGTCCTCAAGTATCGTGATATGATATTTTTGTCATATCGCCCAGCCCTAGCTGTTACTATAGAAACAATAATGAACTAAAAGTACCAGTGAGAATACAGAATTCAGCTGTGTTGTAGCGAACGCTGTTATTGCATTATAACACATCATGCTGCATGATTGAGGAACATGTCAACCATGTAACGGTTTTTGAGCTGCTTCTTCTTCTTCCTTCTTCTTTTTTCTTCATCAGTGGGTAACACTGTGAACCATGTTAAACGGCAACCATCGCAATTTAAATCCGTAAAACATGAGGGAAAAAATGGCCAAGAATCTGCTGCATGGAAAGCAAAATCCTCATACAACCTCCTCTTTGCCTCACAAGAACTCTGGCCACTTCTGACTCATCAGACTTTATTTGTGCGAGTGTGTGTATGTACTAGATCTTGTGCTGTAAATCACTCTGGAAGGCCTTGGCGTGTTGCCACGTCTGGTCCATGTCTCTGCAAGCCCCCGGCTCGCCAATAATTCCCCTCCTTTTCATGCTCTTTCACTCCCTTCTTTTCTCCAAACGGCTACAGTGTTTGTTCTCTTTCTCTCTCTCTTTTCCATCCCATCCTGCCAGGATTAGAGGAGATGTTCCTTTAAAAGAAACAAAGCCTTTTAGCCTTCTCTCTCTCTCTCTCTCTTTTTTCTCGGCCCGACCACAGCCGCTGTTTTCTTTCTGAAAGCGTGCATCTGTTTTTACAGTATCCTTTGATGGGTTTCGTTCCCAAAGAAAAAAAGATCACAAGTCTTCCCCAGACCTCCTCTATGTGTATTTCTTATTTCTGGCACTTCAGGCCTCTTTGTGTCCACGAATGCGGGTGAAGTTTTGTTTCCCCCGATGCATTCTGACAACGTAATGATTTTTGCATCGTTAAGACAAAAGGCTTGGCGCATGAACGCAGTCTTCTGTCTCGCCTTAATTCTGGTTTCCATCTGTGTGTACATGTATGCACCATGACGACGCAATCTGTTGGTATTACAAATAGACTTTGGCCCGGAAACAACTTGATTACAGATATCCTAATGGAAGCAGCAAAGAAATCAGTTCTTCTGTGCAAGTGACCGGAACGTTGTATGGTTTAAATCCCAGCCTGGTTATGGTGCCCTTCCGGTGCATCTCAAAGCAGGTAAATTCTCCATAGTCCCGCATTTTGTTGTTGTTTAGAGTACCAAGTGAGCCGTGAATTTGGTTACTGTTCTTGCTCAGGTACTACATGAGCCCAAGAAGGGCATGTGGGTGGAGTCAGAAATAGTACAGATCACTGATTGATCGGAGAATGGTCGTAATTCTGAGAACCTTTTCTACCGGACAATATGGTGCAGTGATCTCCAGTAGTCGGGCAGTGGCAATTTTATCAAATTTTGTTTCCCCTCAAGTACAGTTTTCTTGCCTCCGATATCAAGCCCATTTTTAGGTTTCTTACCTGTAATCCAGGTGAAATCCACCTTCTTCCACTTACACTCAATCCCAAATAGGTGCTGTACCCCCGACCTGGTACACCATATCCAAGTTTGCACTCAATCTTCTCTATTGTCACTAATTCTTATAGTACTGGCCTTTATTTGCGTCGCTTGCTGTGATTACAGCAACCTCACCATGTCTCATGTCCCATCAAACGATATAAGCAAATCATCCAATCATCCTGAATAGCATCAGGGTTTTATTCTGTAATAAAAGCTTCAGCTTTCATGCTAATACCACCATCAACGCCACTGTGCTTGTCATCTCATAGATGGCCAACTAGCTGAGCTGAGTCTCTGGCATAACTCGGTGCAACCGCATTGAATAGCTGCATTGAATTCTGGACTTTGAGTCCAATGTTTGCACCAACGTCTCCACTAGTCGCATTTTGGATTTCTCAGTAATATGATGTTGAAAACTTGAGTGAGAAAATAAGTTTTGTTTTCAGGAGATAAGAGTGAAACCTGATCATTATCACTTAAGCTTGAGATCGTGCTAGCAGTGTTTCAGCATGACACACGACCGATAACTTCTCACAAGAATAACGAAAATTCAACATCAACCCACAAAGAGATTCTTGTCTCAGTGGGACTACGCTGGTTACCTGGAAATCTGGTTATGCAGCAACATGATTGTGTAAATAAATTTTAAAAAATCAGCAGTTATGATATCTTGCTAACGTATTGGCCAGATGGGAACAAAAACAATAAGCTGCAAATGTACTATTAACATATCTAAGAAACTCATGTTACTCAATCTAGACAAGTACCAAATGTGTTAGACATAAATATAGAGGTTCACTTCAAAATTATAGTAAAGTAAAAGACAGAAGGGCCTAAGGGTGTTACAGCTACCCCCATATATATACACACACACACACACACACCTTTTAACACAATCCTTTACAGTGTTAAAACAATGTTTTACAGTTTCCTCCTCACCCTAGCTCAACACAGCTCATTTTTCCAGCTTTGTCCATAAATCAGACAGTGATCTGAGACTCGGAGACATTTTAACACATCCTGTATGGCTAAAATTACACGCGGGAGAACTCAGACAGACAGAGAGAGAGAGAGAGAGAGAGAGAGAGATAGAGAGAGAGACTAAGCTGAAGATTGGAATACACACACACACACACACACATCTGGGCTCAGAGGTGAGAACCTGCACAAAAAGACGTTCAAGTCCCTCTCTAAATGTACAATTCTTATTCTTAATACATGAATGGCAGACTTTTTTTTTTTGTTCTTGCCAAAAATTACCCCTTTATTACCAAAAATCCAAGATAATAATATGAAAAGATCTCATAACGTAGGTATTAGTATCCTTCCTGCTCCATCTGAAAGATAGTTGGAAAAAAAAAAAAAAAAACAATATTAAGAACCTGGTTAAAGCTTTTAAAACTGGGCATGAACTGAAACTTATGCTACCTAAAATGGCCAAAAATTAAACATACAGAAAAAATATACAGAATTGAAAAAGTTACCATTTCACACAGCGACTTTTCTGCTACAACATCCTTGATAAAACGTGTGTGTATATATATATATATATATATATATATATATATATATATATATATATATATATATATATATATATAAACACGATGGAATGTGCCGTTATAGGAACAATATTTACAGTTACCACCACAACCGGTGATTATTTTCCTATTACAGGACGTTCCCAAGTGTTTTATTCCTCTTATACCACAGCAATCTGCCAACGATTACAATGAGTCATTATTTATTAAAGAACTACATGTCATACTTTCACTCAATCCCAAATAGGTGCTGTACCCCCGACCTGGTACACCATATCCAAGTTTGCACTCAATCTTCTCTATTGTCAATAATTCTTATAGTACTGGCCTTTATTTGCGTCACTTGCTGTGATTACAGTAACCTCACCATGTCTCATGTCCCATCAAACGATATTAAAGAACTACATGTCATACTTCCCCCCCTATTTTAGTTATATTTAATGTTGGTGAAACAAGTTAGTTCCTGTTCTCGCTTATGTTATAGCAGCTATAAACATTCGTTCCCTCACCAGACTCTCTTTATTCTCTCTCTTGAAGAGAGAGAAAATAAATCGCGGCTTACCACGTTACCGAGAAACCGCAAAACGTAGACTCGGAAAACGTAAAGTTACAGTTTCCATGCACTTCCATAAATGTTAAATGAATGTCTCTTTACAGGAAAGAGAACTTCACTGTATCAATGATGAGTTGGTATTTTGATATTCTGTTACTACTCTATAGAAACGATAATGTATTATAACGAGCACATTAACATATACGTGTGATTCGTCAGAGCGGCTGTTATAGAAAATCAATCAACACCTTGTGACCAATCGGAGTCCAGAATTCAACGGCGCTGTGGTGTAACGTTGAATGAAGATGATGATGAAGATGATGATGAAGATTTTCATCGTCTACTCCAGAGTGCCCTCAAACAAAATGTCATGCTGAATTGGAATAAATTTCTTACGCGACATTTTTCTTTTCCGCAGTAAACACATTTCAATATGGCAGAGCTTTGGCTGGAGTTGAAATTTCTTCCAAAAAAAATGAAAAAACAAAAAACAAAAAGCAGTCTAGGAGAAGATGGTGTGAAAGGTTCTCCCAGGCTGCTGTGACTGATGACTGATTAAGAAAAGGTGAACGAAACAGAAAAAGCAAACACTCATTCCTTTGCAGGTTCCGTCCTGTTCTAAGTGTTCTCAAGAGACGTTCCTCAAGAAAAGTGGAGCCACCTTATAACAACAAAGTCCAGCGCTCGCAGACACAAACTTTAAAACAACAGTTTAGCGATCAGGAGATGGAGAGGGTCGACTCCTCACTTTATAATTTAGCCTGAGTGAGGAAGATGACGGAGCAGGCGAGGTCAAGGATTTGGATTCTTCTGTCTAGCCGGCTTTTCATCTCGCCGTGGAGGATTTAGTGTTCCTTCAGGCGAGGAGAAGAGTGCAGGATGAAAGGACGGGGTTTTCCCCAAAGCTGGACTACAGATTAGCGCCTTGCAGGCTCCTCTTGGACCTCCTGCTCCTCTGGAACATGGAGAACACGGCCAGAAGCTCTGCACATCTCCTCAGAGTGTGTTCATGGCTTACGGCTCGCTGACTAACATACAAGCTTCTGAATATGCAGGTTCACTCGAAGCCTGGAGGACGGCTGATCAACGATTATTTATGGTCGGTTCAACAAAAGGTTGTGTTTGAAGGTGTGTGTGTGTGTGTGTGATATGAAGATAAACTTGCCTAGTGTCTTTCCAATATTTTGTTACGCAGCATTGACAATCAAGATCATATCAACACTGTGGACAAGTTCACATACCCTACAGGCCACTTAAACATCATCATGTGGGCGTGTCCCAAACCACACTCTCTCTAGTCACCATATAGGCCACATAAAGACCATCATGTGGGCCTGTCCCAAACCACACACTCTCTAGTCACCATATAGGCCACATAAACACCATCATGTGGGCGTGTCCCAAACCACACTCTCTCTAGTCACCATATAGGCCACATAAAGACCATCATGTGGGCCTGTCCCAAACCACACACTCTCTAGTCACCATATAGGCCACATAAACACCATCATGTGGGCGTGTCCCAAACCACACTCTCTCTAGTCACCATATAGGCCACATAAAGACCATCATCTGGGCGTGTCCCAAACCGCAAACTCTCTAGAGGCCACATAAACACCATCAAGTGGGCGTGTCCCAAACCACACTCTCTCTAGTCACCATATAGGCCACATAAAGACCATCATGTGGGCCTGTCCCAAACCACACACTCTCAAGTCACCATGTAGGCCACATAAACACCATCATGTGGGCGTGTCCCAAACCACACACCCTATTCACTATATAGTGCACATAAACACCATTACTGTACCCTTCCAAGCAACCAAGGATAAACAAACAAACAAATAAATAAAATAGAACCATAAAAGTAAAAATAAAAAAGTATAATTAAAATTAAAAATGGAGAACACAGAGAAGGAGTGGAGCGCTTGAGCTGGTTTTCAGTGCGGTGGAGGAATAAAACATCTCTTATGAATAAGCTGATGAATATTTTAACTTCTCTCAGCTCTGCTGATCCTAAATCCGAAAATACTGAGAAAACAAACCTTACCAATATGCAAATGTGCTTTTCTCTCTCTCCCTCCCTCTCTCTCTCTCCCCTTCTCTCTCTCCCTCCCTCTCTCTCTCCCACTCTCCCCTTCTCTCTCTCTCTCTCCCCTTCTCTCTCTCTCTCTCCCCTTCTCTCTCTCCCTCCCTCTCTCCCACTCTCCCCTTCTCTCTCCCACTCTCCCCTTCTCTCTCTCCCACTCTCCCCTTGTCTCTCTCCCACTCTCCCTCCCTCCCTCCCTCCCACTCGCCCCCTCTCTCTCTCCCCCTCTCCCCTTCTCTCTCTCCCACTCTCCCCTTCTCTCTCTCCCACTCTCCCCCTCCCTCCCTCCCTCCCACTCGCCCCCTCTCTCTCTCCCCCTTCTCTCTCTCTCTCCCTCCCTCCCACTCTCCCCTTCTCTCTCTCTCCATCCCTCTCTCTCTCTCTCTCTCTCCCTCCCACTCTCCCCTTCTCTCTCTCTCTATCCCCTTCTCTCTCTCTCTCTCCCCTTCTCTCTCTCTCCATCCCTCTCTCCCCTTCTCTCTCTCTCTCTATCCCCTTCTCTCTCTCTCTCTCTCCCTCTCTCTCTCTCTCTCTCCCCTTCTCTCTCTCTCTCTCTCCATCCCTCCCACTCTCTCCTTCTCTCTCTCTCTCTCCTCAGCTGAAGCCATTAAAGCACATTTCCATATAAATTGTTGCGATGCTAAACAAGCTCGTGTTATTGCAGTGTAAAGTTGATTCGGCGGCGCAGCTGGCTTCTCCGACTCGCTGTAATTACGTGTGTGTGTGTGTGTGTGTGTGTGTGTGTGTGTGTGTGTGGGCATCCTGTCTCCTGCCTGCTGTACAATCGTCTCGTTACTCACGGAGATCAATTAGTGTCCCGTACACACACACACACACACACACACACACACACACACACACACACACACACACACACACAGGAGCGGATTACGGAGGTGACGGCGATCAGAAACGTGACTTCACACGTCACACCTTCTGTGGAAAAGTGAAATGTTCGTTAAAGTTTCTCTCTTCGCTTAATTACAGCGTGTCTTCATTTGTTTAGCTGTTAGTGGAGGGTTATTATTACAGTTAGCATTACGCATGCTAGTGGAAATTAGCAAAGCTGCAGTGGAAGAAGAGCAGCAGGAAGCAGGGTGAAGGTAAACAAACAAACAAACAAACAAAAAAAATTAACTCCAGTAAAATTCAAATAACTCAAATAAAAAATATCATAAAAATATCAATCAGTTTAGAACTGGAAACTAATCATTAAGTAAATAAACAAACAAACAAAACAAAAGCAGTTACAGAGTTTTATTCACATCAAAAGTTCAGTATTTAACCGCATTTGAATATTCATGAGCCTTCACACACATTTATTTTATAATAAACTATGTATTTCTTCAAAGTAAACAGGTGTTAATTAAAACATTTAACTGAAATTACTTCCCCTGTTTTGGTCTTTATATTCTCATTTTATCTTCGTTTCATTATTTTATTCATTTAATATTTTATAACATCCTTAATTTAATACTTAAAAGAGTTGAACATTAAGATTCATTTGAATATTAAATGAATATAAACTAATAAATTAGGTGTGTAGCTTTAGTTTATTTATTTTAATTAAAATAAAATAAAATGTAAAAATGGCAAGGAAGTTAAATAATTTTTTTTTTTTTTTTACCTTTTATTTATTATTTATTTATTATTTATTTATCCATGGTGATCAGTCATTAAATAAACTGAAAGAACTTCCTCTTAGTGTTTACATTTCTATAAAAAATTATATTTTGTTTTTTTCTCTTTTCACTTCATCACTTTATCTTTGCACATTTTACTAGATTAAAAAAAAAATCATTTAACTCTTTACCAACTGATTACAGTTATTATTATTATTATTATTATTTTAAATATAGTACACTATATGTTCAACTTAATATGGGATTCAGCCACAAAATAAAAATAAATTAATTATTATTTTTTTTTAATGGAAGAAAAGTACAGAACGCAACACATTTTTCACTTTATAAACGTGTACTTGAGTATGACAAAATCTTACACGTTTATCTAATTTATTCATATAAAAAATGAACAAAGTAATTTATTATTCAGTGACTGAACCAGTATCTACAGTACAGTATATTGATGAGGTTGCCAGATCGAGAATTTCCCTCCATAACTCCTCCAGGTGTCATTTATATCACAGTCGGACTGGAATGACTCAACACACACACAGTGTTGAGTGATCAGGGTTGCCAGACTGGATTAAGTTCAGTCAGACAATCAGAAATATCTGATATTTACATGTAAATACATTTATATTAATATCCGGGTTGCCAGATTAGCTGAGGGGAGGGTGTAGCGGTAGGGGAAGAGGTACACACTTTGTCAATAAGCAACTTCAGGGAGAGTCAGATAGATGGATTGATTGATGGACTGATGGATGGATGGATTGATGGATAGTTGGATAAATGGATTGATGGATGAATGGATGGATTGATGGATGGATGGATTGATGGATAGATGGATGCACTAATGGATGGATGAATGGATGGATGGATTGATGGATAGTTGGATAAATGGATTGATGGATGAATGGATGGATAGTTGGATGGATGGATGAATGGGCTGATAAATTAATGGACTGATGGATGGATGGACTGATGGATGGATGAATGGATAGTTGGATAGATGAATGGATGGATGGATTAATAGATGGATGAATGGATGGATGAATGGACTCATGGATGAATGAATGGACTCATGGATGAATGAATGGACTCATGGATGAATGATGGATGGATGGATGGACTGATGGATGAATGGACTCATGGATGGACAGTTGGATGGATGAATGGACTGATGGATGAATGGACTGATGGATGAATGGATGGATGGATAGATGACTGTAAATGGAGCGAGTCAGATCCATCATGATCAGAAATATAACGATTCCAAATTAGTTGCCAGATGCCAGGGGATTTCTGTGTATTTCCTATTAAGCGCTCTAACATATAGTTTGAAATATGTGAGTGTGTGTGTGTGTGTGTTTGCAGGCGTTAACTAAAGTATAATGTCAAGGTTGACCCCTAAATCTGTCCTCCAGCAAAACTCCTACTGCAAAATAAACTTCACCGCCATCACTCCTGGCCTGACATTTCTCTGTGTGTGTGTGTGTGTGTGTGTGTGTGTGTGACAGAGTTATAGAGACAGAGTTAATTAACACAGATGTATTACAATGCAGCTCAAACACTGAGGAAGTGAAGCACAGAGGTTTGTCTTTTACAGTCACGCAGAGAAAACAATAACGGCAGCAGATTTAAATCAGCGTAATTAAACGTAACGCAAACGAATTGCGGTAATTAATTGTGTGTAATTAGACACAGCGTAAAGAACAACACGACTTTGGAGCAGGAGCTGAACACCGAGCTCTAAACGGCAGAGCGAGTGACAGAGATAGAGAGAGAGAGAGAGAGAGAGAGAGAGAGAGAGAGAGATGTCACTCTAAGGGTTGCCAGATTTAGTCAGCGAAATCACTCATTCTGAAGGGTTTAATTAAATTAATTAATAAATAACTACAAGAGTTTCAGATAAAACAGGTACACACAGTACATATAGTAAAAGAAGTAGATACGGTTGCCAGATTATATTATATCCCTCCAGACAAGATGTAGAAATGTCTGTATTCAGTGACATCATTTATTTTATTATTGTAAATATTTTTATTATTATATTAATATTACAAAAAATATATTTTTATTTAGAATTTTTATTACTTGACTGTACAGCATTGTACAGAAAAGCGCTCTATAAATATTGTTTATTATTATTATTTTTTTAGGAGCGTGTTATAAACTATGTATATAGTGTACATTGATCAGGGTTGCCAGATTGACTCGAATACCTGTTCAATTGGTTGCCAGATCAACATTTGTCCTTCCATTAGATCTGCAATGAAGCTAGAACCTTAAACGGTTTTTAATTAAACTCAATTATTTATGTGTGATGAAAAAAAGATAAAACACAGTGTGATTGGTCTGGCGCTGAATGACTCTGTGTGTGTGTGAGTGTGTGTGTGTGTGTGTGTGGGGTGAGAGTTTTTGTGAGGACTGCTCAATAGTCTTCATTTTGATTGATGGAGCTTCTTCACCACCATCTGGCAACGGAGAGATTACATTCATCACAGTCCGAAAGAGTGTGACCGGGAGCAGCGGCCTTCAGACACACACACACACACACACACACACACACACACACACACACACACACACACACACACACACACACACACATTACACACACAGTCCAGAAACATACAGGCTAAGTATAAGGGAACAAACACCATCCTGTGGGCGTGTCCCAAATCACACCCTCTCTCTAGTCACCAAATAGGCCACATAAACATCATGTGGGTGTGTCCCAAACTCCTCCTTCACCAACACTGACACACAGAGGCCACGCTTCCTTCACTAAAACTGACACACAGAGGCCACGCCTCCTTCACCAACACTGATACACAGAGGCCACACCTCCTTCACCAACACTGATACACAGAGGCCACGCTTCCTTCACCAACACTGATACACAGAGGCCACGCCTCCTTCACTAAAACTGACACACAGAGGCCACGCCTCCTTCACCAAAACTGACACACAGAGGCCACGCCTCCTTCACCAAAACTGACACAGAGGCCACGCCCCCTTCACCAACACTGATACACAGAGGCCACGCCTCCTTAACCGAGGCTGACTCTCCTATTACGTCTATCTCTTATTTACTGTCCATCTCACTCTCTATTCCTTTCTGTCCATCTCTCTTTCTTCTCTTCTTCTGTCTGTCTCCATTTATTTCTCTTTTCATGTCTGTCGTCTTTTCCATCTGTCACTCTTCTTCTCTGCCTGTCCCTCTCTGTCCATCTCTCTTACTTGTTGTCTATCTCTCTTTTCTTCTGTCCAGTTGTCTCTCCTCTTTTCTGTCTGCCTCTCCTCATTCCTTTCTCTCTCCCCTCATTTCTGTCTCTCTCCCCTCATTTCTGTCTGTCTGTCTCTCTCCTCGTTCCTGTCTGTCTCTCTCCTCGTTCCTGTCTGTCTCTCTCCTCGTTCCTGTCTCTCTCTCCTAGTTTCTGTCTGTCTCTCTCCTAGTTTCTGTCTGTCTCTCTCCTTGTTTCTGTCTGTCTCTCTGGCTGCAGAATGAGGATAATTACAGCTCTCAGTAAGCAGCAGTGTAATTACTGCATTCACAGAGCAGGATATTAGCATCGCTAAGAGAGCAATTTACTCGCCGCGGCCGCAGGTTATTGCAGAAACGACACACACACACACACACACACACACACACACACACACACACACACACACACACACCCAAATGCTCATCAAATCAACTAGCATTCTGTTGAAACGTCCAGATAGATACATCAGTGTGTAGCATAAAAAATAAAGTGAATTAGCAAATAAGGTCATTTAATTTCACTGATACCACAGCACTAGTGAATTCTGCATTCTGATTGGTCAGAAAGTGCTGATTCATTTCCTGACAGTAGGGCAGCTGTGAATCACAGGTTTATATTAACGAGCTCGTTCTAATACGTTATCGTTTCTATAGTAACCATGTGTAATGGTTGATGTGGCTGATGGTATGCGTATAACTGTTGACATGGTGAAGTTCTCTGTAAGGAAATGTTTATTTAACGTTTATGGAAGGAGTCTCAAGGAGTCTCGAAACCTGAGCCTTTAAGAGCCTAAGATTAAGCTTTATGTTGTTTTTGTCCGTTAAGGGCTACAAAATGTGAGTCAAGCCCTGAACCGGTGGCTCAGACCCGGCCAGAAGATAGGGGACGCCAAGGCACAGCAGGAAAGTGTCTCTATCAGCGGCCTCGATGCCAAATGATCAGGAGCAGCCAGTGTGGAGGCTCATGCATCATTAGAAAAGGATTAATGAACCAGAGCGCGCTCATTACTCGCCCGTGCCAGAGCCAAAATGGCCGCCGTCGAGCTCCAGAGCTCCATTTGGCTTCAGAACCAGGCGTGTTAATTGTCTTCAGGAAAATTAGACAAGGTGTTTGTACGATGCGTCCAGCATCCAATAAGCCTTCAAAAAAACCAAAAAGACGCTAATCACCAAAGAAACGCCGTATTGTTCTCTCCCAGCTGCTCTTCTTCCTCAGGCGCTGATGCGGGTAAAGGGACGACGCTAACGACGACTTCCCCGAGACTGCTCATGCAGCAGACACCTTTAACAACCTTTCCAGGCTGTTAATGCAGCGTCGAACATGCTAACGGCTCGTCTAAATGACGCGGAACGACTTCAGGGTTCGGGTTAGAGTTACTGAGATGACACCATGCTAACCCCTCCCGATTAGCTTTCATTAACGGTGAGACACGGTAGCACCTTTGAGCGACAGCTATTTTTAAAAAAAACAGTGTGATGCCGAGGCATTAATTGATCTCAGGAACTCGTAATTGAGGAACAGACAAAAGGCTAAGAGACGCTGATGAGGAAATGGAAATCTTTGCTATGCTGAGAAATAAGCATTGCGTGGGTTTTTTTTTTCCCACTCAAAACTAATTTTCCTCAGGGATTTAGAGTAACTGATCTAGAACAATTAAAAATAAATAAATAAATAAAAAATAAAAATAAAAAAATAAAAAAATAAATAAATGCTAATACTCATAATAATCAATAACAGTTGCAGAAATGCTAACTATTCTGTAGCGGCTTTTGTTATTTGCTAGCTATTTCAGCTTGTTGAAACTACGCTAGCATTATTTGAATACTATCATGCTAACTGTAGCCTGTTAGCGTTTAAAAAAAAAAAAAAAAAAATCTCTGCCATGGCTGAGCGCCAGTCCAAGGTTTGAGAAGCATATCACTGATGAACTATTTCCATCTAGCCCCACCCACACCCGGTTACCGTTGCCATGCATGTCATGATTATTAAAAACGGAGGGTGGATATAGTTCCTGATTCAGGTAAAGGTTTCAGGTACAAATTATTGATGTATTCAACATCTACTAGGGCGTGGTGTACAAGGTGGAACTCTTACAAGCTCCTGGGCGCATCGTTTGACCACATCCGAAGATTCCTGTTCAAAGTATGTCCACAGGACATGTTCATTGGCCTGCTCAAGTCCTGAACACTATGACTGCTAATCTGTTATTGGAGGCCAAAGAAAAAACGGAAACAAGGCAGGGCTTGGGATTGGTCGGTTGCAGTTTTAAGCTCTGGAGATCAATTTTGAGATTTTTTTTTTCCCCTCCAGTTTCAGGAACAGTCCCTGAACCAAATCGCGAAACATATGGACAGGCGTTATTATAGAGAACCAGGCCGGCTGTCAAATCTTCACAGCATATTTAAGACATGTCTGATCTTCTCTATCAGACTATGAATAAAAAATGTAGTCAGAAAAAGATCTTAGAGAGCAGTTTTTTCCCCAAGCGTCCTTCCTTTCTCACCATTTCCAGGGTGTATCGTCTCCCAGTAGAGCTTCACCTCCTGTCTTTATGGGTTATTCATTTTGGACTTGATCATGCCGTGCGGTGGTAATTAGCCCGGAAAAAAAAAATTCGTGGATAACTGGAGAACTCCAGCAGTGCTATCGGCAGCGACGAGGGCTTTTTTTTTTTTTGTTTGTTTTTTACGGGTGAGAGATTTAGGGAACTAAAGGAGCTTGGCTCTGCTGAAACTTTAATGATGCCATTAAAAGACAAGAAGTACAGAGCTCACGCTGATTCCTGTCCAGATGCCCAAAGACTGTGACATTCTGCACTCTCTTTTCTCGCTCTCCTTTTCTCCAAACTACATTCAAAAGACGCCTCCTCCCCCCCCCCCTCCGGAGATTACGCTGACAAGGCTGACAAGAAGAATGGCGGAAAAGCCATTATCCTTAACAGCAGAGAGGAGCAGGGGAAGTGCTGTGGTTGTTTGCTTGAGAAGAAGCTCAGATAAGAATCTAAGAGCAAAGAAATGCACTACTACATGATGAACAGAGAGAAAAGGTCAGGTTTAATGAAGGGGTCTGATAATGGCCAACATTAGCTCTTACCTTATGGTCGTAAGGGTTATATGAGTGGAACAATGCAGACAGCTCCTTGGTTCTTTGTTTTTTCTGTTAGGGAAGAGGAAGAAAAAAAGGAAATTAAAAATCATCACTGCAAGCGGGAATACAAGGAAACACATTATCTTTAGTTAAGACGGCACCGAAACCAGGCTACAATGACAAAAGAAAATGACTCAGACAGCTAAGCAAAAGAAAAGAAGCGCTTAAAGGGTAGAAATCTGAATATTTGCCTGCTGAGCCTCTCGCCTTTTATCCCCCTGAAACAGCTCAAATGTCCTTAATTTGTAATGAAATGCAAAAGCCGGGGCTGGAGCTGATGTATGAAGGCACTTAATGCAATCACTTAAAGCAAGCAGAGAACGTTATAAGTGAGTCTAATTAGAACACTGACCAGGCAGCAGTTCAGTTGAAGGAAGCTGTGCTTTTTCACAGCCAAGAAAAACTCCAGTGTAGCAACACATGATATCATGGAGGTAAGACAGATCTAACAGAAACATCTCAATGAACGACGGTAAACTTCAAAATCCTCCAGAAGTCTGTCCAGGACTCAGTAAGCCCAACCTCTTACCAGCACACCACACACCATACCAGACCAGAATCTCAAAGTCTCCAAATTCATGACTCCCTATAAATGTTCAAAAATTATTAAACATTTATTGAAAAATTATTTTGTAATAACTCTTTTGTAAATACTTTTTGCACACTCCTATCGTTCTTCTCCATCCCTACCAACTTGGGTGCCAAACAGAGAGAAGGGTAACCCCACCATCAGGGCAAGAACAGTAATCACCGTCAGGGTAATCACCTTGGCAAGAAGGGTAACTAACCTAGCATGTAGGCAAGGAGGGTAACCACCTGGGCAATGCAGGTAACAACTTGGGTAAGGAGGTTATCCATGTAGGCAAGGAGGGTAACCACTACCAGGGCAAGAAGGGTAACCAAATGAGTGAGAGGGGTAAAAAAAGATTTGGGCAAGCATGGTAACCACCTTAATAAGAAAGGTAACCAGTTGGACAATTAGGGTAACCACCCAGTGAAAAGGGTAACCTCTGGGATGACAAGGGTAACCACATGTGTAAGGAGGTTAACCATGTAGGCAAGGAGGGTAACCACCATCAGGGCAAGAAGCATAACCATCTGGGTGAGGAGGATATCTACCTGGACAAGGAGAATAAAAATATAGGCAAGAAAGGTAAGCCACCTGGACAAGAAAGGTAACCACTTGGGCTAGAAGGGTAAATACCTGGGCAATAAAGGTAACCGCTTGGGCAACTAGGGTAACCACCTGGCAAGAAGGATAACCACCATCCAGGCAAAAGGTTACCACTTGGCAAGAAGGGCAACCAACTGTGCTGGAGGGTAAAATTTGGGCAAAAAGGGTAACTAGTGTAAATATGGCATGGGATTGGCATCTGCAGAAGCACCACAACTCTCGAACTCTTCCCCAAATCAGACTTTTCACTTCCCCATTCCATAACTTGGTTACACTTGAATTTTTGACCTTTCATTATAAACATTATTATTAAACATACACACAAAATGAGCGACATCAACAAACAGTGACCGTAACTTACTAACATTATCTATCTGTCGAACCAAAGTGGCGTTACAAATTTTTTTAAAAAATGTTATAGAATAAAGTCTAACGGGCACTAATGAGGATCATAATATTTTATCTGAAAAGCCCACATTCAGATTCAACCGAGTCAGTATTAAATATCGAAAACTGTTCACACAACGCAACTTCACCATATTGTACCTTCCTGCACATACCACCTCCGATTAGCTAAGTGATCCGATGGCCGAAGGCGATCAAATGCTGCAGAGAATTCAACTTGGAATAGCTATAGCAGCAGAATGAAATATCCAGGCTTGGCTAATAATTTGACTGATTTCTTACTCTGTTCTAACCAGAACACCAGCTGGATAAGGATCAGGCTGAACACGGCCTCGGGGTTTCCCTTCTTCAGCTTAGCCAATGAGCTCCCAGCAGGATTGGCTCGATAAGGCCGGGATAAGGCAGGCGAGAAAGAGCAGGACTGGTGGGGGGAGTCGAGGCATCCCATATTCCAAATGCAACCCCTACGGCCATTTGAGAGAAAACGAGAGAAAGACAAAGTTGGAGAAAGCTTCCAGATCTAAGGCAACCAAGACCAAGCCGGCGGAGTCTTAAGAGAATACGCTCATTTCTCATCGTGTTGCATTTCTATATTCAGGAGCTTAAAAAAAAACTAACAATGTGAACCTTGTGACCTTGGGAAATTCAATACTTTAGAGTGTTGAGGCCAAGGCGAAGATCGCTCTACTTCTGAAGCGGTGCATTAAATATGAGATATCATCCTGATAATCCAAGGAACATTTTTTCCTTCAGTTGTAGCCATCATTACCAAGTGCAAGAGTAATAGAAAGCACCGAGTGGTGTGGCTCAGGACATATTAAGTCCAAAATGACTCCAACTACCTGCGGTAATAGCACGCATAACAGAAATGTACTAAGGAATATCAATTTTCATACCGAGGTAATGACATCTTCGCTCTTCATTCCTTACTGCTGAATTCGGGCTCTTATTACAATCAAAGCATTATGTCGCTGCTAGCAGGCGAGGGAGGCATTCAGGCCGAAAAAAAAAAAAAAAAAACCTGTTCCAGGTGCAATTTTCCTTTCTGAAGTGAAACTAGGAGAGTTTGTACTTAGTCTTGGAAAGCACACGAATGATTCGGTATGTTTAGAAGAACACCACGACTACTTAATGGTACCTCTTTTCCGTAGTGTATGCTAATGATATTGCAAATCTAGATGTAGGAACTGATTAGTTAGGGGAACAAATCATGATATGTTGCCCCATCTATATCATAAACCATAAATCTGCTACCATGATGTTGATGAGCGATGACACTTCCTAAGATGTCCCAAGATCTGCACTTTCTCACAACTCTCTCTGAAAGCAAACATGATGCCCCATCAGGTGGAAACTAAACACACAACCAACCCTCCCTCCCCAAAGTGGCATCAGCATAATAAAAGAATGAACTCTTAGACTGACAGCCTTGACAGTGGCACAGAGCAGAGAATAGGAACCAATAATCACCGTCAAGGTCACGTGACCACCCCTCCCCCCTTTGTTAAAGCTTCTTTTGTATCATTAGCTCCTCTATGAAAATGCAAATGATGTTATTTCGTGACGCCCTCCCCCCATTTCCCTCTATCCATCACATACACGAGTACAACATGAACATTGGTGTAATGATGCTCTTGACTCCGACACATGCCCCCTCGAGTGGCAGATGTTGCTGAGGTACAGCTGGGCACTTTGCGAGGGGCATGTTGTTGTTTTTTTTTTTTTAGGCCAACACACTGCCACTGGTTGCTGAATGAAAGGGCAGAACTAACACAAGCCATCAGAGTGCTGTCAAGGTAAGAACAGGATCCAAAAATCAAGGCAGATGCAATTACTGAATATAGACAAGTTCCACATGTTAAGGAAAACGTTCTTATTTAGAGTCAAGTTACGTACGTGTCGTGAGGAGTTAACACCAAAATTGTGCACGTCGGTACTGTGGACTCGAGAGCTATTCAGAAGTTACATGGGAGTTACGTACGAGGGGCGGAGTTTGTCAAACAGAGGCGTGTCTCAGTTAAGTGTGATTCTGACGTTGAACTTACAGTAAGTGTTTTTTTTTTGCGTGATATCGACTTGAGTGAAGACCAGTGTTACGCTCAGCTCCACTTTTTAACAAATTTAACAAATTTAAAAAAAAAACGACATAATGTTATTAATTAATTAATTAATTAATAGCTTAGTCTACAAAACAGTTTTTTCTTTTTTTCTGTATGGACAACGTTGCAGGAGATGCACCTTAATTTGTACGTACTTTAGAATGATAAAAGTGAGCTATAAGCGCAACACGAGTGCTTGGTCAGCTTATCCTTCAACCCGTTGTCACATTCTCATTAATGGTAGAGCGCATCCTGTGCACAGATTATGATTTCATGACCATGATTTAGTACATCCGTCAAAGCACGATATAAAAAAAAAAAAATAATAGAACGAGTGTTATTTTATACATTCACTTAACTTAAAGCAACTATTAGCACAGGCCAAATGAAGGTCAATTAGATGACACTTCTATTCATGCACCAAGAATAGACTGAATAATCTGCGACGGAAGCATCACGGTTGTGTAACCTTAGCATTTCTGGCAAGACCTTTAAAGCGAGAGGATTTAATTAGAAGTTAACGGCGAGGACGCGTAAATGGTAACATGAAAGAAATGTAATTTACTTAAACAAACGCTGGCTTAGTAGAACAAGAACAACAGCGAGAGACGTCTGCATTTATTTCGAGGATAAGATTGAACAAGGACAAGAGAATCTTGCACATAAAGGAGCAAGATTATAACTGTATTCTCCTGCAGGTTAATAATAATAATAATAATAATAATAATAATAATAATACTTCTGTGACACGCTGTGCTCATCCCTGCAAATCTGTACAAGCATCATACGAAATCCTCGACATATTCGACAGTCAGTGTGAGCCAGGGAAGAATGCCGAGCTTGGCGTGCCTCCATGGAAAAGATAAAAGTCTTTTGAAGATCTGGACAAACAGGACCTCGCTAAGAACCTAATCCACAAACAAATGATTACGCGGCGCAGTGCAGAGATAATAAAATAGCTTACAACCATCGAGGACTTCTGATTGTTACAGACGCCGAGCACTGAAAGCAGTTAATTATGCTAAAAAACAAAAAGAATGATGGTTAGCCGACAAAAAAAAAAAACAAACAAACAAAAAAACAAAGGTACGTTAATGGAAAAATAAATTGTCTTCAACATGTTTTGACCAATACAAAACAGAAAAGTGCACTCATCTCTGAAAACAAAGAATCAGCAACGGTCCATTAGACACAGCTCTCAGAGTACAAGTGTTTAAAATAGAAAAGGTTTAAATCATGGTATATGAAGAGGCACAATCATGGCGTCTAATATGAACTACAGTAAATAACTAAGGAACAGAAAATCGGTGGGGGGGGGGACACCACGCTGATGGGAACTGTCAGATGTAGTGGGAAAAGATGTTGTTTTTCTTTACAGTTGACCTCATCCTGGGCTGGTGTGGTTGCCGAAGGCCTCGCCCATCTGTCTTAGCGTTAAGACCATTTTGTTTCCACATGTTGAGTATTCCTTACTGACCTATTCCTCCAACGCTTTCAGGAAACCGGCGTACCAGCACACAGCAACAGCTCAAGTCCTACTCTGTGCTGCTTGTTTAATTTCCCCTGGCTGAAGGCAGCATGGGCGAAGGCGACGAGCTGTCAGGGTAAACACCTGTCCGCCCGGTAACACCAACCTTCCAGGATATCATCCAAATTTATCACCGCTAACCCTTTCCCAACACGTGGGACTAATTATGCCAGTGCTTTATTTATTTATTTATTGGTGGTGGTGGTGGGGGGGGGGATCCTCCATCTGCATCCCAGAACTTATTCACAATTCGGAGCATCCGTCCTATGATAATGAGACGTGGCAATTCGTTACGACAGCCGAGCCATTTATCATCGGGAAGTGGACGGGTCCTGCAGATAAGATGGCCTAAACGTGCCGAGTGCCAGAACGGGCCGGTCTGTGAGTCTGGTTGTCGTTTCCCTCAGCCCCCCTGCGGTTTCTTGTGCGAGCCAGGCAGTCATTACCATTTGGAGGAGTTATTAACGTGACACACTCACGGTTCCACCCCCCCAGACGGCTGTGCTAGGAGCCATACCCATCTATTAACGGGACCGGTAAAGAGATCTGCGCCTTTCTGCAAACTCCCTAAACACTTTCTTTGTTGGGATTAACTACCACAGCTTAAAGGTAATAATCGGTCCCGTTTCAACAATGACATCACTATTGTCCCTTTGGCTGAGACTCGTACAGTACGTCATGATCCAAGTGTGGTGGTGACAAGAAAGCAGAACATCTCTGCACTCGTTTAACCAAGGCTAGAAATTACACATGGCACACATTTACACCTTTTCATGCCCATGAATTATTCCACCCAAATCCGAAATAAAGCCGCCAGATTTGGCAACCTTCGCTGTTGACCTGTAACGAGAGTAATTACGCTGACCCGGTGTAGAGGATCCATTTACAAACCCTCGTCACTGGGAGTACTCATTATACCGCAAAATACCAGATTCCTTCACATAATGCCGAGAGAAAAATTCCACCGGAATTCCACTAAATGGAGGCTATTACACCTAAAACGAGTTTTTTACGCTGAAATTCTTAAAGGTGAACGAACTTTGAAGAGCTAAAAAGGATGAAAATATTGAAAGACTTTTCATGGACACTCACGAGAAGTGTATAAAAGAAGAAGAGCCAAGGTAACTCACACTTTACCCCTTTCGCTGACAAAAACGGAAACTACTACAGACGAGGACTAAAAAGCGTGGTGGTGTAGAGCAGGTTTAAACGCAAGGAGATTGGACTGCATTATGTCTGTTTTTCTCAGTGTTCTGCGAATCGATGATGAGAAACCCCCACCAATGTGGTGGAAATGTTTAAACAAAGTACATTATTCGTGAAGCATGGTGACGGTAGTGCGGTAGCTATTCCTGCTGGTCTCTGTAAGGGGTGAGGGAGAGAAGATAAATCTAAGCGTAAACTCCTCAGTCCTGAAGAGCTCAGCTTTACCTCTGACTGCTACAAAGCAACGACACTGGAGACTCCTTCCGTAATTGTAAAATAAATGTCTCCTTACAAAATACGCAAGTTTTAATATAGTAATATAATATAAACCTGTGATCTGTTACAGAAACAACTTCAGATCAATCAGAGGTTAAGATTTAAGACAAAAAAATAAGGTATTTCCTACCACTAACAGTGTTTGTGGGGCTTTTTCCCAGGATCGTACAGATTGATCAGGATCCCCGAGCGGGAGGAAAAAGGAATCAGATACGGAGCAGTCCATTAAAAACACGTAGACCCTTTGATGATGGATGGTCTCGGAGGATAAGTCGATGCACTGCTAAAGAAAAGAGAACGAGTCGCAAAGATAGAGCTCCAGAGGCTGACCGAGGTTTAAAAAGAATAATATTTGCCGGTGATATTGTTTCACAAATCAAAGCGAACAAGCTTTGTACCTCTCTACAGAATGACATCTTTTTAAAACCTTTTAAAATCTTTTTATACACAGATTTTTCATATTTATTCATTAATTCACTTATCCGTTATTACTTTATTTTGGATAATGTGAAAATAATATAATATGCATAATACTGTATTAATCTGTAACTATACACAGCTACTAATCCCTGAAAAAAGAAAGAAAGAAAAGGACCACTTAGCAGTGCAAGACCGTTCACGTCCGTTTTTGACAGAACTGGAGCAGGCTCCATGACTTTGATGACTCGGTTTTAGTTCTTGGTTGCTCGAGGAAAATACAATCCCGTCGTGAAGCTTACTGAGCTTAAAACATACTCTTCAAGGGGTTTTCATAGTAAACATTAAGCACGTGTCCCTGTACGAGTCCGGGCATGTTGGTGGCTCCACGTTGGTGGGTCCATGTTGGTGGGTCCACGTGTGTTCTCACGTTCTGAACCGGTACCGACGGTCGAGAAGGGGTCCACTACTAACAGACGATTCATTTCTTCAGTTACAGAAATCATTTACTAAATGATATTTCTCAAATCCCTTCATTCTAAAAAAAAAAAAAAAAAGTAATTCATATTATCATCAGGGACAAGAAGGCAGAAGGTGCAGTAACTACTCCTCGAACTTTGCTTGCCTTTTAAATAATGTGTTCTTACATAACTAAATAACAAATTTGGCATTCATTTTTGGTAAACAATTCATTTCTTGTCAAAAGACTCCAAGCTTCAGATCATAGCTCTGGTTTTCTCTAGAGAGTCTGTTATTACTCATCACAAGAAGCAGAGTTTTATCCATGTAATGAACTTTATCGGATTAATTTAACAATTACGTTTTAGGAATCTGACGTACAAGGACTAAACCACACTGCGTAGCTCTGTTAGAGTAAAATACAGAGTGACGGAGTTGATTAGTTATTAATTAAAGAATGGCACATCATACTGTTTATCCATATGTTTATAATTACATTCAACGTCGTGGAAACGGGTGGTCTCGGTCCGCTTGAAAGTAAACAAAAGCGATTCAGCTCTGAATCAAACCAATCAGGTGACAGCCTTCGTGATTGTGGAGCTTGAGGGCAGAAAAGATATCGGACACTCTGTGAGCTGTGGGCGGAGTCTCTGAGACTGGCAGGTTTGTCCGTCAACACTCATGCTCTGTGTTTGGATAAGTAAGTGTGTCACTTGGTTGGTTGGTAAATCCTGAGTAAACAAAACCCCAAAGTGATGAGTGGAGCCTGTCATGCAGCTCCGCCGTGGAGCCTATACCTGACTGTCTGCCAGTGGTAAATCCAAAACGAGGAATATCCTTAATCCCACGGTGGGACGTCTCTGGAACGGGCTAATGTTTACATTCGGCACGCCGATGCCAAGAGAAACAGGCAGATGAAGAAACTTAAATCCGTTTATAAAGCACATCCGTCCACATGGTGTTTTGTTTGGGGTTGTAAGGTTACGGGGAAAGAAAGGAAGTTCAAATCAAGGCTGCAAAATCATCGCTGAATCAATTTAATAAACCAGAAACCCAAAGGTATACTCAAGTATACCCAGTATACCTTTATCCCAGGTTTATATCTTGGGCCAGAAAACAGGAAACACATTTCAGAACCCAAATGCAAATGCTCACCACATGAGCCGGGACCTGCTCCATCCTGGCCGCGGGAGTTCCGGGTCGTGGGTAGAACTGGTTGATGAAGAGGCTCGGGAATCGGTACTTCTTCACCAGCTCCATCGTCTGCCGGAAGTCCTCGTCCGTCTCTCCCGGAAAGCCGCAGATGATGTCGGTGGCGATGGTGATGCCTGGAACCCTGCGAGAAACAGAACCAACGGGAAATCGTTACAAAAATGCTATGCAGGATATAGCCAGAAACGATCTTACCAGCTGTACGGATTAAAGAAAGAACAAAACGTGGCGTTTTGTAATCGTTGGTGTAAATTGTACTTAATTGCTGTGGTATAAGAGGAATAAAACACTTAGGAAGGAAGATATTCCTGCTTCTTGAATAAATAAAGACACGTCGAAGATTAGAGGACCATAATAAACGCGCTAGAGATGTATAAACCTGCATGAGAAAGAGACCGGAGGATACATCCCACCCCTGCGAGGTCTCACTGGGACCGTTCTCCACTCTAGAACCTTATTGCCAGCCTCGACGACCATCGACTGGCCGCATACACGCTGATTAAATTAGGCTTTCTGCTGAGGAATCGGTTCATCGATTTCCTTTCGCATGTATCCTATTATTATCGATCATCGACCTGCAGGAAAGGAAAACATCTTCAAGGCTCGCTCGGAGAAGTCCGATCAACAAAGTCTGAGAGTAATTTATGCTTTGCTGAGAAAAGTCAGCCTGGAGTCAATGGGTCTGCGCCCTTTACGCATTTATTAGCTCATCGACAGCGCTTGATGTCTAAGCGAGAGCGAAATGTCGCGGCTTTGTGAGATGCCTGCAAAGCTGCCTGCAGAACTGGGGGAAAAAACCACTTCAATTTGCACTTAACTACAGGGTTTTCTTTGTTTTTCTAAAACGTTATTGAATAAGCAACAACAACAAAAAAAAAAACAACCTCTAAGTCTAAGTTCATGCAAGGTGAGCTTTCATTTTCTACGCAAGTGCGTGACATGAAGCTGCGATTTCAGCGATTTCCTCGATTCTATGCCAATTAAATCCCAAGGATTCTTTCGAACATCTTTAGTTCCTGAGTTCCACAAAAAGACATAAGAAAATCTTATGACCATGGTTTCATCTTGTATACGACCTCTCGTTAAAAGTGTATAAAGAAAGAAAAATTACGAAGAAAAATAAAGTTTGGAAGGAAGTAGCAGAGATCGTTGGCGTCTCTGGTGAGCGTATGAAGCTAGTGCTGAGAACCGCTTGAGGATGAAGCCGAGCACGTAACATGTAAATCCAACATTTATCTAGTGCGTTATTTCATGTGTGTTTAACTAGCTAGCTTTGGAAGATACGTATAGCTACTGCCATTTCTCAGGCCACGCCCAAGTACAAGTAACAAATATGATCCTGTTAGCTAGAACGCTTCGCCATTCAACCCTGAAACCTTGGTGGAACCTTTTACTAAGCATGTATGCTGCATGTAAGAATACAATGGTTTTAAGATTACCAGGTTGCACGAGAGATCGCAATGAAATTAAATCGTCTGCGTATCCTCAAATTTCCCAGAACGCCCTGCTCTCCGTCCCGTCTGCGCGTGCACCAATGCATGCCTATCGACGACCCTGTCTTATGTTCATTCTTAATCATGTTAGGCTTAGCTGCACGTTTCTCAAAGATAACCTTTGACCTATTGATGCATCCGTACTTTCAGGCGGCATTAATATTCGAGAGCATCCTCGGGCAGTTACGAGACCTCGGCCTCTTTAATCTGGGAGTCGTTTCTTGTTTCTGCGCAGAAAAAGTCCTGAAGGTAACTGGAAAGATTGGCATACGAATTTTCACATTTTCCAACATTCAGATCTCCACTACTTATGGTCATGGCAGCCATTATTGGGATATAAAATTTAAAAGAACTAAGAAAGAAAACCACTGGAAAGAGATCCAACGGTACAATATGACTGAGCTTCATAATGGAGTTGGGTGTGGATTGAAGAGTTTGTTGGAAAACATGGAAAAAATCGAGAGAAGCAGGCTCAGTTTCTTTTCTACATCAATTTCTGTGAAGATTCTTCCACATTCATAAACACAACACTCGCATGATGGGGGGAAATAAGGCACGGCCTAATGCACATGCCATTAGTGATCGCTGTTCAACTGAGCGTGGTCAGGGCCACTCGGCAAACACTTCTTAAAGGTTGCAACACAATGAGGTGATGTCCTGAGACCAATTAGTGAGGCAAGCTGTCCACAGAGGCTCAGTGCTGGATGGGCTAAGATGGGCTAAGCTAGGATGTTAGCCTCTGGTGATAATGGGTATATATGGTATAATTTAGAAAACTATCCAATACCAGTGTGTGGCGTGACGAGGTTGGTGTGCAAGAAAGTCGTCGACTCGAGTCAAATGGACTTCTCACATTATGTTGTGTGGAAAAAGTGGTGATAGTTTGATTTGTTTCGGGGTTTTTTTTTTTATAGCAGGATTCATGCATGAATCTGAGCTAACAAATGAGCGCATGAAAAACTCCTGCATCAAGTGAAACAAAAACATGACAGGCCACAGGATGACTGCCAGACAAAATCAGTGCATTCGAAATAAACCAGGTGCATCCGTGTTCTCACGTCTCGCTCTCTCAAGAGGAGAGGAATCTATAGCTCATCAAGGAGCGGCGAAAAAAAAAGAGAATGTAATAGAGACCGAAGGCGAGCCATGCTCTTTCGCTCGAATCCATTACCTTCTCTCCACCTCTTCAGGCCCCTCGTGAAGAAAGGATTGAAAAGAGGGTGGGGGGAAAAAAAAGTGCTAATCAAAAATGATAGACCTGGCAGCTCATCTCCTCTGGTCTGGCAGATGGAAGACTCTTTAATGCACCGCTGGCTTGTCAGCCATGATTACAAGGTTCTATGGATGCACCGTAATACAGCCAGTTTAACCGTTATTATGGAACATCTCTCCTCTTCTCTCCTCTCGCCCAGTCCATGGTTAAACATGACTACAAGCCCAAACCTCCCAAGTGCATGGGGGTGCCTGTTCAAACCTCTCTTTAAAATATTTAGAATCTGTAACAGCAGAAAACAATATACCTCAGGGTGTCATCAGTACCTCTGAATCACCACACTACCATGTTCATCATTTCCCCCGCCGTACATGAGAGTCGTATAATGTGTTGAGGATTAGTGCAATCGAGATTGAAAAATGAAGTCCAAGAGACATGACGTGTCTGGGCCCCAGTGTCCAAAAGTCTAACATCTAAACAATCAGCTGAAGGAAATAAAGTTCCGTCCTCGTGTGCAACCAGGAACTCAGCTCAGCTGCCAAGTAATCAAAATGGAGGATCCTCTGAGGCTCATTTCTGCACCGCTTTGCATTATGGTGGAGAGATAACGCTCATGCTGCTCCGAGCGTCGCTATGAGTGCGTCCCGGGTACACCCTGACAGTTCCTGCTCCATCTGTCAACGAGCAATCTCTAACACAGTAGACGCGGCTTTTGTTTACACAACCGGATCCAATTACACCTTAGCAAGGAAGAAGCAAGCCTGAGAGTTTGGATCGTCCTGACTATACGGCTCGCTCACTCCCCTGGGCCTCTGGATCAGGTGCTGTCCAGCCACCATGTCCACCATGACACCTTCCATCATTACCGGCGGTTATCTACGTTTACTCGTGCCAAAGGTGCGAAAATACACCTTAGAGTGTTATTGATAGAGCTTCGGATGAGAAGAGGAGCAGGAGAGAACACTTATCCAGAGAAGGAAGGGTGGGAAGCTCTATTTCATCCGCTAATGAACTCCAGCTGGGGCGTCCCCGGTGGATACCTGACTGATTCAGTCTACCATGTTCTCTGGAATCAGGTTTGATGGGAGGGGCGACTCGCCCGACAGCATCCTGCATTGAGCGGTTTTACATGGGATCAATCTTGCTCGCCATGGATGCAATGAAAGACTGAGGAATGGAGTGAATAATTCAAGTGAGCTTGGGTCTCACGGATGAGACGTAGCTCACTTGGTACGACCAACCGATGGACCGGAGACGAGTTTCCACAGCTTTCACGCTTCTCGTGACCATTTTAGTTTTGCTCCTCAGCAAAACCAAGGATGCAGACCTGCCAACCCCGGAATAATGTGTGGTCCAGGGAAAGGGGCGGATGGGTCATGGGGATTGCAGACCGTAAAAACCAGAGGATCTCTCTGACAGGATTTTAGTCCAGTCTCACTCTGTCAAGTCAGTAATTTTTTATGGAAAATACATTTTTTTATTTTCAGATTAATCTTGCAATATTAAGACATTAATAATAGCCAATGACATAGATTGCTGCTGAAGCCGCCGCCATTTTGAGTGTTTACGCGTGACGTTGCAGCGGCCAGGTGGTACAAGTCGGAGCTCTCGGAAAATTCCTAGTTTACAAGTTGTAATTACAAGTTCTACAAGGATGTGAACGGAACCTCGTAATTACGGTAATCACGACATGGCGTGAACGTAGCTTTAGTTATTGAGTTCCCTGCACAGAAATAGCCTACAGACATGTTACGGACATGTGACCTTGAGTTGCCACACCCCCTACACCAAGCACTTAGAATAAATAAAGGTCAGATGTCCTCCGGTAACGTTACTTGAAAGACACATGTCTGGAAAACTAATGCAGTCTGAACAGTCACATAGTCGACATTTTTCACAGGCAAAATTTTCGACCATTTTTCAATTTCAGCTGAAATTCCAAAGAGCTGGTTTTTGCCGTATTTTGGGATACTAGCATACTCCGATGTTAAAATTTTGAGCTCATATGCAAAAAGCGTGAAGGTTGGCAGGTCAGAGGATGTAAAAAGAGGGTCAATCTATCTGCTGAAAAAGATTTCTTTGTGCCTGCTGACCAAAG
This sequence comes from Cranoglanis bouderius, assembly GCA_023630585.1. Lineage (NCBI taxonomy): Eukaryota > Metazoa > Chordata > Actinopteri > Siluriformes > Cranoglanididae > Cranoglanis > Cranoglanis bouderius. Next base: position 9,402,469 of record CM042546.1, read on the forward strand.
AAGAGACCCGATTTGAGAGCTATCGAATTTGCAAGTGAACTAAAATCTCTCATTCCCTTTTACACTTTACACCTAACCCACGCTTAAATTTGCTCGACACGGATTCTCATCCGAGCCTAAATCCTTTTAATTAAAATCCGACGGAACTCGGCAAGCTTAGAATTAAAAACCCTCAGAAGAAAGCTTAGGAGAAAACATCTTAGACTGAATCAAATTATTCGAAAGGGTCTGTGGGGAGTGAACGCGAGGTGCGATATCCACCGGAGGTGAGTGTTTGTGCGACAGATGCACACAACCTGCCGGGATAGGAGATGAAGGTGGAATTAACAAACGGGATTTTGAGATGATGAGAGGCAAGGCACAGATCCACTCTGAAGTGGTGGGGTTGGGCAACATTTGGAGCCCTTATGTGGACAGGGACCTCCAGGGACGATTTGGTAGTTGGCTCGCAGACGAACATCTGTAGCAGTAGAAACCAAATCACACTGGTGTCCTGTTCAATTCAATTAAATTCAGTTTTATTTGTATAGCGCTTTTAGCAACGGACATTGTCCCAAAGCAGCTTTATAGAAATATAGAAATTCAGGATATAGATGTTTAAATGTATGAATTTATCCCTAATGAGCAGCCAGAGGTGACGGTGGTGAGAAAAGACTCCCTGAGACGATATAAGGAAGAAACCTCGAGAGGAACCAGACTCTAAAGGGAACCCATCCTCATCTGGGTGACACCGGATAGTGTGATTATAAATAAATAAACCCCTTCTATAAATGTGCTAATGCTACATGGTCAAATAGTGCAGTTGTGTAACCAGGAAAATTCATTACAGCTTTTACATGAAGTCTGTTTTGTTGAACTTCTCCACTGTTCACTGATGGAGACTTGAGTGTAAAACTGTTTGTGGTAATTGTAGTCCTAAAGCCATCATAGCGTAACTGTTCATATGAATTGAGGTCCAAAGCCATCTTTATGGTTTTTAAGTGGTACCATCCTCAGTAATCTCAATGATCTTTAGGCTGCACCGTGTGGGGCCTCAGCAGCATCATGTGACTTCCAACTGATGAGATCTCCAACCAGAAGTAGGGCATCAGGAAGGGGTCGGGATCGCTGGTATCTCAGGAGTATCACTAGTTGAGTCCGATCTGATCAGAAGTGCATGGGTGAGTCATAGAGCTGTTCTCAAATATGCAAAGATTCATTTTCTCATGGACTTTTACAACAATTAGATCCTTCATGAACAAGCAAGAGATGACCGTGGCGAGGAACCGGACTAAACAGAACCCTGATATACTGTAGATACATAAGCAAAACTGGCTCATTATCACTTACAGTTGCCACTATAAAAGCATTTGTTTGTGTTGGCCTTTTATTATGATATTAATGTCACTAACTTCCTATTTTACTAACAGTGAAGTAGCCCTGGCCCCATGCCCCGATTTCACCGGTTCCTCAAGTCCAGGTCAGGTCTTTTTTTTTGTGATAGAAAAGGAATAGTTCGAGTTGGAGACACTGGCACTAATAAAACACAATGATGTAAAGGGTTAGTATCTTTTTACAGATAGCGATGGGCCCGGGTGCCAACGAGGGGTTCGTTCTGGTCTCGGAGGGGATAATTACCGGCCATGATGGGCTTTGGTATCAGACAGAAGTCTCTCATCTGGAGGACTGCACTCCCTGAATCGCACTGCTTCACTTTGAGGAGCGTTGACACCTTATTACCTTCCAAGAGTATCTGTTGCTACTGTGAGTCTCTCTCTCTCGCTCTCTCTCTCAACAGCTTTTTTTTTTTGGAGGGAGTGAGGTGTTTTTTCGTCTTTTCCATTTCGAAAGTCTGTAATGAATTTGCTCAAGGCTCGTTTCAGACTTTGCAAAAACAGAGTGACAAGTGGCACGCCACGATGACTTGTGGTGAGGGAGGCGATTAACGCACTCGAGCCGACTGTTAAGCCTTTTCTGTCGTGCCGAAGCGGCTCTAACTTGTAGCTCTCACTAAAATGTGTGTTCCTCTGTCAGTCCAGAGTTGTACAGCAATTAAAACAAAATGGACATCTTGTGCCGATTGTCCTGCGAGTCAGTAGTACTGTATCACCTCACAAAGCAAAATCTTGAAAAGGAAAGAGGAATATTTAAGCGCTGTGATGAAGCGGTGATGTTACAGTTACCTCTCTGAAATGGATTATTTTCCTATAACAGCATGTTTTATTCCTCTTATACTACAGCGAGATAGTTCCTGTTCTCACTTGCGTTATAGCAGCTATAAACAGTCGTTCCCCCAACGGCCTCTCTTTATCCTCTCTCGAAGTTAATGAGCGTTTTTGTTACCGTGAACTCCTCTTAAAGGTACAGCTTTATCTCCGACTTTAAGATTGGCAGCTGCGCTTCTGTCAGAGCAGAATTAATCAACACCTTCTGACCAATCAGGATCCAGAATTCAAAGTCCGCCGTTACCTTTTCACAAACAAATAGCCACTATTTGACATTCCACCCACGCTCCGTTCAATATGGCAGCCGCCCCCCACCCCCCACCGGGCATTAATGAGGTATCAAATGCCATGAAGAGATTAACTCCAGGTCTTTCGAGGACAGGAGAACCAGGGAGATCTTATGATATGGACATTTATTGACCTCACTCTGGCAGTGAATTGATCCGATGTCTGGTCCAGCTATCGTGTCGGACGTAGCAAACAGGGATGATAGACGTGTTAGCATAACACACATATGGTTTTAAAGGAAACTGATGAATTAATCCTATTTTTGTTTTTTTTTTTACATTCTAAAGGTATGTTTATTGTCTAAGGTTGTGGAAACAATGCTCTCATATTAAATCAGAATGAACATTTATTAAAATACCAGGCCAGGCCTCAGTCATTCTGTCTAGGGTAACTTCAGGAAAGACCTTTTTTTTTTTTTTAAAAAAAGCTATGAATTTCAACCTAAAAAAAAAAAGTCACTCCAGGTTTTTTTGGACTTTTGATACGTCAGAAAACCATCTCCCAAGGAAAAGGACCAACCAAATTTGCTCAGATTGTATAATAAAAAGTCACATAAATAAATAAATAAATAAATAAATAAAGATAGAATCTTCTGCTTCCACCACCACAGCAGCAACGTTACACAAAATACGTCTTGGGAAAGAATGTTAACCAGGCGACAGGCAAGTTCTTTGGCTCGTGGTGGTTGTTTATCCCACCACCGTTTAAAGGAATGTGTCATGTCAGCGAAAGAGACCAGACACACACACAGAGAGAGAGAGAGAGAGAGAGAGAGAGAGAGAGAGAGAGAGTGAAAACAGACTGTCATATCTGTAGGCGCCGGATATTAATCGAACACTCCGCCGTTTCCGTGGTGACTCGCGGGTTCTTCGCCCGAGCTCGTTGTGCTCAACGCTGACGCACGCAGAACAACCCTGCCTGCAGTTTACTGACGACTGACCATGAGGAACGATGACATCACTCACAGTACGGCAGGATTTATAGTCACATGATCACATAAGATGACGCAGGGAGAACAGACAGACGGGTATAAGGGCAGACAGACAGATACAGGATACAGGACAGATCGTTTGTATACAAGACAGACAGACAGACAGACAGGTCCATACGGAATGACCGACACGTGTAGACAGATTTATATACATGTAGAGAGAGACAGACCAAGACACATCCAGACAGACAGGTATAGACAGTTAGACAGACCAACAGATACAGACAGGTTCAGAGAGATACAGACAGACAGTGACAGACACTGATGGACAGAGATACACGCAGACAGACAGATAGATAGATACAGAAAGACAGATACAGACAAAGATAGACAGACAGATATATAGAACGAGTCAGACTGTGAGACAGATACAGAAACACAAATTTACAGACACAAGCAGACAGACAGATAAAGATATAGATGCAGACAGACAAGAGACAGAGAGAGAGAGAGAGACAGGTAGATACAAATACAGAAACAGACAGACAGAACAACAGACAAATAGACAGACAGATATGTTTACAGATGGAGACAGAGATATTCACACACACACACCCACACACACACACACACACACACACACACACACACACCTTTCCACATCACACTGTCCTGGAAACTTTGTGATGCGATGATCATCATAACATCAGGATACAAAGCCAAAAAAAAAAGATTGAGTAATTATGCCTGTGTGTGCATTCAAACTCTACACACACACACACACATACACACACACACGCACATACACACACACACACACACACACACACACACACACACTCGTAAAACACATCTGCTGTGGACTTCGGGGATCAAATCGCTGTCACGGCGTCAGACGCATATTTGAACAGGTGTTTAAATTACATCTCTCTCCCTATACATTTGTGTGTGTGTGTGTGTGTGTGTGTGTGTGTGTGTAGCACCAGACTACAGGCATGTTTGGACTCTCAGGGATGGAAGGAAGAGTGAGAAGAGAGAGCAAAATAAAATGCACCCAGTGACCCCTCAAACATACTCCATATAGTGTGGAGGCTCAGAGAGAAAGAGAGAGAGAGAGAGAGTGAGTGTGTGTGTGTGTGTGTGTGTGTGTCTGCACGAATTAGCATTAAATTAAAGAGATGTGTGTGTTCTCAGTGTGAGGTTCTTTTCCCTCCTCCCAGGCAGGACACACACTCGCTAATTAAAGCAGCACATCGAGCTGTCGGGACACATTACCTGCCTCATCACACCTTCATTCCTGACACCGAGGTGTGTGTGTGTGTGTGTGTGTGTGTGTGTGTGTGTGGCGACCATCCTGCTGAGCCTGACCACCCTGATGTCACACACAGTCCTGTCGGGCCGCGCCCAGCTCCGTGGCGTTGACGTCCTCACTAAACCCATCACAGAGACGCCGTAATCACTAAAGCTGATCGTTTCGTTCTCACAACGCACGCTCCATTAGCCTCGGCCTCAGAATGGTACGACCCGGCTGGAACGTTCCATTAGCTTTCAATTAGCCAAGCTGCTGTCCGTCAGGGCTTCCATCTTGGAGCTGTTTGAGCAGCTGGGTGGAAAATGTGGAGTCCTCATTTTCCATTGAACACCGTCAAGCCACCCCCCCTCCCCCACACCACCACCACAAGCCCCCCCCCCCCCAACGACAGCAAAAAAGAATTAAAATCGAGGACAAGAATTTCATCAAAGTGGAAAAGATCAAATATATATGTTTTTTTTTTTATTTCCCCTCAGTTTAGCGGAGGGAAGAAAAACCCCGTATGAATTCATCACGGCTTCTTGTACTTGAATATGCAGACGACGTCTTCTCCGAGACGGAGGGGCTTCGGAGAGAGAAATCTACATCCTCGATTAGAGCTGCATGCAATGAATCTCTTTACTCTCACTTAATCTTAGCATATCTCTCTCTCTCTCTCGCTCTTTCTTTCTCTCTCTCCATCAAACTGACTTAAAAAGCCATAAGCAGAACGTTCCGCAGATTAAACTGAATGATTTATTTCTCATTACGGCCAACAAAAGCTGCCCGCTTGCGTGCCCCGCGTGATCACAGGCCGAGGGAGTTCGCTGCTCTGATTAGAAAACCTGATTACCAGGCGAACCCGTGGGGCCTCGTGTGGAGCCGTAGGAATCCAGCAAACGCTCGTTTTCGCCACTTACCAGCCGAGTAAAGAGAAATAAAACACGGACAGCTTTACTTCGGAGTCACAGAATTCCAAACGGAGCGGCACTGAGCTTCATAAACTTCACAGCATAGGCACATTTTAGTAACTTTATTTTTTCCCCCTCTACATTTAATAATTAGCGTTTCTCTGTCCAAGTCGTACGTGATGAACGAGCCACTGTATGAAGCCCAAACTCGATACGGGCTGATGTGTTTCAGTTCTGTAAAAGCAATCAAAGTGTTAGCTTTGACAAATGGAAGGTCACGCCTCCTGGGACTCACTGGCTCAAAGACCACGCCTCCTTCACTAGGATTGAGTGCTGAAGCCACACCCTCTTTTCTGAGACTGACCGGAAACAGTCTGAGGCGTTCGTTAAGAAAACTGACAGGTACAGAGGCCACACCTCTTTCACCGAGACCGACAGGTACAGAGGCCACACCTTCTTCACTGAGACTGAAGCACAGAGGCCACACCTCCTTAACTGAGACTGACAGGTACAGAGGCCACACCTCATTCACTGAGAGTGACAGGTACAGAGGCCACACCTTCACTGAGAGTGAAGCACAGAGGCCACACCTCCTTCACTGAGACTGGCAGGTACAGAGGCCACACATCCTTAAATGAGACTGAAGCACAGAGGCCACGCCTCCTTAACTGAGACTGAAGCACAGAGGCCACGCCTCCTTAACTGAGACTGAAGCACAGAGGCCACGCCTCCTTAACTGAGACTGAAGCACAGAGGCCACGCCTCCTTAAATGAGACTGAAGCACAGAGGCCATGCCTCCTTAACTGCACCTGGCAGGTATTGAGGCCACACCACCATTACCAAGACTGACACAAATAGGTCACGCCTCTTTCATTGGAACAATTAGACATTTTTTTATCCACCTGATGTTTTTTTTAATTTATTTTTTAATTAACAGTTATGTTTTAGATAATAAATATTGATAGCAACCGGGATTAATTATTATTATTTTATAAAATGATAGAAATGCGCATCGTATAAATATAGAAAAATTATAAAAGGTGTGTGTGTAAAAACAAAAAAGAGAGCCAGTGTGTTTCCAGGTAGTGTAAAGTGTGTGTGTGTGTGTGTTTGTGTGTGTGTGTGTGCGCTCTAAAGCAGACGTCTCTGGGGGAGGTGTTGTGTAACATCATTCCCGCTCTCCTTCCCTCCAGGTACTCGGTTTCCCGCGTGGGTTAGACACCCTTCATTACTGCACAGAAACACAAACGAAACAAAGGCAAGGCCGCGGGTCGGAGAGTTAAACCGGACTTCGATCCACACGCAAACGTGTTTAAAAAAAAAAAAAAAAAAAAAAAAAAAAGGAAGGTGCTTTCCTCTGGGTCCTAAAAAGTAAATCTGTAACCAGAAGTCTCCAATATTGTACGGCGCCGCTCGAGTCAGCGTAAAAACCTCACACGTGTTGGAAATGAACGGACCCTCTCCGTCTTTTTGTTCGTATTACTTCGATATCATTTGTAACTAAATACATTCGCATGCTAAGACCCCGCCCACACGTGCACGTATATGTTTATACGTATCCTATCGACAGGTAAACGGTGTTTGGGGTCACTGAATTAAGTCGTTTGTTTGTTTTGGGGTTTTTTTTGGAATGAAAAAATTCTGGAAAATGTTTAAATGGGAAGGGTATAAACTAGGCTTTCAAAAATATCTGTACGCGTGTGGGCGGGGCTTCAGATTTGATATCGCTACAAAATTTGAATACCGCAAGCGCAAGAAAAAGCGGATCCGTTTAGCCACGGCAGTATTTTGATCGACAGTCCTACAGAACATCAAACCGAGGTACTGCGGAATATGGCTGATCCTAAGCCCCGCCCCCCACCGTTACGGTAGATATGTACGTGTGGTTTCTGGAAAAAATAAAGCACACGTGAAGGAGTTCGAAAGAGTTTTGGGAATCGGGAAAAGTTTCAGGTTTTACCCTTCAGAAACCTTTTCGGAAGAATGTTTTCTTCTTCAGAACGGTTTAAAAAGAACGGTTTCAGAAGAACACCGGATGCTAACACCACGAGCTTGAGATGGACTAGCTAGCTAAATCTGCTTTTATTAAATACTCATCATGAGCTGTACACCTTCCATTTTTTGTTTTTGTTTGTTTTTAATAACTAACGGACGTGAGTCCTATCTGCCTGCTCATTATCCTCTCCCTGAAACAAAAGGCTCCCAGCTCTAACACCTCACCTTTATAGATAAGCAGATTAGCATCAGCGTCGGTTATCAGGGCTAAATGAGGTTTCTTGGAGAGACTTCAAGCGGGTCAATCACACACACACACACACACACACACACACACACACACACACATTAATCTCAAATCACACGCTTATATCAAAGCATCCAGGGCAGGAAGTGCACTTTCTTTCCTTTTCTTTTCTTTCACTGGGTGTTACCTTGGCTGCAGGATGATTCACGCCTGCGGAGGTCGAAACGTAGATAACTTAACGGTTTAGCCGTTTTACTACACTGAACAATCCGACTAACATTCTGGTAAGGACACTAACTAGACAGGAAGTAATTCCGTCATGTGGAACAAAGCCATAAAACCGCCTTAAAATGTCCAGCGTTCCAGTAAAGACAGCAAAAAGATATGGAGAAATTCCATCATTTGGGACAAACCCATGAAATTCCAGATTCCAGCTCCAGTAAGAACACTTAACTAGTCATGAAGTCCATCATTTCAGACACAGCCTTAAAATGTCCGGCGTTCCAGTAAAGACACGGAATAGACAGGAAGGAATTCCATCATTTGGGACGGAGTCGGGAAATTCCAGATTTCACTAACTAGTGATGTATTTCTGGGGTTTGTGACGGAGTCGAAATGGAAGTTGGTCCGTGTTGCTGTGCTTCACTTGCTGTTCATCAGTAAAGAAATGGCCAAAGTTCTAATAAGGGAAAGATTCCATCATTTGGGACAGAGCCCTGAAATTCCACGTTCCAGTTGCAAAATGAACACTAATTCCAGTGTTCTGGGATGAAGCCAGACCTCTGAAATTCTCCAAAAGTGGTTTATTTATTTATTTATTTATTTTGGGACAGAGCCTTATAATGGCTAACACTTTAGTAAGAACAATAAATAGATTCCAACGTTTGGGACAGAGCCCTGAAATTCCAGACTGCACTAAGAATACTAACTAGTGATGGATTCCGGTGTTTGCGACGGAGCTTTAAAAACATCCAGTGTTTAAGTAAAGACAGTAAACAGACAGGGAGAAACTCCATCATTTCGACAGGAAGGAATTCCATCATTTGGGACAGTTGGGAAATTCCAGATTTCACTAACTAGCGATGAATTTCTGGGGTTTGTGATGGAGTCGAACTATCTGAAAGTTGGCCCGTGTTGCTGTGCTTCACTTGCTTGTTTATCAGAGGAGAAATGGCCAAAGTTCTAGTAAAGACACTGAATAGACATGGAGGAATTCCATCGTTTCGGACCGAGCCTTAAAATTCCATGTTCCAGCGTTTCGGGATGAAGCCAGACCTTTGAAATCCTCCAAATTCTCAAAAGTAATAAAAAAAAAAAACCCAATTATTTAGGACAAAGCCTCATAATTTCTAACACTTTAGAAGAACAATAAATGTAGTCCAAGGTTTGGGACGGAGCCCTGAAATTCCAGACCGCAGTAAGAATATGAACTAGTGATGAATTCCGGTGTTTGGGACGGAGCCTTGAAATAGCCAAGGCTCCAATACAGACACTATCTAGACAGTAAGAAATTCCAACAATTGGGACAGAACTATCATTACTAACTGGTAATGAACGGTGTCGTTTGGGACGGAGCCGGACCTCTTTATTCTTACGGTGAACGTGATCTGAAAGCTCGGCCCTGTTCTTACGCTTTAGTAGGTTTTCTTTCTCCTTTTTTAAAGAATTTTAAAATGATTTTTTAGTGTTACGTTAGCTCAAACCTAACAGCAGCGTGTCTTTCTGTAGTCTAGCCGAAACCGGAGCAGCACGTCTGCCATTAAAAATCTTCTTGTATCTCAGGAATCACGATGTGCTGATGAACGCTCAGAAAGGCGAGAGGTTTTAATTCAAAAGGGAGCGAGGCGCTACCAGACTGAGACTAGCTGTTAATGCGTACACTTACACACACAAAGACACTGTGTGTGTGTGTGTGTGTGTGTGTGTGTGTGTGTGTGTGTGTGTGTGTGTGTCGCTCAGCGGAGGCCCGGAGATTAATGAGCTCTTATTAAAAAGGGAATATGACGGAGAGAGAGGGGGACGCGTCTGGAATACGGCGGCGCTTAATGAGGTGGAGACGAGCTTCAGGAATATTCGGAAAGGAATGAATGTGTGTCAGCGTACATTCTTTTCCTCGGAGCGCTGTTTTGTCTATAAACCGTGATGTCAAGAGGAGAATGTTGTGCCTCCGTACAGCTATAAATTCGCGACGTTTGGCCCTGACTCGGCAATTTTTCAAGCTTTGTTCCTTCTCATAAGGATCACTGTTCAGGTATGCAAATAAAATCTTTTTTTTTTTTTTTTTTAAAAAAAGAAAGAAAAGCGTCAAACCCGTTTAGATCGTCATCCAAACATCCAAAGGCCAAGGCTGTGGCTCACGTGTGTGTGTGTGTGTGTGTGCGTGCGTGTGTGTGTGTGTGAACGGCTCAGCGGCTTCCTCCGGTGAACTCTGATCCAGGGTTTGTCCGGCACGTTCTTTTAATCCCTTTAATGTATTCAACAGACGGATCCACGGCCGAGTCCACGCCCTGCGCGTCGTATCTGACGCTTGTCTTTGATCCACCCGGATCGATAAAAAGACCGATGAATTCCTCCGGCGCAGGGCCGAAGCTCTAGCGCATTTTACACATCGATAAAGAGCGCTAAACAAGAACGATTCCCTACACTCCCTCTGAAAGGCGTTCTGGAGCGCTCGGGTACGAGGAGCTAATAGTGAATCAGACGGAGGTCACGTCCTGGTGAAGAAATGCTTCGACCTGTAGGAGATTTACACCGCATGTACGAGCTTTGAACACAAACACAATCAAGCTTCATTGATTATGCTTTGATCTAACAATCCTGTAACGCTGATTTATCTAGAGATGACTCCAAGCTCAGGAGCTACGTTTACACGCAGCCTAATAATCTGTCCATCAGCTCAGTCTGAATAAAGAACGCTCGTGTGCGGTGGACGAGACTGGCATTTCTTTCAGTAAGAAAACAGCGAGGTCCTCAATTATTTAACCGACCAGAGACCACAGCCCGCCCCCTCTTGTTTTCTACTGGGAGGACCTCATGAATTCGCAGGTCAAAGATCACCTGGATAGGCTCCCGAGAGAATCGTACGGAGATCGCGAGTTCGAATCCCAACCACGCGACAGCCATCCGTGACCAGGAGTCCGAGACGGCAAGGGGAGGGGCATACTCGCTCTCCCCTGTCAATCACAGCGCCACTAGCCAATCGCGGGCGTCTGTGAGCTCGCGAATGCGGAAGTGGGCGTTTCCACGTGACAGTAGTTTGAAATGATGCGGTTGGAAGACTTCACGTGACTAGGAGGAAGCGTCCCAGGTTGGTAGCCGGGTGGAAATTGGCCAAACATAAACTGGGGAGAAAAATCATCACTCACCTGCGCGAAAGCGAAAATAACCAACCGGAAGTGAAAGGTGTCTATGTCCCTCGTCCTTTCCCCTTCAGTCAATCGGCTATTCCGCGATTCTCCTGAGTACTGTTTTAGCTTATGCTTTAACTAAGGTTGTTCCAGTATTGCCATGGCAATGCCGCCAAAAACATAAAATGTTACGGATAAACCATAAACGACACCATGTCTGTGAACGGCAAAAGCTCGAGAGTCGTTCGTTCCAGAAATATTTATACTCCATTTCAAAAAAAAACTCTAACACCAAATGTTATACAAGTTTAGGTTTTCAGACGTTTTGTAAAAAAAAAAAAAAAAAAAAAAAAAAAAAACACCACGTAGTGAAGATACTTTAACACAGGAGTCAAACTGAAGCTCCAGGGTTACAAGGAGACCCGTCGACCTTCCTCAGGCACATGAGAGCAAAGAGGAGAAGAGGGAGGGCACGTTCGGAGGCCAAGGACCGGACGGATAGGTTTCCACACTAGAGCGCTGTGTTTTACACACACACACACAGCCCAAGGCCTCCTTGACTCACTTGACACCTGTAGGAGAAATATAACTCTCCCGTATGTCTCACGTTAACGCATGGTTAGCGCATGAGATAAATCATGTGTGCACCTGAACACACACACACACACACACAAACACAAATGACGCAACATCATGTTTACTTCCACAGAAGTGTCGCTTTGCTCTTTAAACACGGTGTACTTCACCTTTCAGGTGCTTCACACTCATCTCCCAGATGAGTTAGTACCAACCTGGAAGCTGTGAATGAGAGACTCTCTCTCTCTCTCTCTCTTTCTCTCTCTGTCTCTCTCTCTCTCTCTCGGTCTCACTTGTTACTACAGCATCAACATTTCAGCACAAAGAGATTTTTAAGGCTATGAAATCTGATGCCTGTTCGTTTAAAAAATAAATAAATAAATAAATGTTCATTAACACTGGTGAAAATTAGCACAAGAGAGATGAAAACTCATTACAAAAGCCGACAAATGTTTTGCACCGTTTCCATAGTTACTTGCGCTCCTTTCTTTTGATGGTTGGTATGCCTGAAGGAAACGATATCCTCACGGGTCAGATCACTACCAAGCCAAATACACATCCTAGTTACCCGTTCTGGCTAGTTACACCGAGCAATAATGACCACAGAAGGCAGGCGGGACATGATCGTGGTGCGAGAGTCTCCAGGGCCCGGTGCAGCAGTTGGCTCAGCAGATGGCCTGTCAAGGAACCACAGGAAGGCCCTCATCAGTGTAGAAACAACTATGAGCAGGCAAGACAGGAATCGTATCAGTGGCTCAGGTGGTCATGGGGGTGGGAGACCAATTTCTGCCAGGAAGTGCTTGTTTGTGCAGATCTAGGACCAGCTTAAGACCCCAAAGTCCTCATTTAGCTCAAAAAGCATGAGGTTGATCTGAAACGGGATCCTGGCAAATCTCGATCTCCATGTGGCGAAGCGCTACAGTGAGTCAGAGACGAGTGAGTCTGGCACCACCCCCATCCAGTATGGCCGAGGAGTTAACAGGACAACCGTGGACAAGCTGGGGGAAGCCTCGAGCGATTCCGTGAACGTCCAGCGAGGAGGCTAGCCAAAATGTTTTCATGGCTGAAAACCAAAGCAGGTCACGGGAGTCGATGAAAAAAGGGTCGTATTTACAAAGAGGACTCTGGACGGAAGTGCCGAGCGAGCACCGGGCTACACAAACAGAGGGGCCTGCTGGAGATCATCCTGGTTCTGATTTCAAACAACGGGCGATGGGGAGGATCTGGGGAACTAAACAAAACAAACACAGGCAGGATTACAGCAGGGCCGGAGCGCCGTGCTTCGGCTCAGATCACCACAGGAAGTTGAGGGAGGAATAGTGATGCTCGACTGGCTCTGGAGGTCAACGTGCCACACTCCTCTACCGAACTACACTCCCTTCAGGAAATGAGGTCTGAAACCTAAAAAAGCTCCAGCCCATAATAAAACCGTAATAAAAACACCAGGCTGCCCAGTTTTCCAGACAGAGGTTTGCTCGATGAGAACGTTCTCGCCGGACTAAAGAGCGCCGCGTTTGTTTTCACATCGGTAGAAACCCACAGGGAAAATATCAACAGAATTTGTTCAGCGCAATACAATATTTACCAGACTTCTCAATCCCGCTGAACCAACATAAGACTTGGCCCGAGTCAATGGAACAGGCAACAAAAGAAAATACACCGTATAATGCTTAAAGACAAAGAAAAGAACACCGAGACACGAGGGAACGCGACGGTCCAAAAGTAAATCAATAACTAAAATCGATGAATCACTCCCACAGCATTTCCTGTACTGATTTCTGTACTTTTCCTCACAAAGTTATCAAGTTTTTCCTGGACTGCTGGACTCATCCCAAAACTAAAGCATGGATACGTCCTGAAAGGACCGGAGGGGTGGAGTTACAGCTCTCAGGAATGCAACCTGTCAAAAATAGACGTACCTGCCCGTCAAATAAAAAAATAAATAAATAAATAAATAAATAAATAACGATGTCTCACAGGACATCATTAGACCCTCCTGTGTTCTCGTGTCCTTTTAATCCGCACCTCCCGGTCACGGCAGTACGCGAGAAGGCACGACGTCTGCGTTTGGATTCGCGAGACGGTCCCCCAAAGGAACAGAGACGTCCGAGGCACCGAAGTTTAACGTAGAAACTTAAATGTCAGTTTGCGGAAACCTTCACGGACGAAATGTCAGGCTGGTTTCTCGATGAACTTTACGGCTATTGAAGAACGAGTCGCCAGCGTGTGTGAAGCCGAGGCGCCGTGACGAGACGCGCCGGTGTGTCCGGTGTGACTTTGCTTCACACCCCGGGCGCTGTTGGATTCCGGATTGTCTATGACAGCAGCGCAGGTTTATACTGATGCGCCCGTTCTAATACGTTATCGTTGCTATAGTAACAGCTCATCCACAGGGACAAACGAGCTGCTACTGATACGGCGAAGTTTTTTTTGGGGTCGGGAAACGTTTATTTAACATTTATGGAAGGAGTCTCCAGTGTCAGTGATGAAGCGATAACCAAGTTTACACGTTGCAGATTCTCCCTGCGTGAGGGAACGACCGTTTGCAGCTGCTATAACGTAAGTGAGAATGGGAACTAACTTAAAAGTAACTATAAGTGGATGTAAAAAAAATCCCTTCGTTAGTTCTCGTTTAGTCTGACATGAAAAACAGAAAAACAATCTTATAGTGTGTCCCTTCATTTGTGTTTAAATAGCTGTATAGTTTTGGAAGCTATGTTTAGCTGCTACTCTTTGGGCCATTTCACGAGTCTCTGAAACCCAATGAAAAGCTACAGAAAGTCAGTCAGATAAAATAACCTGATAATACTGCATATGCAAAGGCGTGTGTGTGGATTTAGAAGGCCCTCAAGGCAAAGCTAGTCTCCCTTCACTGAATTTGAGAGAACCCTCATCGTAGAGAAGCTGTGTTTGATCTCCGACCTGAATAAAAACAAAACTTTGTCCATTATTTCATTCTCTATTTACTTTCTTTTGCTTTCTATTACGTACCCCATGCACACACACACACACACACACACACACACACACACACACACACACACACACACACACACACACACACACACACTTCCCATTTCCATTTGGAAAATGACGCCATCATCCAGCCACAGTACATTAGGGACATGCTGAGATCAGCGGTGTGGACTGTTGTCGTTGCTGTAACACCCCGAGGCCGGGGCAGCGGTCAGGAAAAGGTGTCTCTTTCCTCTCAGAAAGGTTCCCAGTCCCTGCGTCAGGGTTTTATCTTTTAATAAAGCCACTCTCTCATGTTTACCCACCTGCGCTGACTGTGCATGTGTGACTCAACACCACGGGCGCAGGGTTTAACCGCCCTCTCTCTGCTTTATTTTTTGCCTCAAAATGTTGATGTTGATACTCCGAGAAGCTCAAGTGACAAGGTCGCGCGGGAATGCCCCGGAGTCGAGTCGGCGCCGTGCAGCGCTCTCCGCACGTTTCTAATCGTTTCCAGGGCTCGGTTACGAACGAGACCCGCTTTCCGAGGAAACAAACACCCAGTGACAGACTGAAGCTTTGATATTTTTAGGATTTAATAAGCACCATGGGAATTAAACACACACTGTCAGTAGCTGACATCCTCTTCAACGGCTTGAAACGAACAAAGTGAGTGACGGTAGGGGTGAAATCGAATACGAATACGTTATTCGATAATGCTTTCCAAAAATATACAAACAAATACAGGCAGGAATAGGAGGCATGCTATTCTTTCTTTTTGCCTCAGTGGCACGATTTTAAACACCGCCGTACTCCAGCTCCAGCTCCAGACCATATTTCTACCGCATTTCTATACAAACTGTCCTGAAGCTCATAATAGAAATATGCTTGGGGTCTCAAAACAAACCCATATTAATTAATTTAACCCTTTCACACGTACATTATTATAAAATCTACCCAGAATTACTCAGGTGGCTCCATTACCTAAAAATCATTCATTAAAAACGTCAAGTAGTACATTAATAATGCAGTTCAACTTTATTGTGTAGAAAGTCTGTACAGGAATTCGCCGTCACCGTCAGCCATGTTGGATTGGGATGAACAACATATCAATGGCGTGATAATAAAAACGAGGACAATGGTATACTATATATATATATATTTCACACACTCGCCTGCATACTTTATGTACATCTCGTAAACCTTTCCGCTGTCATCGTTATTGTTGTCATGAACTGCGTCTCAAATCAAAAACGATGACTAGTCTAGAAATGCAGAACGCTGGTACTTAAGAAAAACCTTCGAAGGCTACATGAGTAAAATTCAAACGCTAACCGTAAAACGATCACGGCGTTAGTGCTCAATGACTGTTAAGAATCATACACGTGTATGCGATTTGAAACACAACGTTAGTTCGTTAAGTCTGTTTACGCTGGTATAGCACGGATTAGTACGGATTTTCCCAAGCAATGCTGCCATCGACCTCGGCAGCCATCTTGCGTACACGTAATGCGTAGTTAAAAGCAAGTGTCATCCAGGCTTTAAGCTACATGAACTTTTAAGCACCTGGCACTTTCACGAACAATTACTGACTGTAGTAACGACACCACTCTTGTTCGGCCATTTAACTTTGATCCCGCCATTTAGCCTCTGCATTATTCATCGGCGTGAGAACGCTGTAATGTAAAACCAAACCTCATAACGCTCTTAACAAACCGAAGCTCTTATAAGGACGGAAATCAATACGCATGCACACGTGAACTCGCTGGCCTTGCAGGCTTTTAGACAGCGAAGGTTTAGAAGTTGGAATGGAACGACTCAGCTACCATTTTGAAGACGGGAATCGAGTTTTACTCGTTAGACGATCGCACGAGACCTACGACATGGTCTTGGCATCGTCGTTACCGTATCTGGGTTTTCTCGTGATGCTATTGGTGGGTTTTAGACGGGCGTCGTAGCAGCGCTCACGCTCTGAGATTTGAATACGTTTCTCAGAGTGACAGAACTTTTCGTCAGCCATCTTTGGCGCCAGATCGGGCGCTGATCATGACGGCGTGTAAGAAGGTGCGTTCTGACCAAAGGACTGGCTTGCAGTGTGAGAGTTTTGGTCCAAGAATTTATAGCCAGAGGAAGATTTATCCATCAGTCAGGCCAAGCTGCGCTCTCTCTTATACACAAATCTAACGTACTGCCGCTCGCCACACTTATTCAGCTGCTCGTTTAAGACTGATCACCCGTCCTCGGATGAAATTAATGCAAACCCGAGAAGGTTAGTAGGGCCAACACGCTCAGCAAAGCTCAACCTCGACCATCATAAGTCACCCAAAGCAAAACATCATCCGTGTAACGCGACTCTCTTTACAGAGCGGAGCGGCCCGAGACATGCGACAGCACTGACCTTTCAAACGGCGCTTAAGATTTATTCCTGGCCCTGCAGTGCCATTTTCAACATAGCTTGGGATTGTAATTATGACAAGTGGCCTGCTGGTAACGTCCCAAAAATGGAGATCTCAATTACATAAAGCGTATGAAATTACAGGCAACACACACTCCTTGAGGGAGGGAGAAAAAAAGTACCCTGAGAACACCTCTGGACCATGTCCAGAGTCAATGAATGATTCTTCTGTTGGCTGTGAGTGATCCATTGCCACGCTGAGCAACTGAGAATTTTAAAGGATTCTTCTCGCAGCAGCTCACATCAATCCTAGCCATGGAATCCGGCCCGCCACGCGTTGCTCCGTTCCGCCTTTCCATGCTCCGTCTTTCTATAGACCGGACCCTCGGCGTGAAACCAGGCACCGTGGAGGTCAACTCGCCCAGGAATGCGTGACGCTGTTTGTGGAGCCGGTCCTCTGCTTTTCTTTCCCGAACCAAAAGAAAACATCAGCGAGCAGGATCTCTGGGAGTCGTAGCCCTTAGCCGAGGAGAACGGTGGGTAATACAAGCAGGTGGTGCCCTCCGACCCTCGTAATAAAATTAACGAGAGGGGTCTAATGAGATTAGCCGGCTCCAATTAAGGAGGAGTCTGACGGAGCAGGGATCACAGCTCCAGACAGAGTGCAATAAAGCGTGAAAGGCAGACGTGCTGGAGGAGA
>CM042546.1:9425309-9430309 GCA_023630585.1 Cranoglanis bouderius
TTAGCAGCTCTCGCAGGGATTTACCCCGCCGTTCAGCCAGGCATTCCAACCAGGCACGGACCCCTTATACGCGTCACCTGTGAATGAACACGTGAATCACGTGGAGATTTTACACGTCACTGTATGTTGTGTCGTCACAGAAAGGTAAAGCAGAGGGTCGAGTAAAGTAAAGAAATGGAAAACTAAAAAGAGAAAAGAGAAGAAAAAAAGAGAAACAAAAAGTAAGGAAAAGAAAATGGAAGAGGAGAGAAGGAGGAATAAAATGAAAGAAAACGTTAAGAAAATGGAAAGGAAAAGAAAAATAACAAAAAGACAGTAAGAGAAAAGAAGAAAACCTGGGTTTTTTTTTGACAGCGCGAGTTCTTCCAGTAAACGGAGCGGTGGATGTGAGGAACAGAATTACGGAGAGGACGGTAAACGCTCCTCAGACGCGAGACGTGATTATTGTTCTTCTGAAACATCTTTAATGAACTCCGGGGAAACGTCCTGGAGTCTTGGATTGATTTTGGTCACGTTAGCTCAGGTGGAGAGAGAGAGAGAGAACTTTACTTTCCTCCACACGTTACTCCAGTTAAATCACCACAGCCGGACGTGGAGACGGGTTTAATTCTGCAGAGGAGAGGCTGAGTGTAATGCTGAAGGTGATTGTAATCGCACGCTGCTTTTATGATCGTCAGCGGCGAGGCTTTAAAAACACCTCGGAGCGACAGAGTGTGACGGAGGAGAGACGGAGAGACGAGTACAGAGAGGAGGGAAAATGGCAGAAATGGGATTATAATGATGCTTAACAAGTTCCAAGAAAGCATTCAGAGGCAATCTGTTAGCAGCGTGGAGAAGGTTGTTTACGCTCCGATCTCAGACAGATGGAGGGAATGTTCTACATCCACGAGGATCCTTCAGGCTGAAATCGATTTAATACAGAGTTCTATAACATCTATGGAAAAGAAGAGGAGAGAAATGAAAACGGAAAGAAAACAAAATGTAAAGGGAAGACAAATGAAATAAAGAAGAAGGAAAGAGCAAGGAAAAGAAAACCAACGTGCAGAGAAAGAAAAGAAACAGTGAGGACTTGAAAAGAAAAAGAAAGAACAGAAAGACAACAAAGAGAAGAGGGGAAAAGAAAACAGAAGATAAAATGTCTCAGATAAGAAACGATAACGGAAAGAAAAAAGAAAAGAAAAAAGGACGGATGTTGGGTTCTCCTGAACAAACCATTCCTTCCCCAGACACTAATGTTCTGCGAGTTCTCTCGGTTCTCCAGGTTCTCCGTCCTGTGTGGAAGCAGGAACTGGTGGTTTTGGTTTGTTTGAGGAGTTTGAGGAGAACGTGTGCAGTCGGGACCCGAAGGCCGAGGTAAAGCCCCGATGGGAAAGAATCACCCCCAAGGGTCTGAAACTGCCCCGGGGTCACCTGATAAGCAGAGAGACATTCGACCTCCACAGCGCTGGAGGTTCTGCCGGTGATGGAGGAGGATCACGAACCTGAAGGAACGCGAGAAGGAGAAAGGCCTCGTCTGTGGGCCACCCCGTGGAGGATCCTCAGGCTCCGCCCACTCGTCCATACGCATACTTTTTTTTTTACTCTCTGGGTTTTGAATGTGAGTTTTTTCCACAGGACGCTTTTTCACATAAAAAGTCTTCAAAAGCGGTGGAACGTAATTTTATTTTTCATTTCGGAGAAACACTGGTATTTTTTCCTGCATTCCATCTTCTCTAACGCTCAACACGCAGCTCTTAATGTTATTATGCCGTAACTGTCGCCACCTACTGGGCCGGAGTCGTCACGTGAGCGCTCTTAAATCGTTTTCCTGTTTAAAAATGTGTGTACGAAGATATTTTCAAAAATAAATAAACAAAATGCCGTTTGTGTGGACAAAGATATTTCTGGAAAAAAAAATGCAGTGTGTATGAAGATATTTTCTTTAAAAAAAACTTGTTCACGTGGAGGGGAATATTTTTCCGTAAACACTACGCTGTTACTTTTGACGTAACATTCGATGACGACATTATCGCCACCTGCTGGGTCGGACCGCTCACGTAAGCGTTTTCGAATCGTCTTTGCGTGGACGAGATATTGTGGGACGGAAACTGAACCCCTCCCCGTGTGGGCGGTTCCCGGGAGCCCGGCTGAAAATGTGCCCTAACACATCGGGCAACACGGCGGCGGGACGCCTTTCACACAGATGTTCAGGTTCTGACCGCAAGCGGCTACCTGATTCAACACAGCTGCATGCTGAGCGTGGCGTGGGCCGCTCCTCGTTTTTCTTCCTCCATCAAACCTCGCTTTCAAAGTCACAAAAGGAGGATCGGGAACAAAGGACGCATTTAATCCCGCAAAGAAAAACACAGCTGTCCATCTTTCTTGTGAATGAGGATGACAGGCGCTGTGGAAACTGCGGTGTTCGGTGAATATGCAAATACTCGGGGCAGGTGGGCAAAGTGACCTGAGGTAGTACCTGCTTTAGATCAGTCAGCACCACACACACACACACACACACACACACACACGATGGAATAAACATGAAGGGAGTTCAGAAGAACTCTGTCCAACACAAACACATTTGCGCTCGGTGTTTGCGAGGTACTGAGTGATTAGCAGTGCCCTGGTTTTTTCTCTCTCCTCCCCACCTCTCTCTCCTTCTTTATTGCTCTCCGTAAGAGCCTTGGCGCCGACCGGGACGAGTGCACCGGAGCTCATAAAAAAATAAAAACCTGACAACAATCCAAGACGGTCAAGGTTCTCCAAAAGGTCTTGGCCCAGATTTGAGGCCCCGTTCACTCCGCCAGCTCTTGATTTCCTGCCCCTGGACGTTCAGGAGATATCAGCGAAGCTCCTGCCAGAAAGATTCGGGAACGAAGCAGGTCAGGGCCACCGGCTTATGTAAGGTGCTGTTCGGAAAAAGAACATCGCTGGTTACCTCGAGTGACTCGAGGCTTGGACGTAGGAATGAGAGGAGATGGAAGAGGAGGAGGAGGAGGAGGAGGAGGAGGAGGAGGGAGGGCTTGTTAAGATTCCTGGCAGCTGGTCCGGTGCAGAATGATGACCGAGACTCCAGGGGCCAGGGATAGAAACGTAAAGATGGTACACGTGAGTGTGGAGCTCGCGGTAATCAAACCTCAAAGATGCGTAAACGGCGGTCAGGACGTGTTTATATCCGATCTGTACACGAGTCAGACAAGCAACCACCAAAACACCGATCTTAGTCTTCTTATTCCTCTTACACCACAGCAATCTGCTACCTTATCATTTACATAAATAACAAATTCTTTTTCTTAAGCTCAACCTGTCCTTTTTTTGTTGTTGTTATAAACCGTCACAAAGCTCCGACACTGGAGACTCCTTCCATTATCGACTTGTTTTGTTTTTACACGGAGCGTCTGCTGTACAAGTCCCTGTTGCTATAGAAACGATAACGTATTAGAAGACGTTCTGACCGATCTATAACGGGGAATAGATATTTGAATGCGCAGAGGCAGAGGTCAGCGCCGGAGACTGGAGTCTTAAACCCCGGGCAGAAAATAGACTCCCGGACGCTGCGTAGCAACAGTAATCACGCTAGTAATAACAGTGATGAAAAAAAGCATGTTTTCCGAGACCAGACAGGATCATCCCTGCCTCGGATTACAGACCGACATATTTTCAGCTCCACTCCACTCTGGACTCCTGATCGGGCTCAACACGCCGAACGACGGGGGGGGGGGGGGGAATAAATAAATAAAGCTTAGGTTTTTTTCATCACAATACACGAAAGACAAGGGAACACCGCAAAAGTTTCTAAGAGCACTTTAAACATCTTAAGCGTCAATAATTCTGACTTAAGACGCAGAAGAATTTCGCAGTAATTGGCAAAACAAGATGAGCGTGAAATGATGGCGAGGTCTTTCTCTCTCTCTCTCTCTCGGTGTGTGTGTGTGTGTGTGTGTGTGTGTGTAACCCAGCGTAATCTTCTTAATCCTAACCTCAAGCTAACGAGAGAAATTGGAGTCGGGAGAAGGCCATCGATTGGGAAAATATTTGTTCAGGGATTTCGTGGACACTCGCGTTGCCTCTCGCGCAGATACGGGAGCGCCTTGTAATTAAGAGACAGGAAAAAAGCGAAGGACAAGCGGCGGCGGCCGCGAAGGTGATTAATAACGTTCTCTGTGTTTTACGGTTAGAAACACGGCTCAGATGTATACACAGATGTATACTCAGATGTATACACAGATGTATACACAGATGTATACTCAGATGTATACACAGATGTATACTCAGATGTATACTCAGATGTATACTCAGATGTATACTCAGATGTATACTCAGATGTATACTCAGATGTATACTCAGATGTATACACAGATGTATACACAGATGTATACTCAGATGTATACTCAGATGTATACACAGATGTATACTCAGATGTATACTCAGATGTATACACAGATGTATACTCAGATATATACACAGATGTATACTCTGATGTATACTCTGATATATACTCTGATATATACTCAGATGTATACTCAGATATATACACATGCTAATTAAATGCTAATTAAATGCGCAATATTTCATGGGATTAAAAAAAAGGAACGCAATGACTCACTGGCAAATAAACAAACAAAAACATGCATGTAATAAATAGTAGTAAAAAAAATAGCATAATAGTTTTAATTTGTTACTTTCAACTCTGCTATTTTGTGTATTTTTTAAATTTCTTTTTAAATAAATAAATATAAATGAATCTCAAATACTGTGCACTACATACAGAGAAAGTCCACTCTGTTACACTCTAGTTACAGGACATACGTAGGGAAGCCATTTTGTGTTTCTTTTACTGGCAGGTATGTAAAATAAGTGAGTAATAAACACTGTGTGTGTGTGTGTGTGTGTGTGTGTGTGTGTGTGTGTCACTGATACCATCCTGTAACAGTCATCTTATAACAGAATGTCCCCAAAAACGTGTTTTATTCCTCTTATACTGCAGCAACGTGCCAAAGATTATGACAACACTCATTTTT
>CM042546.1:9435309-9457809 GCA_023630585.1 Cranoglanis bouderius
ACACCTCTCTCACACTACACATACACACACACATCTCTCTCAAACTACACATACACACACACACTACACTACACACACTACACAACACACACACACCTCTCTCACACTACACATACACACAAAGTACAAGACAGAGAGATAGAGAAAGAAAGAAAGAAATGCTGAATGAAAGGAAACAGAGGATTGAGGGATAAACAAACAAACAAACAAACAATGTGAAAAAAAGAAAGAGAAAGAAAGAAGTGTATTATTTATGGAAGGAGTCTCCAGTGTCAGTGGGTGTGTAACAGTATCAGAGGTCATTAATATTAGATTCGGTAGATTACTGGGGGATTAAGGAGAGAAACGCACTCGTCCTTCAGTACAGCAGCTCATTATCTCTAAACACACGCCGTCGTTTTAGTTCCGATCTCTAATCACTTCGGAGCATCTGATCTGATGTTTAATATCTGATGAGGGACGACAACACTGACGTGTCAGTTACAAATAAAATACCGGTGTTTTATCTGATCTCACGAACTACTGCGAGGTCTTAAAGACACCGCTGAAGGTGTCACTGGGTGAAGGTAGTAAACACACACCACTGCTAACGCTAACCGACACTGTAAAGAAAAGCTAATGTTAAAGAAACGTCTAACGGCGCTAAACATCTGACACACTAACGTGAAGGCAGAAGAACCTCAGAAACACTGCTACGCCGTGTGGAGCTGCAGCAGGGTTCGGGTTCAGGTATCGGCACCGTCACGCGCCGCTCCATTAACCTGCGTTCCCACCTGACACCCGGCGTGTCCTCACCTTGTCAGGTAGGGCGCGAGGCAGCGGTGAAGTGAGCGAGGGAAGCGCAGAAAGTCGCAGCTATCAGGACGTAAACGGCTTTAACCATGTGACCGGTCTCGAGAGGACGCGGAGAGAGAGACGAAGAGGAGGCGAGGATGAGGAGCTGTGACAGGTGTGGACTGAGAGAGGAACCCAATTACAGCACTACACACACACACACACACACACACACACACACAGTAAAAGATGAATTTCACAGACGCAGGAACAAAATAAGAACAAAAAGTAAATTAAAAAAATAATAATAAAGGAAGTACTTCAAATGTAAGCGAACAAAGTGACAAACTGTAACTAATTAATTAAATTATTTATGAATTTAAAATAATGAACAAGTAAGCAAGTAAACAAATAAACAAATGCAACATGAATACAGCCGGAAGCGTGAAGAGGCTCGCAATTATACACTACTGTAGCGTTCCGGTTTTATTTAATTATGGAACGAGGGACACAAGCAAACAAGCAAATAAATAAATAAATAAATAAATAAATAAATAAATAGTAGGTAGATAAATAACAATAAAACAAATAAATTAAGTCAATTAATATGTAAATTGTGTCAGCCAATATGTTAATTAATTGCTTAATTACTAAATTAATACAAAATAAATAATAAATATTTACTTCCGTGCATATTTAAGTAAATTATTTAAATAAATTAACTGAAGAAAGTAAGTAAATAATTTAATTACTGAATGAATTTAAAATCTAAATAAATAAACTAGTAAAAATATAAATATATATATAGCAGGGAAACGGGGAATATTCCAAATTGGCAGTTTGATTATTTGCTTTTCATTCAGCAAAGCTATCAGTTTTTCCTTTTTTAAAAATTTTTTTTAACTTGGACGTCTGATCATTTATTCGGACATTTCTGTGACTTTGTAAGTAAATGCCCTATTTCTCACTGAACAGGCGTAATTCAGAAAGGGATCAGACGTGTACATAACGGACGGCGAGTCCCCGGAGATCCGTTAAAATGGAAATGGCCCGAGCTCGGGATGAATTCCAAATTGCGGCGGCGGCGTGGGCGGAGTCCCCGGGGCTAACGGCGCTAATCGACTGAACCGTGACGAGCCTCTGAAAAAAATGGCCCCGGACCAGAGACGGCAGATCACACGGTCAAAAACTAATTAGGACAAATGTTCTCCTTCAGACTCTCCCTAGTGGAGTCTGAGACTAAACGGCCCGCAAGGAGGAAAAAAATAAACAGAATAAAATAAAATGAACAGCGGAACAGGAAGCTGGAATGTTTCTCATTTCACGTCTTAATGAAGGAGACGGAATTAAACGCCGACCTTCTCTGGCTTTACATCACGTGACTGAACACGTGTGCGTTTATTAGATTATTAAATTCCTGTGCGACATTTTGGCACGTATACGTCATGGATTTCACAATAAACACACTGAAGAGGGAAGAAAGCAGTTCAGGAATAAATTCGACGATGATCACATCATCTGTGATCAGACACGAGGCAGCGAGTCTCAGAGTCGCACCTGAGAGACTCGCATCCTGATCCCGACTCCAAGGTTATAGGTTATGACTCGTGTCTTGTATCAGACTTTAAAATGGCTCACAATGACTCCAAAGTTTACGACTCACATGTCCAGTCTGATTCTATAAGGTTATGACTTTAACATCTGACTCGCACCTTGACTCTGACTTTAATATTTGACTCACCCTTGACTCTGACTTTAATTATTGCTTGCACCTTGACTCTGACTTTAATATTTGACTCGCCCCTTGACTCTGACTTTAATATGTGACTCACCCCTTGACTCTGACTTTAATATTTGACTCACCCTTGACTCTGACTTTAATATTTGACTCGCTCCTTGACTCTGACTTTAATTATTATTACTCGCACCTTGACTCTGACTCGCACCTTGACTCTGACTTTAATATTTCACTCACCCTTGACTCTGACTTTAATATGTGACTCGCCCCTTGACTCCGACTTTAATTATTACTCGCACCTTGACTCTGACTTTAATATTTGACTCGCACCTTGACTCTGACTTTAATTATTATTACTCGCACCTTGACTCTGACTTTAATATTTGACTCACCCTTGACTCTGACTTTAATTATTGCTTGCACCTTGACTCTGACTTCAGTATTTGACTCGCCCCTTGACTCTGACTTTAATATTTGACTCGCTCCTTGACTCTGACTTTAATTATTATTACTCGCACCTTGACTCTGACTTTATTTGACTCGCACCTTGACTCTGACTTTAATATTTGACTCACCCTTGACTCTGACTTTAATATTTGACTCACCCTTGACTCTGACTTTAATATTTGACTCACCCCTTGACTCTGACTTTAATTATTATTACTCGCACCTTGACTCTGACAAACGTTTATGTCTCGCACCTCAACTCAACCTTTAAAACTTCTAAACACTGCCTCATATCAAACTTTAACATATTTAACATGAGTTGCATCTTGACACCAAGTTCAAAGTTTTATTTTATTTTATTTTGTTTCTGATGTCAATTTTTATGACTCGTAACTTGACTCTGACTCAAAAGTTTCAAACATCTAACACATGATTTAGACAAATGTAAGGTTTACTGAATATTTAAAAATATTTTAAAATGTCCATGTTAATTAAAAATTGCACTGTATGGTATAACTCCTTATTAATCCCGCCCACTTTCATTTTAATTTCTTTTTATTATTTAATTATTTGCGACAGCATGCGGTGTAACCTTAAATAATAATAAGAACAGTGGCTCACTGACTGTCCCGGGATTTGAACTCGCACCCTCCCGATCACGAGAGCAGAACCTTAACCTCTGATCTAGCACTTTTACACCGTGTCTCATGAATAAAAGCAGCTCAGTCAGACAGAGGATGGGAAGAAAGGCAACGGGGCAGAAGACGAGGTCGTGATGTCTCGGTTCTCCGCTCAGCCTCGGATTTTCTCCCGCATCATCAAGTCTCTTTGGAGAACGTGACGAGAGTGGCTTATGAGCGAAGCTGTGAGCTGTCAGTATTCACCCAGTGGAACGTTTCATTAGCCCTGACCCGCGGTTCCATCCCAATCAGCCTGGCTGTGACTTTACTGGAGTACACTTCACCTAAAAAGGGTACTAGAGTCAAGAGTGCATGTACACCAACTGTACACTAATGAGCACAGGAACGCTGTAGGAATAAGAGATACACAACCTTTGAGGTCCTGCATAGAAGGATCCCCCTTCAGAAAAACTTCTACACAAAAACTTCTGAAAGAACCGTCAAGGAACACTTTTGAGTTGCAAGGCACTACGGAGTCGAAAGGACGGCGGGAGAAACAGGGAACATCAGTAGGTTCTACCAAGACGACGATGACGGAACATCTTAAAAAAGTAAAGAATTTGTAACTCTCCGACTATCCATTAAGGAACTTATTTCTGTCCTTTGTGTGTTCCCTCACCCTTGAAAGGAACAAGAGCTAAGCCTCGTTAAAAAATTCAGAATCCTTAAGGGTTCTTCTTTAAGGTTCTATGCAGAACCATACAACAGAGTATTTCCCTTTCAGAAAACATTACAAGTGAAATTCCTTTGGAAAGACAGACTCATTAACCAATCAAAGAAGTGGACAAAACGGGTAACGTCGAAAGGTACTAGCACATCGATGGAACCTGCTTGATGAGCAATATCTCATTCTATGTTCCTTTTAACCTTCTGTCACAGACGTAGTAGTATTTTCAGAATAAATGTTCTACATGTATAATTACAAAATGTATTGTTCTGTGTTGGTTAGAAAATTTAGAACCTTTTATAATTCTTCAGTTGTCCATCTGGTGGTTCAGTCTAGGACCCTACAATAGAGAACCCTAAAAGGGATCTTCAGCTTGTCCTTTTAGAAGGAACTCTTTCATGTTTTCCATCTAGAAAGTGTTTCCCTTTCAGAGACGGTTCAACATAGAGAACTTTGAACTAAGAGTCCTTGAGGATCCTTTTTTTTTTCCTATGTGGTTCCTCAAACATAATATAAAATATTAAATGTTTAACCCTTAAGGGTTCCTTGGTTGTCCCTCTGGAGGAACCCTTTCTGTTTAGAACCCTACAACAAGTATTTCTCTGTCAGAATGGGCTCCAAGTGGAACACTTTTTGGGACCTTTAACTCTCCAGTGAATCTTTAAAGATGCACCATAGAACCTTTGTTATTAAACTCCTGCCATGTTCTAGGTATTTAAAAAAAAACAACAACACACACACACACCTTTTTTTTAGGGAAAAAAGGGCTCTTCACTGGTTCTTACAAAAAGGATTCTACTTGAAACCCTTTTTGGTACAGAACCAATTTGCTGAAGGATTCTACAAAGAACCTTTAAAGGTTCCCTCAAAGGAAAAAAAACTCACTCTGAGAAGGCCAAGAATATCAGATGCTCGATCCCCCCCCCCCCACCCAGACCCCTCCCACCCCCACCCCCCCACCCCCTCCCCAGAGTCCCAAACGTTTCAGTGCGTCACGTATCAGTGTTCCATCTCCTGCTGCAATCTTCCACTTGGCTGATAATTAATGTATAGAACCGGCGCCAGAACGCTTGTAAGCATTAATAAAGTAGAAGAGCATTAAAGCGGAACTGCTGAGCGCGTCAAAACAGCAAACACGAGCGGAACGTCGAATTAGCGCCGGCGGATCAACAATCCCGGTTCTAATTAGCATTTAATTGTTAATTCCCATCATTTACGGAAGGAGAGAAGAGAAGAAACACTTTCGCCGGGTTTTTAATTGAGACGTAACCGAGCAGAAACGGAACCTACACATACGGGGTCTAAATTATAACCTCAATTAACCTTGTGCAAATGAAACGCGCTTCCGCTAGCATTTCTCACCGGAGAACAGACGCTTTCTCGCAGAGATGCTTCGGCACAAGGAACCAGATGGGTTTAAGGCTCCAAGTTCACCATCGAGTGTGCTAATATTACATTCAGGTTCTATCACAGTGAGAACCCCTAATCTCGAAGGACGCATATTTTCATAATATTTACTCTTACTAAGCTACACTTAGAACCCGTAAGAATTCATTGTTGTCCCTCTAGTGGAACTCTTAAGGGTTCTATCTAGGATCCTACAATAGAGAACCGTAAAGGGGATCTCAAAAGGTTTTAAGTCGTGGTTCTTTAGGTAGTAAAAAAAAAAAAAAATCCTACCAAGGAACGTTTTTTTGTTTTCCCTATCTCTGGAAAAGAACACAAGCTACAGCCCCAAAATATTCTGAACCCTCAAGTGTTCTTCTGCTGCTCCTCTATGGGAAACATTTAAAGTTTTATGTAGAACCCAACAACAGAAAGGGATCAAGTAAACCTGCAAGGTTCTGGAAGGGTTCTGGAAGTTAAGAACCCTTAATTATCCAGTGAACTGTTAGACACCCTGAAGAACCTCTTTTGCTCTTTTTTCTAAGTGTTCATTTTTAGAAAACCATTAGACTTAGAACCACTCTGAAAGGTTGTCCTTAAAGGTTCCAGGTAGACCCCTTTAACACAAGGATCGCCTTTCAGAAAAGGTTACATTTGAATGACCTGTGGACAGATAGCTCCGTTAACCAATCCAAGAACCATCAAGGAACCTTTTTCAGTTAGAAGTAGTAACCATGGGCGACACAGAGAACATCAGTAGGTATTATACGGAACCTGCTTGATAAGAATAACTCATGCTAGGTTCCTTTTAAATTTTAAATCAAAACAAATATTTTCATATTTATTCAAAAGTTCTACCTGTATGTGTTTCCCTTTCACCCTTGAAAACAGGTAAACGTATAAGAAAAATGTAGAACCTTTAGGGGTCCTTCAGTTGTACCTGTGTTTTTAAGTAGAACCATAAAGTGGAGGAGGTTCACCTTTCAGAAGAGATTACAAGTGAAACCCCTTTGGAAAGATAGAACTGTTAGCCAATTCAAGAACCATCAAGGAACCTTTTTCAGTCACTACAAGCTGAATAAGAAGAGGTAACCATGGATAACACAGGGAACATCAGAAGGTACTAGCATGTCGAAGGGAACCTGCTTGAAAAGAAATCATGCTTGGTTGATGACTACTGCTCTAGCAGAGATGAGAACGTTGTAGAACCTCAGACTCACCTCCAGGTGCTCGAGGATGTAGGGTGGGTTGGTCATGCCCAGGCGGAGCATGCAGCCCTCGGGGATCTCCTTCACCAGTTCCCACAGCAGCGTGGGCAGATCCGTGCCGATGTCCCTCCCGTAAGCACCCGTGTCCTCGCTGGTCAGCCAGATCTCACACACTCCCTCTGGAACCCACACACAGATACACACATATGATAAATATATTCCATGGGTTCCTTTCAGAAAGAGGTTCTCAAGAATTCTTCACTTGACTCTACTTCTCTTTAATGCAAACACTTGCTTTAGGGTTCTATATAGAACCCTTAAGATATCACTCCCCCACCCCTACCCCCAACCACAGAGGGACAAGTTCTAGATTTACCCTAGAAGAGGCAGCTGTACCTACACTTTGGTACTGAATGAACTGGACGTCTTCTCACGTTCCTTATTGTTGGACGGAATTAACCGCGATTCTAAAAAATCTAGAACCCTTAAAATGTTCTTCAGTTGTACCTTAAAGGTTCTACGTAAAACTTTACAAAGTGTTCTCCTGTCAGAAAGTGTTCCGTGTAGAACACTTTTAGGAGGTTAGGAATCCTTAAAGAACCCTTTTTTCTAAGAGTCTACGCATTTGGAAAATGCAGAACGCCTTAATTGTTCTTCAGTTGTTTCTCTAGGAGAACCCTTAAAGGTTCTGTCTAGAACTCTTCAACACAGCGTTTACCCATCACAAGGGTTCCATGTACAACACCGTTAGGACGTTAAGAACCGTTAATTGTCTACAGCACCCTCAAAGAACTGTATTTCTTCAAGAGTGTACACTTTTAGAAAATGTAGAACGCTTAAGAATTCTGTGACTGTCTATCTTTCTAAGGGAACCCTCAAAGGGTTTATGTAGAATCCGACAAGTGTTTCCCTACCATAAAGGTTCCTAGTACAACCCTTTTAGGAGATGGAGAACCATTAATTATCTACTGAAGCCTTAAGGAACTCTTGAAGAACCTTTTTTTTTCTGAAAGCGTACGCCTATGGAACATGTAGAACGCTTAAGAATTCTCTGGGGGAACCCTTAAAGGTTCTATGTAGAAACCTACAACACAGTGTTTCCCTGTCAGAAGAATTCCAAGTACAACTGTTTTAGGAGATGGAGAACCATTAATTATCGAATGAACCACTGAAGAACCCTTTTTTTTTTTTTTTTTTTTTGCTAAGAGTGTATCTAGTACCAAGTGCTATATATTAAACTCCTGACAGGTTCTAGATATTAGGGGGAAAAATAATTACATGGAACCCATTCTGATGGAGATGGTTCGTCGTTGTAGAGTTCTACATGAAACATGAATTTCAAGGTTCCAGCAGAGCGATAACGAAGGAAGCTTTGATGGGTTGTTGTAGGGTTCTATGCAGAACATTTAAGCGTTCTAGCAACCATCGTTGGGGGTTCTAAATTTTTTTTTTTTTTAAGCCAACATGTAGGGAACATGGATCTTTGGATAGTTATAGATTCTGTGCTTCCTAAAGAGGTTGTATGTGGAACTTGTTTTGAAAAGGAAACTCCTGTAGGGTTCTACATAGAACCTTGAAGGTGTACGTGTTAGCAGCCAGTAGACCATCGCACCGATGCTAACGTTAAAGACACGTCTTTGTGCGTTTAACCTAACCGAATCATTACGCGCTCTCGTTAAGAGTACCGTGAGAACCGAGCGGCTCTGACGAGAACATTAGCGACTTCATGAAACGTGAATCATCCAGGCTTTTCTGAACTGAAGCTAGAACTCCGTAATGACGGAAACTCGGATCGGACGTTAGCGTTCACCCGGAAAACGGTCACGTCATTTTCCAGCTGGCT
The DNA here is from genome assembly GCA_023630585.1 of Cranoglanis bouderius. NCBI lineage: Eukaryota > Metazoa > Chordata > Actinopteri > Siluriformes > Cranoglanididae > Cranoglanis > Cranoglanis bouderius. Next base: position 9,444,053 of record CM042546.1, read on the forward strand.
TTAATGGACGGAGGATCATTAGACACACACACACACACACACACACACTTGTGTAACTCAAGTGAGAACCGAGTTCCACTCAGTTTGGGTCCATTAGCCTTTGTGTTTGCATTATTCATGTAAAGTGATCGTATGGAAAGAGGACGTGCCGCTAGAAGTTGAGTAGATTCTTTCTTTTTTTTTTAAAGCTCATTTATAACAAATAATTCTGTTTTTCTGAGAAAACACGTCCGGCACCACGCCGGGCTCTCCTCATGCCGACTCGGTTCTAGCACAATACTCCAGAGTAGGTTCTGCATGTAGAGCAGGTCTCTGAGGTTCTTTACTGTCGACAAATCTGATGCAGTGATAAACAGATCTTGCAGAAAAGGTGGCCATTTTGTTCACCGGACCAGAGAACCACGGTGGGTTCCACCCGAGAACCGTAATAAAACTGGTCATAGATTTTACCGTACTGGGCTCTGGGGAGAACCTTGCTTTGCTTCATGGCAGTGAAAGGTCACTAAGTGTAACACAACAAAAACAAACAAACAAACAAACAAACAATGCTTTTTTTTTTAAATCATGTTTGGTCTCTGATCCTTAGTTTTAATTTAATATAAATTTTTTTTATTAATATGTTATTTCCCTTTTTTATGCATAATGCAACAAAAAGGTGATTAAATGTTAACAGTAAAATGATCGATAAAAAAAAAAGTGATCAGGAAATGTTTCATGTATAACATCTTTAAAAATAAATAAATAAACAAACAAACAAACAAATAAATAAATAACAAAGGAAGAAAAAATAGAAAAAAGGGAAAGATTGTTAAATAGTAAGTACAAATTGAAGAAATAAATAAATGAGTATTTTTAGGGCCTCTGTTGCCATTTGTACACAATTTTATAACACAACAACAACAACAATAATAATATAATAATAATAATAATAATACTAATAATAATAATAAAATACGTTAACATTCAGCCCTGCTGTTAAATGTCATGTACGATGTGTAATACTGATCAATACACTTCCCCTCTGTTCATTTTAAATATTATTTATTCTATTTATAGTGCGCACACACACACACACACACACACACACACACACATACCACTGAACATTTAATATTGTGTAAAACAAGAGCTCAGACAGGTACAAACATGGTGTGTGTTTCCATTAAAGGTGAAATGATCAGTGTTATTCTACATTAATGTCTCTCTCTCTCTCACACACACACACACACACTGGGTGGATATTCATTTTTCCACATAGAAAGAGATGGAAAGGGGGATGTGTGTGTGTGTGTGTGTGTGTGTAGGAAACAGCTGTTTCTGCTGTAACCTCCCTTTCCTGGGGAAAAAAAACAAACACAAATCACACGTTTACAGGTACAGGTACCCAGAAACACTCTGAGGGTTTCTCTCTCTCTCTCACACACACACACACAATTAAAAAAAAAAAAATGTGGAAAAGTGATTAACTCACGTGCGTTAAACACACACACACACACACACACACACACACACACACACACCGGGTCATCAACACTACCAACGGTTCACACACCACAACTTCCTGTTCAGAGAGAAACAGGGGTGTGTGTGTGTGTGTGTGTGTGTGTGTGTATTTATAGGTTGACACCATGGTCTTTCATGTCACAATAACAGAAACAGCGCACACACACACACACACACACACACACACACACACACGAGCAATCCAGTGTGATAATCCTCCATCTCTCTCTGTGTGTGTGTGTGTGTGTGTGTGTGTGTGTGTGTGTGAGAAAGTGCTCAGTAAGTGATCTCTCCTTCATGTGAATATTTACTGTGATAATGAAAAGACGGAATGTTTTTATCTCCATCGTCCCGTCTCACGGATTAGTGCTGCTCAACGTCTAATAAATCCCCACACACACACACACACACACACACACACACACACACACGTACTGAATGTAGATCTGAACTGAGCTGTGTGTGTGTGTGTGTGTGTGTGTGTGTGTGTGTGCACACTGATATTTAAAACTTCTAAAATCCTAAGATAACCATAAATGTCGTACTTTTCATCTCATGTAGCGTCTGGAAAATGCACGTGAATGATGAAGATGTTCTCCAGATGGTTCTGAGTTTAAATCCCAGGACTCGGTGTTTAGATCGGATAAAATCGTGTACAGCAGATGAGCGAGTGTAACATAAACCCATCACGCTCTTCCCCCGTCGCTGCCGCTCGGCGTTTATGCTAATTGCAGCATTTCGGATCTGACGGGGATCTGTCCGGTTCCGTCTCTGAGATCGGAGATGAGACAGACTTGAGAGATAAGATCCTGTAATCCTCTTTCTCTCTCTCTCTTTCTCTCTCTCTCTCTCTCTTGCTCTCTATCGGTGTGAAATCAGCTCTGTAGATAAAAGACGACAAGTCTGTGGCGACGCGAGCCGCTTGTTCACACGCCGAGTCCTGGAGGTGTGTTTGTGATCCAAACAGAAGTGACGTGACGTGACTCCGGCTCTCGCCGCGAGCTTCCTGCATGATCATGGAGCGAAGACTGTCAGGTGATTACACCTTCAGCCCTTCTGACACGACGTAGCTCCTTCATCAGGGTTGCCAGGTCTCGGCAAAAAAAAAAAAACCACACGAAAAAGACTTGAAACTAATCCGACGCAACTGGTGACGCACTGGCAAAGGGAAGCAGGTTTTTCCTGGGTTTCGAGGTCACCGTGATGCGCACGCATTTCTCATCTACCGCAGGTCATTATATACTCGCGATTTTCTTCCGTATTTAGACCCGTAAAATGATCGACCCCTAGCCTCGCTACGTTCGAAGATACTAACTAGAGCCTAGCTACGCAAAAAAGCATTCCGACCTCCATCGCTAGAAACGGTTCCGTAGCCACACGGCCTTCTGCACGTGCACGTTCCCTTTGTTCGTGGAAAAACCGATTCGATTTAATTCGCTTTATAAAACAAGATCTTAGCGACTATTTTTAAACTATGTTTTTAAACGGTGTTTATTTATAAACGGTGTTTATTTAGACATGAGCAAATTACTTGCGTCTAAATAAGCCGAACGAAGCGAAGTCCACATTTACCTCTGCACAAAGTCTGGGGAGTGTTCGAAAGACAAATCGCAAGAATTAAACAACATAATAATGATGAGGTTTCGTTGGGGTGCCAAAACTATTGAGCACAAATGAGGAAATAAGAAAGGAAGGGAAAAAAAAAAAAAAAAATCACAGTTATCTCCAGATAAATTTGGATCAAAACTGAACAGACCTCGGACTCAAAACAAACAAGCTGAAGTTTCGTCTCTCTCGTCCGGCTGCGATACGTTGGCGACCTCATCGACCAATCAGGAAAGGGTTCACTCCGGCTCCTGTTCGTTTGCTTCCTTGTCGGGCTCCGCGACACAACAGACAAGAAACTGACCGACTAATTGAGGGCTAAACGTAGAACAGGTGCACACGATAAGACAACAAACCAATGACGTGACGGGGGCGGAGCCAGGATAAGAATGCACAAGGAGGGGGGAAAAGAATAAGACCAAGCAGTGCTCGCGTGTCAGGAACCGCACGGAGATGGGGAATTCGGAGAGCTCAGATACACCTACGCAGCTGTCAATCATTCCAGATTGACATGTGGAAAAAACCGCTGCTCTATTGGTGTATTTCTGAGTGGTTCATACCGCGTACAAACTGCGTAAAGGTTACCAGGTCTGTTCATATAATATAATAATATAATGGGAGTAAATGTCACCGGATATCACGGCCATCGTGTTATATCATGTAGAGATGATTAAATCTTTATACACACAAACACACACGAGATCCTAGTCATCGCTGGTTCTGAAGCTTCAGCATCTCCTCGACCTTTTGGCGTTGGATTTAGGTGACTGATATGAGATTTCAGATCCGGGATTACGAGTGCCCACGCTTTTACTCCTCCATATTCTTTCATTCTCCTCTCGAGGCTTCAAGAAGGACTTCACCGGAGAGTGAGGGGGGGGGGAGATCTTCGTCGAACCTCGCTCCGAGTCTGGTGTCTCCTTCTCTCGTCCGATCTGCCGCCAAAGCAAAGCCTCATTTCCGATTCTGTTCATCAGCAGAAGGCCTAATGGGATTCTGCGTCGCCTTTTCAGCGCCACAGAGGAAGATAATTAGAAGCTGGCTTGTCTATAGTCCTGAAGCGCGGCGTGAATACGGTAGCCTTCCACGCCACGGTGGTGGGGACTTTCTTATTTTATTTATTTATCTTTTTAAATTTTAAATTAGCTGCACCCCTTTCTATCTATTCAATACCGAACATTTTCCGAGAGCTAAGTAGGAGAAAGCCACGATGATGCAGCAGCTGCCAAGAGCCAGCCTGGACAATAGAGTCTATTAGCTGGGTTTTATTGGAGATCCCTTCACCCGGTCGAATGGAGGACAGGAGCGTGACGGAAGAAAGACATGGAAGGGGGGGGGGGGGGGTGAATCAGATCCTGGATATTGAGACCAGATCTAAAAGTGGTGAGGTTTATGGTGAGGAACCGGTAGCATAACCAAGTTTCAACCAGAGTAAAAAGTGATAAATGAGTGAAGGATTGTTGAGAATTCTCTGAGAAGATGTACAGCTTGAGGAAGGACCACAAGCGACCGTGCTAACATAACCACTTGGTGCAGCAGGTGTCGACAATCCCGTCCGATCCGTCATCCGTCCCAGCGCTCCCTCGACACCCTGATCATTACAGCAGCCCCCGTTTTCACATCCTTACAAATGAAGATCTAATCGCTCTCTCTATATATATATACACAGTATATATCTGCATAAACATGACCTAAAACATCATCAGATCTTCACACAAGTCCTAGAAGTAGAACCCAAATTAAACAAAATTATTATACTTGGTCATTTATTTATTGAGGAAAATGATCCAGTATTACATATCTGTGAGGGCAAAAGTATGTGAACGTCTAGGATTAGGAGTTAATTTGAAGGTGAGATTAGAGTCAGGTGTTTTCATTCGACGGGACAACAATGGCGTGCGAGTGATCTATCAAAGTCTGATCTCCACGACACGTTTGTAGAAGTGCATCATGGTGTGAAGAGTCACTGAAGCTCATCATCAGGACGGAAAAGGTTACGAAGCCATCTGTAAAGAGTTTGGACTCCACCCATCCACGTTCAGACAGATTGTGTACAAATGGAGGAAATCACCATCACTACCCTTTATCTACTTTCAGGACTTGAAATGCGAAAACACCAGACGACTGGGACATCATACGTTTTATAATTGAATTTATATTTATTAAATTGATTCAATTTGTTTTATTATGTAACAGTTTATTTTTTCATTTACTTAATAACTCCTGTACTGTTGTATATGTTTAAAGAACTTTAGTACTTCGTTTAAGATATTTTTTGCTACCTTAATTCTCGCCACAGGATATTTATTAACCTCACGGCTCAGATACGACCCGCGGCAGAGAGTTTATAAAGAGATACGGAAGAAATGTCTCTCGTCGTCTCTCTCTCTCTCTCTCTCTCTCTCTCTCTCTCTCCGACACGTCGAGTGTTTTGAAACAGCTTTAGTAAGTTAATTGTGTCGTTTGTCTAAACCCTCCGTCCCTAATGGAAAGTGTACCTTGATTACGGCGCGCTAATTAGTCTCCGAATCGGTTGGATTTAATTACCGTCACGCTCCGCTTCGTTCTCTGAAGCTTTGAGTCTGATAAAAAATTTTTTTTAAAAACCCAATTTATTTATATACAGATAAAAAAATGTTGTTGTTTTTTTTTTACTACAATCAAATGATAACACATTTCTTTATTTGACAGAAGTTTAAAAAAATAAAACAGCATCTTACGATCAAATGCATAGGGAATATATTAACATCAAGAGTTATTTGTTTGTTTGCTTGTTTGTTTAGGGGTGGGGTCAGGGGGCTGTGTAACTGAAAACTGGGAGGAATTTTATTTTATTTTTTAAAAGTAAACAATTAGGGTGACAATCGCTAAAATACAAATATTTAATATAAAGTACTATAGTAATAGGTACTTTTTTGTAAACATATACAGCAGTGCAGGAGTTATAAAGTAAAGAAAAATATTTATAAAAATGTATACAGATCATATTCATATAGATTATACGAATTATTTACAGAATAAAATAAAATAATAAATAAATTGATCGAAATGCACAAAACACACAAGACATCGATATAATCGAAGGTCGTGATGGTTTAACTCGCCATTAATTCAATAAACTAATCACGCTAATTCATCATTAGACTAATTCAGCAAGGCTGGGATGTGAGCTATGTGTGAATAATAATAATAGTAATAATAATAATACTAGTGCCATCTTTGACAATAAGAAGACTTTACATATGCAAATGAGTTACAATATTTAATATGACACTTTTTTTTTTTAAACAGTAACCTAATTTATGGTCAGTTTATTCACGCGGCTTCCTTTTAAAAAAAACCAAAAAAAAAACCAACAACTAAAAAACGTACGGAAGGCGACGCTGGTTTGTTGATTCAGGTATTCAAATACATGCAAATGAGCTTAGCATGCATAAACATGCATTAAAATACTGAACGAAGTAATAATACAGTAAACAGTATTTACGTATCGTGTTAACGCCCCTGGCAAAAAAAAAAAGATGATGTTAAAGATTTGTCATTTAAAAAGTATTTAGTAACAGTAGATTGTAAAAAAAAATATACAGTATATACATCCAATTTATACAGCTCCGATTTATTAGAACCAAAAGCTGTGTGAATTCTCATTTCTGTCTGATCAGAACTGTGTGGGCGTGTCAGATCATAATGATTGACAGCGGCGTCTCAAGCTATTACAGTGCTAGTGCTAATATATATATATATATGTGTTCCGTTAGAACAAAACCAGCTAGAACTACTCAGGATTACCAGATTAAACTCCTGCTACTCTAAAATCAGCTGATAATAAACACTCACACTGTAACTAGGTGACATTTTGCTTGTGCTGAGGCACGGAGAGGCCGAGAGAGCAGGAAAGGAGTTACTTAGGAAATGACATGAGCAGGCAGCTAATTCTGCTGTTTTGGTAGCTTTAATGTCACCTGTAGCTAATCAAGCCCCGCCCACCTCGAATCATCCTGAAGAAACCAAATTCAGAATTTTATTAACCAAAACAAAATCAGCACAGAAGCTCTTGCTAACAGAAACTAAGTATGCACATGAGTTAATCAGAACAACCGGGGTGGTTATGCTGGGGTGGTTACGCCGAGGTTGCGGTCTGGTTAACCACAGTTACACTGGGGCGGTTACGCCGGGGTTACGGTCTGGTTAACCACAGTTACGCTGGGGCGGTTACGCCGGGGTTACGGTCTGGTTAACCACAGTTACGCTGGGGCGGTTACGCTGGGGTGGTTACGCTGGGGCGGTTACGCCGGGGTTACGGTCTGGTTAACCACAGTTACGCTGGGGCGGTTACGCCGGGGTTACGGTCTGGTTAACCACAGTTACACTGGGGCGGTTACGCCGGGGTTACGGTCTGGTTAACCACGATTACGCTGGGGTGGTTACGCCGGGGTTACGGTCTGGTTAACCACAGTTACGCTGAGGTTGTTACGCCGGGGTTACCGTCTGGTTAAAAACAGTTACACTGGGGTGGTTATGCCGGGGTTACGGTCTGGTTAACCACAGTTACGCTGGGGTGGTTACACCGGGGTTACGGTCTGGTTACGCTGAGGTTGTTATGCTGGGGTGGTTACGCCGGGGTGACGGTCAGGCTAACCACAGTTACGCCAGGGTTACAGTCAGGCTAACCACAGTTACGCCGGGGTTACGGTCTGGTTACGCTGAGGTTGTTATGTTGGGGTGGTTACACCGGGGTGACGGTCAGGCTAACCACAGTTACGCCGGGGTTACGGTCTGGTTACGCTGAGGTTGTTACGCTGGGGTGGTTACGCCGGGGTGACGGTCAGGCTAACCACAGTTACGCCGGGGTTACGGTCTGGTTAACCACAGTTACGCTGGGGTGGTTACGCTGAGGTTGTTATGCTGGGGTGGTTACGCCGGGGTTACGGTCTGGTTAACCACAGTTACGCTGGGGCGGTTACGCCGGGGTAACAGTCAGGCTAACCACAGTTACGCTGGGGTGGTTACGCTGAGGTTGTTACGCTGGGGCGGTTACGCCGGGGTAACAGTCAGGCTAACCACAGTTACGCTGGGGTGGTTACGCTGAGGTTGTTACGCTGGGGCGGTTACGGTCTGGTTAACCACAGTTACGCTGGGGTGGTTATGCTGAGGTTGTTACGCTGGGGTGGTTATGCTGAGGTTGTTACGCTGGGGTGGTTACGCCGGGGTTACGGTCTGGTTAACCACAGTTATGCTGGGGTGGTTACGCCGGGGTTACGGTCTGGTTAACCACAGTTACGCTCGGGTCCTAATGCTCGGGTTGTTACTTTCTTTTACTCACATCCTTGCTTTCACATCCTTCTTTGCATTTTCCTTTCCTCTTTTCCTTCTTTCATTCTGCCTACGTTCACTTCACTTTTCCCCAACTCCTTCCTCTCCTTCACTCGCTCTACTTCCTTTCCCTTTCCTTCCTTCCACATTTGTTTTTTTTTTCCAGATTTAAAAGATATGTTTGAATGTTTTTAGATGTTTTTAGACACAGGAGACTGGATTAGGGATTAAAGCGTTGTTTTGAAACTTGACGTTCCTCACGATTCCAGTTGTTGTTCTTCGCCACACCGCGACATCTTTCTAAACAGGTCCGACTTGAACGTGTTCTGAGAACACACTGTGTTTGTTACAGGGTTCTACATTAAAACTTCAGGGGACATTTGGGGTAAAACACCAGCTACTGTTTGTTTCTTTTAGCTTAGAAGCTTTAAGCCTACCTCGCTATGAGGACATGGCTTCCGGAAAATATCATACGTTTTAGTCAGAACAGGAAGTAAAAGACACCGGAGCTGATTATGATTTTTACCCCAGCCTCGTATCTGTAGTATAAATGATGGTACAGTTTGGTACTAATTGAGACTATCTGTAGGTTCTTTATGTGTGATGAGAGGCAGTGATCCCCCTCGGAGAGAGCTGCAGGATCCCGTCAGGCCGTAATCCGCCGTGGTTTCACCCTGGCTGTGTGAGAAATGGGCTCCTCGGATACATTATTGATCGCCTTTCAGGAGCGCCGTCACTCTTTCTTGGCTGCCGGCTCCGAATGGAAAGTGCTGGAGCGGAAAAAAAATTCCGAGTGAGGACACGTCTGAGTGTCGAAGCCTCCCTGATGCTCTGGAAAAAAAAAAAACCCACACTAAAGTGAAGAAATAAAGTGAAACTAGATGCACCGGGACCTCCTGCGGCTCAGACCGGCGTCTACCTGTCAGTACGGCCTCCTCCTCTCCGGCTCGCTGAAGGCGGCGTGAATACTGCATGATGGGAAGGCGGCGTTTAAACATGACGGAAATTAAAGCCGGCAGACGGATTAAATCCGGAGGGACGAATCCCGCTAAGCGCTAAGCTAATGTCTGGAGCAAAAAAGTAAATAAAAGCACAAACACGGGGCTCACGGCGCTTATTTCCACTGGGCCCCGACCACATGAAATTTTTATCCGTTTTACACTACAGTAATGATTCCTTTTAGAGCACGTCTGAATTCAGAACAGATTTCTGGGGAACTAATTCACTTTAATCTGAGACCACGCGCTAACAAAGAGGATAAAGTCCGGTTTTATTTTACATCCTTAAAGTGATCTTTCACCAGAAATAAAAAATATTTTCCTTTCTTTCTTATTCATATTGATTTTTCTTTTTCCCCGCTATATTTATCTACAGGAATTTTTTCTTTTTTTTTCTTTTCCCCCCTTTTTTCTCAAATTTTTTTTTTGCAGTTTTCTTGCTTTCTTTCTTTTTTTAATGTTTTCTGTGTTGCTTGATTTATCATCTTCATTTGTTCTTTTTTTCCTTTCATCACTTTTTTTTTAAAAACAGTTTTATATTTTTGTTTTTTCATTCTTTCATACATAGAATCTTCCCTTTTTTTTTTTTTTTTTGCTTCCCCCCCTCCCTAATATTAATCTTTCTTCACTTTGTTTTTTTTTTTGCTCACCTTCTTGGACATTTTCAGCCATTTATTTCTGTCTTTTCTTTGAAAAAAAAAAAATTGTAACAAAGTTCCCCCCAAATTTTCTCTTTTTTTTTAAATACATATTTCTAATTTTTTTTTTTTTTTTTTTAAACTTTTATAATATTTGTGTTTAAGAATTTTCTTCTTTCATCTTTCCTTTTTTTCTGGCTTTTTTTGCTTTCTTTCTTGTTTGTTCTCTTCTTGACTTATCATCTTCCTTCCTTTTTTCTCTCACTTTTTCACCTCTCTCTCTCTCTCTCTAATGTCCTTCCTTCCTTTTCTATTTAGAACATTCCCCAATCTCTTCCTTTTTTTTCCATCTCTTTTTCTTTCCTCCCATCTCTCTTTGTGAAGTCTTGCACTGGTGTGTTAGCATGATGTAAGGTTTGAAGGCGGAGCTTGTTTCTAGCCTCGCAGCTCTAAAGAAGCGAACCTCACAGACTGAACACGGCGAATCGATGACTTCTGTTAGAGTGAGTGTGTGTGTGTGTGTGTGTGTGTGTGTGTAAATAAGCTATGGAGTTATTAAGCCCTGATGCCAGCGGGATGAGAGCCAGTCGTGTCAGTCGCTCTCTCTGAGCCAAGAGAAACATGTTGGTGTGAAATTTACAGCGAGTGCAGAGTAATGCGACTCAGACCTGTCTCACTCCCTGTCTCACTCTCTGGTTTGTGCACAATCAGAGAGAGAGAGAGAGAGAGAGAGAGAGAGAGGGAGGGAGGGAGCTGGTGTGGAACATTTCAGGTCACAGGAGTTCAGTAGAGCCCCAACACTTTCTCCTGAAGCTCAACAGTTATTTAGAGTCACTGGAGAGATGAGGACATGTGATACAGATCTCTCTCTCTCTCTCTCTCTCTCTCCCTCCATCGCCCTCTCCTCATCTCCATCTTAACCTCTCTCTATCTCTTTTCCTCACCATCGCTCTCCTTCTCTCATCTCTCACTCTCTCTCCTCCTCCTTTCTATCTAGCTGTCTATTTTCCCTCTCCATCTCTCTCTCTCGCTCTCTTCTCCTCCTCCTCTCCATCTCTCTCTCTCGCTCTCTTCTCCTCCTCCTCTCCATCTCTCTCGCTCTCTTCTCCTCCTCCTCTCCATCTCTCTCTCTCGCTCTCTTCTCCTCCTCCTCTCCATCTCTCTCGCTCTCTTCTCCTCCTCCTCTCCATCTCTCTCTCTCGCTCTCTTCTCCTCCTCCTCTCCATCTCTCTCTCTTGTTCTCTGTCTTTGTTTTCCTCTGAATCCCCCTCTCTCTCTCCTCCTCCTCTCCATCTCTCTCTCTCGCTTCCACAGATGCCATTTATCAGGTTTTGGTGTTTAACAGTTTCTTCTAGTGTCGTCAAGACTACAAGACAAAAATGTGTTTTCTTTTCCCTGCGTGTGTGTGTGTGTGTGTGTCTGACACTTCAGAGCGGGCGTGTCAGCTCAAGTCGCCGCCTTGTCAACATCTTGTTACCTGTGGATCTCATTAGCATGTGCACACGTGTAAAACACACACACTCTACTCTCTCTCCCTCACACACACACACACACACACACACAGAACTCTCACTTCAGTGTGTCTACCACCATCACGTCTGTACACCTCCCTCACTCCCTCGTTCACCCCCCTGCCTCACTCCGTTCTAACAACAGGAGGAAATGAAATAAAGAGAGGGATTAAAAGACGGTGGGTGGAGGAGTGGAAACACCTCGCTCCTCCTCTCACTTCATTAAAGAGCTTCACTACACACTAATCACCGAGATCAGGAGATACGAGTACATGTACATCCAGCATAAAGAGAGTGGAGAGACAGCCGTGAAGCATGGGGGTGGCAGCATCGCGTGTTCGAAAAACCTCCAACAGCCATAAACCTGGGATGTGTAAACTTCTGGCCTCAAGTGTAACAAGGAAGAAGGTGTAGGGTATAAGGGGCCTTTAAGAACGAGTGAGAGATACATAGAAAAAGAGGGGAGAGGGGGAGAAGGGGGGAAGTGAGAGAGAGAGGTAGAGAGATCGGGCGAGAGAGATATAAAGGGTGGGAGAGATAATGGGGAACAGAGAGAGAGGAAGAGAGAGAAACAGGGTGAGAGAGATATAGCTAGAGAGAGGTGTGTGTGTGTGTGTGTGTGTGTGTGTGTGTGTGTGTGTGTGTGTGTGCGCACACATGTCCATCTCCACACACTGTCTCTCCACACTGCATCCACACACTCCTGCATGACATCATTCTCAACCAATAGGCTTACAGCGGCTCGCTCGTCCACTCGCTCTGTTCTACACACATTCATGTACACACACACACACACACACACACACATACGCAAACAGAGAGGAAAACAGAGAGAGAAATGGCCACATGACTGATGGAAATAAACAAGTGTGTAGTGAGCAAGACGTACACATCAAAACACACACAGACACACAATGTTACTCTAAACAGGACTCACTTACAGTCAGTAATTATACAGACTAAAAAACACAATGTGTACAGTATAGGATGTAAATGATATAGTGCAGAGGGCACAGAGTGAAGGGTGTAGGGTGTAATGTGTAGAGTATAGGGTGTAGGGTAAAGGGAGTAGGGTACAGGGTGTAGTGTATAAGGTATAGGGAGTAGTGTATAGGGTGGAGTGTATAGTGTAGTGTGTAGGGTGTAGTGTATAGGGAGTAGTGTATAGGGTGTAGTGTATAGGGAGTAGTGTATAGGGAGTAGTGTACAGGGTGTAGTGTATAGGGAGTAGTGTATAGGGAGTAGCGTACAGGGTGTAGCGTACAGGGTGTAGCGTATAGGGAGTAGTGTATAGGGAGTAGCGTACAGGGTGTAGCGTACAGGGAGTAGCGTATAGGGAGTAGCGTACAGGGTGTAGTGTATAGGGAGTAGTGTATAGGGAATAGTGTACAGGGAGTAGTGTACAGGGAGTAGTGTACAGGGAGTAGTGTACAGGGAGTAGTGTATAGGGAGTAGTGTATAGGGAGTAGTGTATAGGGAGTAAGGTGTAGTGTATAGGGAGTAGTGTATAGGGTGTAGTGTATAGGGAGTAGTGTATAGGGAGTAAGGTGTAGTGTATAGGGTGTAAGGTGTAGTGTATAGGGTGTAAGGTGTAGTGTACAGGGAGTAGTGTATAGGGTGTAGTGTATAGGGAGTAGTGTATAGGGAGTAAGGTGTAGTGTATAGGGAGTAGTGTATAGGGTGTAGTGTACAGGTAGTGCAGTTGTCTGAGTAATTTATAACTCACACAGAGCTTGTGAATGGAGAGAGAGAGCCTGGGCCTGTACAGGACTGACTGTAAAGCAGCGCTGCCCCCTGTTGGAGCTCAGGTGAACATTCCACCCCCAACCTCACACACAACACATGCACTCATACACACACACGCCCCTCCCCCACCACACACACACACAGAGCGCAAACACACACACACACACACACACACACACACACACACACGCCCCTCCCCCACCACACACACACACAGAGCGCAAACACACACACGCCCCTCCCCCACCACACACACACACACAGAGCGCAAACACACACACGCCCCTCCCCCACCACACACACACACAGCGTAAACACACACACACACACACACACACGCGCCTCTCCCCCACCACACAAACACACAGCGCAAACACACACACACACATTCCTTTTGCAGGAAAAGGCACGCAAGTCTGACCTCTTTCCTTATGTTTGGTACA
>CM042546.1:9462809-9517809 GCA_023630585.1 Cranoglanis bouderius
GGAGGAAAGAAAGTAAGAAAGAAAGAAAGTAAGAAAGAAAGAAAGGGAGGAAAGAAAGTAAGAAAGAAAGGGAAGGAAAGAAAAAGAAAGGGAAGGAAAGAAAGGAAGGAAGGGAGGAAAGAAAGTAAGAAAGAAAGAAAGGGATGAAAGAAAGTAAGAAAGAAAGAAAGGGATGAAAGAAGGTAAGGAAGAAAGAAAGAAAGGGAAGGAAAGAAAAAGAAAGAAAGAAAGGGAGGAAAGAAAGAACGAAAGGAAGGAAGAAAGGAAGAAAGAAAAGGAGAGACCAGCGCTGCTGTTTTCTTGTCAGTCTGCAGAAGGAAAAGATCAGTGAAAGTAAAGTTTGTCTCTAGCGGTTCGATGTTCCTATAAGGGGTCTTGCTGGAACCTTTAGTGATGAGGAAACTGTAAACAGAACCCTGACAGGTTCCCGTGAGTACGGTGCTGGAGCGAGGGAGAGATTATTGAATAGTGCTGATAGACGGATTAATAAATAAATAGCGTGAATAAGTTGTAAGATGTTGGAGAAATGATGAGCGATGATGGAGTTTAGTCACACGAATAAACCGTCTGTCTGAGCTCGCATCATTCAGAGAAAAGAATGAGTGAAAGCGTGAGGAACGAGAGAGAGAGAGGGAGAGGGAGAGAGAGAGAGAGAGAGGGAGAGGGAGGGAGAGAGAGAGAGAGAGAGAGTGTCAGCAGGACGGTTTATGGAAAACGAGCTCATTTGAATAACAACATGCCGATCCTCGAGTAAACAGAGTCACATCAGTGGAGTTAATCAGCAGCCGAGTCGGATAAAGACTGAGAACCCTGATCTCAGACCGGTTACAGTACGGGGGTGAGGAGAGAACCCCGATCTCAGACTGGTTACAGTACGGGGGTGAGGAGAGAAGCCCGATCTCAGACCGGTTACAGTACGGGGGTGAGGAGAGAAGCCCGATCTCAGACCGGTTACAGTACGGGGGTGAGGAGAGAAGCCCGATCTCAGACCGGTTACAGTACGGGGGTGAGGAGAGAAGCCCGATCTCAGACCGGTTACAGTACGGGGGTGAGGAGAGAAGCCCGATCTCAGACCGGTTACAGTACGGGGGTGAGGAGAGAAGCCCGATCTCAGACCGGTTACAGTACGGGGGTGAGGAGAGAAGCCCGATCTCAGACCGGTTACAGTACGGGGGTGAGGAGAGAAGCCCGATCTCAGACCGGTTACAGTACGGGGGTGAGGAGAGAAGCCCGATCTCAGACCGGTTACAGTACGGGGGTGAGGAGAGAAGCCCGATCTCAGACCGGTTACAGTACGGGGGTGAGGAGAGAAGCCCGATCTCAGACCGGTTACAGTACGGGGGTGAGGAGAGAACCCCGATCTCAGACCGGTTACAGTACGGGGGTGAGGAGAGAAGCCCGATCTCAGACCGGTTACAGTACGGGGGTGAGGAGAGAAGCCCGATCTCAGACCGGTTACAGTACGGGGGTGAGGAGAGAACCCCGATCTCAGACCGGTTACAGTACGGGGGTGAGGAGAGAAGCCCGATCTCAGACCGGTTACAGTACGGGGGTGAGGAGAGAACCCCGATCTCAGACCGGTTACAGTACGGGGGTGAGGAGAGAAGCCCGATCTCAGACCGGTTACAGTACGGGGGTGAGGAGAGAACCCCGATCTCAGACCGGTTACAGTACGGGGGTGAGGAGAGAAGCCCGATCTCAGACCGGTTACAGTACGGGGGTGAGGAGAGAACCCCGATCTCAGACCGGTTACAGTACGGGGGTGAGGAGAGAACCCCGATCTCAGCTTCACCTTCAGCTAGACGTTAATCACCTTTAATTTGGTTTGTTTATTCTTTGAAGTTATGTATATTTATCTGAAACATGATTCATTCAGCTGATTCATCTGACCTCAGACCAGGACACTGCGCCCATGTATTATTATTATTATTATTATTATTAACACACAGCCCTAACACACACCCAGTATAGTGTACACAGGACAGACACCACGTTCTCACGCTCTTATGAACTCCCAAAAACAATCTTCTCAAAACACACCCATGGCCCAAAACAGTTGGAAAGCGAGTGTGTACACACACACACACACACACACACACAGTTCCTCTTTTTGTCTCCATCAGTTGATCAGTTCTTCCTCCTTCCTCCTTCCACGCTGCTGTTTACTTCCTGGTTTCTCTTCCCTCTGCTGCTCGTACACACGCATACTGTATACTATAGGAAGTACGAGGTCAAACCCTCTATCACAGACACTTAACGCAGTTGTGGGTTAAAATTTAAGTATTCCAGTTAAGAGTTTCCATTCGTTTCCCAAGTTTAAAACTAATTTCTGAAAAGAAAACCGAGATGGATTTGCGTTTCCATGAAATATCAGTAGCTTTCATATTACTGATACACGATCTGATTCACCTGACAGACGATTCACCCGATTCCTACACGACAACGTTCAGATGATTCATCTGCAAAGTGATTCATCCAGTTTATCCCAGAAGTGATTCATTTGATTCATCAGACACACGGCTCATCATTCAATATATATACATACACATGATTCACCTGATTCATCCAAGGCACAAATTCATCTGATTCCTAAGATATGAATCGACTGAATCGAACCAAGACACGGTTCATGGTTCCCATTAGTCTAATTTATTAATCTGATTCATTCGAGACATCATTCAGCCACAGATAGATGCTAGATATAACACTGAAACTTTATTTTTTTGGCAGTTATATGGTTATTTCTAAAAATTTTCACTGATGAGACAGAAATCACCATTAATTAATTAAATTTTTTTTTTTTAAATTTAAAAAGTGAGAACGTAAACACACTCCAATCCTAAATTAAAGCAACTCCATCTTTAACAAGTGGAAGATCAGACGACCGATCTCCAATGTCCACGGGTTACAAGACGTTCGTCTGGAATTTCGGAAAATCGGTCCGAATCATATTTTCAACCATTAACCGCTAAAAACCCATTATTTTGTTTCCTCAATCCTTTAAAATCTTCATCTTCAGAATAATATTCGGAATCCTGACAATAAATAACATCTCCACACACACACACACACACACACACACACACACAGCATTTGGAAAACCAACCAAGCACCCAATCAACAGGAGAACGTCAATGTCTAAAGTTCCTCCTTCATCTTGAGGACTGCCGGAGAACACTGGAGGGAAATGGACTCACCCTGGAACGACTGTCTGGCTCGTTCCACCAGTTCTTCGATGGGGTAACTGGCCAGGTCGCCTCGCGCGTGCTTGGTTTTGCAGTACGTGCAAGCGTTCAAACATCTGAAGAAGAGAAAGAGAACACTTTATTACCAACAGAAACACTTTCCACACGGACCATTCCAACTTTTCCTCTTAGAACCGCTTACACACTACCCATGTTGAAGACTATATTTTCCGGACACTACAATGTACGCTAGTCTACCTCGTAGTGTCATCGACTCTCATTCTCTGGAAAACAGGGTTCCTCAAGGGTTCCTCGGACGACACGGGGCCCTCGGAAGAGTTCTTCTGTTGTAGTATGAACAGAAGATTTCATTTTCAGCAATGGGTTTTTTAAATCTTCCTACGTTAGTCGTTTCTGTCTTGATCGGTTGCCATGGTGGCGCCTAGCAAAATGGCCGACAAAATGACATAGCTAGCTTCGCAAAAACACACTTATTTAACCACTACTCAAATGTCTTCCTCGTTTGTGTATAAAGTGCAGATTTTTTGTCATTTTATATAAAATCGTTGATATGGTCAAGTTTTCTGTGAGGAGATGCTTATTTAACGTTTATGGAAGGAGTCTCCAGTGTCAGAGGTAAACCTGTAGTAGGTAAAACTTTTCTGGTATCTTCAGGACAGAGGAGTTGATGCTTTTTTTGCGGTTTCTCAGTAACGTGCTCTAGGAGAGGGAGTCGGAGAACCAAGTTTGCTCCGAGACACGAGTTCCAGCTCATTTCCCTTCCGATGAAGACGGAGTGTAAGAAATCAACTTCACACCAGGAGGTTTCAGGAACCATACACCCAGGCAGTGAGACAGAAGAACCCAGTGGTCTTCTCAAGGCAGGAGGAATTAAAATTGAACTCCTCCTGGCCAGTCGTTATTAGCAACATTAGCATCATTACTGAAAAATCTTCTTTTGTGTTATTCAAAGCCTGAAACAGCCTGAGGATGTGTGTGTGTGGAGCAGAGATGGCATTATTATGGTAATGTACTCGTAGATAACTTCATGCACAACACTAATGACCTAAAAACTTAGCACGGTCCGATTCAGAGCTAGACAAAGCCCTTTTTGCGTTATAATCTCTTAAAATCCTCCACAGTGTTGCAGCGCTCGCATGCCCCATCAGCCTCGGTATCTATCTTTAAAAAGACAGGCCAGCTGGATAAATGGGCCTTTGTAGACGCTCCAGGCGTCTTGTTTCTGACATGAGACGCTCTTTAAAGGGGACCATCTATCTCGCAGCACTTTCCCAAATTAAACCCGGCATTAAAAGATGGAGGAAAGGTCACATGACCTGGGCGTTTGGCGAAAACAGATTACTCCAAGTGCTTCACTAGTGGTCCTGCTTTAATGCAGCACAGCGCAGCAAAGCAGATCGTTACGATTTCATGACCTCGACTTAATATCTCGTAGCTTCATTAAGTTGTGTACAAATTACAATACAAAATAATAGCCTGTGCTGGATCAAGTGCTATTCTATGTGCTGCTGAAGAATGAGTGTGGAAGCCATTTTGTTACATTAAACCAGTGATGTTTACAACTAGGACTAGTCATGAAGCAACATACTGGCGATATACTAGAGTCCTAATTAGATTTATTTCGACACTCGCCGTCTTCTCGTTTGTATATCATGGGAGTATTTTAATGTTTTTGTTCGATTTTAAATGTTGCATCGTATTACGTTTGAGAGCAAAGAATTAAAAAGAAATGCAATTTCCTTCATCAGTCTGCATTTTCTACCCCTGACTGCTTCCAGGTTTAAAGGTGAGCGTTGGTGTGTAGACGCTATTGAAAAACTCTGTCTCGGAGAAGCAAATTACACTCAGGTGAGGTTTTAATCCCAGAAAAACGACTTAAGCATGTGCGTAACATGATTCTGAATACGCATAACTTTCCCCATGTAAATACTAACTTTACTTTTTGGACAGAGCTGTAATGGGAATCTTCTCCCTTCTCTAAAACCTGCTCCGTTTAACCAAACTGAACAAATCTGCTTACAGAAACTCGTCTCTGTCCCCCCAGGTCACCACCTGCAGAGACTTAATTTCTTAATTACTTTCTTTGCAAGCCGTGCATTTCCACCCGTCATTAATTACCGGGGGGGGGGGACAATTTCGCGACTTGGACGGCAGAGACGGAGGATGTGGGAGGGGGACCACGGTGAAGCCACTCGATTCCTCTTCCTCGTTAATTCAGCGACACTGCTGACTTCGAGACAATGCAGGATCCCTCGGCTCTCCCTCGGTTTATTAATTCAAGCCCCAGTGTGAGCATATGCACAAAATTACACCCCTTAAAAAAAAGGGCCGAGAGAACATGCACGACTTCCGGAGACTTGATAAGCGGCCAATGTCCCGAGCCAACAGCAACCGTTTTGTTGTGCGTGGCGTTTACGCATGAGGAGAACGTAATTAAAAAGAAAGTTTAAACCTCGACTGAGTGGTACAGCTCATCCTGTTTTGCAGCAAGGAGGACGAACCAAGGACGAAGGCAAGACCATGAGCAGAAGAGGAAGTGTGCTATAACGTCAACGTTAAAGACCAGCCAAAAACGTGCAGTGGCAAGGTTTACTGTGGTGAAAAGGCAAACAAAAAGAGAACACACGTGCCAACGTTCTGTGGCCAGGCATGATGGGAGGCTTTTCTCTCCGAGTACAAGAGAGAGCTGATGAGTCAGCGTAACCATGGAGATACGCTGGTAAACAAACATGTTCTAGACAAAAAACTCCGACTCAGCCGACCACATCACAGAAAAGACTCATGCTCGTCCGCCGACCTCCATGTTTCTCTCTCGCACAAACATGGAAAAGCAAGCGAACTCTCACACCCACACGGCAGAACGGCCAGCAAACATGGCTGGCAAAAAGACAAGACTTTCAGCTGTGCGGCTTTTTATATAAAAAATAAAATATCCGACGCTTCCTAAACCAAAAAAAAAAAAAAGCCAAATAAAGATGCGCCATTGTCAATAATTACAAGGGAATACGCACAAAAACAAAGTACACGGTGGCATTTGTACCATGGACGTCCTCTTCCACGCCAAGTCAACAACAGTCTATACTTCGAGAACGTACAAGAACGTTCCCTTATTTCCCATGTTCCCACCGAGTCCCGGATGAGTTCATAAGAGCCGAGACAACAGGACAACGAGGTGATCCTCGGGTTAAAAGCTCAGAGAAGGAGATTATGGGAGCTTAGAGAGTCACACTCGGCTCTCACGCTCAGCCTGGACAGCCTTAACGAGCCTTAACAAGCTTAATCATCAGATCAACGCGGGTCTATCAAAATTAATTAGAGTACGCCGCCGAGACCCGAGGACATGTCTTGGGTTTGTTAAAAGTCTGACCTCTCTGTAGTGCTCAGTACTTTCCTTTATTTATTTATTTATTTTGCCCCGAGGACTTTTATTAGCGCTGTAGATTCGTGTTTTTCTTCTTGACCGGATGACCTCAACAGGCTGCGTGGCAAAGAGGCGTACAAAAAGACTCTTTGTTGCTATTTCGACTTCAGAAATCGAATAAACTCATTCAGGCTGGAAAGAATCGCCATCAAACAGGCAGCTCGGCAAGTTACACCGGGCCTGCCTGCTTCTGATGAGGCGTGAAAATCGGGGTGGCAGGAGGGAAGGAAGTGTGGATCTGTTGGGAATAAAGTGGAAAAATTGTGTGTTGGAGTTTCCCAGATTCATGAGACGTGAAGCGTTATGAGCCAACACTTCATCCACTCACCACATCTCTCGAGAATGTGCTTCCAGGTTGGATGTTGCCACGTTGAGCAGAGTTTTCAGGAGACCAGAGATGGACACGGGAATCCATTTGCTTACCAAAGCCCTCGGTGACAGACATGACGGCTTGTTAAAGGTCTCTAAAGTATTACCCACAACCCCGCTAGCAGCTCTCTAGACTCCAGGAACGAACAAGGTGTTAAGCATGTGTTAAGATAGGAGTATATAAGTTGTTAAGTATGGAGATCATTTTTGATAGTGTATATGGAAATAATTTTTGATCGTGTTTGTTGAAGGTCATGAGTTCAAATCCCAGCACTGCCAAGCTGCCACTGCTGGGCCCTTGAAGCAAGGCCCCTAGCCCTCAACTGCTCAGTTGTATAAATGTAAGTTTCTCAGGATAAGGGAGTCTGCCAAATGCCATAAACGACTGGTCAGAAGGTACATCAATGCACTAGTTCTAATACATTATCATTTCTAGAGTTTAACAAATAAAAATGCATGCAATAGTTGATATGGTGAATTTTTCTGTATGGAGATGTTTATTTAACATTTATGGAAAGAGTCTCCAGCGTTTTGTAACAGTCAGAGGTAAAACTGTAACTTTCTCAGACAAGTCTTCATGACAGAAGAGTTTAAGCAATCAAAGTTACCGGTTTAATTTTGGTCTGTTGCCAAACAAAGCATAAGCGAGAACTTTAATGCCTTGTTTGTAGTCCGAGCTTTGTCGCTTTGTCCGAGCTCGCCGCCAGACTCTCAGGTAAACGAATAAGTCATGTTTTCCATAACGACACGCGCTGTTGTCTCATCTGGTTTCCTCCTGTCCCTCCTCTCTCCCTCTGTAATTGCATAATTAAAGTGTAATCATCTTCTGATCCGTGATGCCGTGCACCCACCCCCCCAGGTTCTCGCAGACGAGAAAAATGGAACGTTGGTTTTTAATTAAGAGTGAATCTGAGCAGCGAGGCTGTAATCTGAGAGCCGGCAACCCTGCACCGGGGTCACGATACGATCGCACAGACCTTATGAACTTGGCCGAGCTGGCAAGTTTGAAGCATTACTCCGTCACTCTTTTGAGCGCTTGTGAATTTTCTCTTCACAGCAACGACAAAAATAAAGCTGGGGAGAAATTTCTTGGTTCAAAGTCAGTGTCGGACAAATCAAATTAATTAGCCAGTGCACCGGAAAAGTGAAATCTCCAACGTGTTTGCCAAAAAGTCCAATTAAATAAGTAATGTCATTTCTCGAAAAGAAACCAGAAAAATAACCAAAGCCCTGTGAGGAGCAACTTTATTTATTTAGTCTTTTTCAAGTGTTTGCACCATTGATAAATCAGGCAGACAGTTTTTAGCGTAACGTTTTTGACGCGTAAAGGCATTACCATTGTTTTTAAAGTGTTTAAATGAGAGGTGACTGCGTGTTGTGACTGCATTAGAGCCACGAGAAGCCTCGACTGGTTTATTAGCATCAATAAAAAGTTAATCATTATTGATGAACAATTCATTCTCAGTCTTTTGGACCACCGGTCCACACCAACAAATCCCTGTGAATCAAACAGGGCTCCCTCCGCACTTACGGTGCCCACGGTTCAGCAGTTCCAAGTAAGATTGTGAAGAATTGGCCTGTTGTCTCAGCATTGGCACGTTTTTATCCTGAGGTTAGTGTGGGTGGAGGAATCCGGAAATTGACTTCGTTACAATTTCCAGAATGATCCATTTGTATTCCGAATCCGGGCAAACGTGGGAGTGAGGGGAACCACGGGCATGGAAATTGAATAAACACGTCCAGTTCGTTGGAGCTGAAAACCAGTCCATACATTACTTTGATTGACGGTGGCAGTGCCATATTCAACGAGTGACACCAGCATCCTTAGTGTGGGTAAATAAAACGAACTCGTACTTCAATTTCATGTACCTCACAAGAACAGCCTGCTTTGCACCCTCAAAAACAAAAAGAAATGTGAAGGAAGTGAATTTAGTGAAGGTGTTTGTGTTTGTACCACAGTGCTGTGCTGGAGTCTGGATGTTTCTCCTTGCCTTCTTTACCTGGATCTTTGTGGGACTTATTTTTTTCTCCATAACCATCACCTCTGTTGGACGCTTTTCTTGTCAGGAGCTGGGGAAGAACATTAAGTCCAAAGACCTTTAACCTGTAAGACCTCAGAACTTTTGACCTTCCAGCTACCTGAACATGAGCTCAAGATCTCAGACTCAGATATTTACTTTGAAGAACGAGTAATAACCCATCCACCTACACAGAAACGTTTATTTACTTCTTTATTGAATTCTTTTGATCCTCAGTTCTAGGCCAATGTGGGATGTCAGGTTACGCAGATGATCGTTTTCATTTCCTGTGATTTCTTGTGGTTGTTGAGAAGTAGCACATGATGAGTAACTCCATACATGAACAGGAACCACACACACATGCTCACATGTAAACAGCTGAAGCTTGGTGTTTATGTGCCCCCATAATGCTTTGAACCACTTCCCATCATGCTTCCTGTTTCAGGCCAGAATGCGTGTCTTTCAGCCTCTCATGCTTGTTGTTTTGATGACGACTGTTAGACATCACGTCTCCCGCAGGCTTAGTCTGACATGTTGTGTGTGTTTTTGACGATATACTATGGCTATGTTTCCTGATGCTCATGATACTTCAAACCAATTGAGAATATTTCAAAGCAGCTTCTCTGCTATATCAAAAAGTATATTTAAAAAATATCATATATATATATATATATATATATATATATATATATATATATATATATATATATATATATATATATATATATATTCCCATGGAATCTCATCCGAGGTTATTGTCTTCATGTCTTTTCTATCTTCTAGATTCGGGATTCAGACAGTCCAAGTACAGACGGCTACACCGAAGCCGAGTCTAACCACTCGGGAATTATTATTTCTCACGAACACGACAACATGCTCATTACTTTTGGTTTTGGGGATCACTATTTGATCACATGGATTTGACTTACTTTCCCTTTTCTCCGAGTGGAAATGAGTTTTTCACGTCTCAGTCCACGTGTCTGAACCACGAAGCATCAAATAACACTCTTTTTAATATCCAATAATGCTGTGCACATCACCAGGTAAAGTACAGCGACTTAGACAAAAACACTGAGAGTTCCAGAGATCCTGGACATTTAATTTTGCCATAGCGTCTACAGAGCCCCTGCAACCAAAAGCATCATCCGCTCCTGAAGGAATTCTGACCAATCACACCCAAATCTGACCAATCCCACCCAATTCTGAAGGAAATCTGACCAATCACACTCAATTCTGAACGAAATCTGACCAATCCCACCCAATTCTGAAGGAATTTTGACCAATCACACTCAATTCTGAAGGAAATCTGACCAATCCCACCCAATTCTGACCAATCCCACCCAAATCTGACCAATCCCACCCAATTCTGAAGGAAATCTGACCAATCTCACCCAATTCTGAAGGAATTCTGACCAATCTCACCCAATTCTGAAGGAATTCTGACCAATCCCACCCAATTCTGAAGGAATTCTGACCAATCCCACCCACCCCTGACACAATTCCGTCCGATCCTGCACATTTCCGAAACTGTTCTGACCAACCAACTTTTTTGTCCCAAAGCACATCTCTTCCTTGTGTAAAGCTGGAAATCTTATTCCTCAAAAAAGTAAAAACAAATTAAACTCATTAGTGCTGTTATTTTGTTTGTTTGTTTGTTTGTTTGTATTTGGTTTTAGGGGCTGTATATTAATGTAAAGTGTATGCCCAAGAGTGACATCACAGCAGATTAATTTAACACCAAACCAAAAATCTAAATCAATCTGGAGTCATTCTTTAAGGGATATCTGAGCTAGTTTAAATGAATCAGTTTCTGATTAATTGATCGCTCTCAACCACTAACTTACAGCAAAAACAATGATAAGAATTATACTGTCGTCCTGCAGGTCTGATACTTCATCCCGCCGTGTACGTGTTTATAAACTGCATTAATCACAAAGCATCACTTTCAAACCAGACCTCATGCGTGGACGTCCGGCTCCCTATCAGCCCGGGTTTTAGGTAACTCTGACATCAGCCCTGACATTTGGAGGCCGAAAGCACAGAGGGGTCTTTGTGCGGGAGTGAAACTGCAACTGGGGTTTTCCATCTCACACACTAACACACACACACACACACACTCTCCGGGAGTCACGATCATTCGATCCAGGCTGCTTATCAGCTCACGTCTCTCACTGCTCACGTTCACTCCCCGACTGATTACGGCTTTATGGAGCTCCTCTATGCACCGCTGACCTTCGCTAACCGCTAAGTGTGTGTGTGTGTGTGTGTGTGTGAGAGAGAGAGAGACACTCTGCCTCTGATGACCCTGATGGTCCAGACTCAGAATCATCGAGTGTCGCATTCTGCCTGGACGTGTGTGTAATGCCAGCGACCTCTTAACTCTTAACTCACTCTTGTTAAAGTCAGTCTTTAGATTCCTGCTCTGGTGTCTCTGGAGTGCATTTGTGTCTAAATACTTTAAACTTTTGGAGTTTTGGACATTTTTGTACGCCTCTTGAATTTAAAAATGTTTACCATGCCAGTGTCTGGTGTTATTTTTTCCCCCAGGACTGACCTGATCATTCTTCATTTCAACACGATATCAATTCTATATCAACACAGAAAAACCAGAATTGAGCTAAAATAATATTACATTATATATAACATTATATCAAATTTAACTTTAGTATATTTCCATTTCTCCGTGATCCATCAACACCGGACGAAACAAAAACCCCGCACCCAAGTTTCAAGCCGGCACTTTACACAAATTTCACACAGAACTGTGATATAACAATATAATATGGATATCATGATAAATTATATCATCATATACTTATCAGAGTGCTTCCGGTAATCTAAACATTTCTGTGTTTAAGGAGAACCCATGGAGGGTTTTATTATGCATCAAATCAGTGGTCACCAACCCCCTTCCTGGAGATCTACCTTCCTACAAGTTTCATCTCCAACCAAAATCTAACACACCTGTTTTATTTGATCAAGAACTTAAGGAAACAATGATTAGATGGTCAGGTGGCCACCATTATGGTCTTCAGGAAGGTACAGGGCTGGTGACCACTGCATTTAAGTTTATCTAAACCCCCGTAGAAGTCACAGTTGGCCTCCTCCTCCTCCTCCTCCTCCACGCTCATTATTCCCAGATCACTGATAACATGGCTGTTTGAATTTACGACTGCGTCGGGGTGCTGCTTGTTTACCGAGCCCTAAAGGACCTGGAGCTCGTTTTGTTTTGTTTCGTTTTGAGAACCTCGCTGCTTTTCAAGCAAAGGTCATATTAACGCAGTGCCGCTGGGCGAATGCTTCGTGAACTTTTCCCTCCTAAACCAGCCGAGCGTTTGATTCCCTCGCCAGACTCCTAGCTCGGCTCCGGCGAGAGACTCGGGCACTCCCGCGCCGGAGATCTACTAAACCCAAACCGTGAAGCTCAAAGTGCATAACAGACGCACTATAAAAAAGTAATCACGTCTTCCTCTTTTTGTGAGCGCTCGTGTTTATTTCCCTCTGTTCTGTTTGCGCTGGCTAAAAGACAATGGCCACGGGGTTGAGAGCTCATACCTTCTCACCTTCTCACTGTGGTTTAATCAGAGTGTAATTGAGCGTAATGTGAAAAGCACTGAGCACTTCCTCGGTTCCTCTTTGGCTTCGTTCTAATGCAAACCTTTAACAATGGCAAAGCAGGGCTGTGTTATTATTATTATTATTATTATTATTATTATTATTATTATATTATATATCAGTTTACACCGTGCTGCTGCTGGAAACTGGATTGTGATTGGTCAGAATGTTCAGGTGTAGATTACGCTCATTCTAATACGTTATCAGATTTAAAAGCACGTGTAATCGTTGATATGGTGACGTTTTCCCCAAAGAGAGGTTCAGTTAGTAACGTCGGCTACAACGTCGACCAAAGCTTACCAGCGTTCAACATTAAGCTGTAACTAATAACGGATAAAAAGTATGATGTTGTTCCTTAATAAATGATACATGCTGGCAGCTTGCTGTGGTGTAAGAGGAATAAAACTCAGGGACGTTCTGTTACAGGAACCTTCAGGGTGGAAACTTCATAGCGACACCAGGCTGTCTTTGATCATTTTACTGTAAGAGCAGCAAATTCGAATATTCTGATCAATTTCACACACTAAGCTTCAAGAGAAAGATGAATTCTTGCTTTATTGAAACGGGAAGAATTGCCACTGGAGTGTCTGAAACCTTTAATAAGTACTTAAATAATATAATCAGAGAATAGATATGAGTGAATACTGACGCTATAATGTGTGATATTGTAAAGGTGTACGCATGTTTATAAATCGGTGCGTGTAGGTTGAACTCTTCGGTCGCTCGTCGTCGTTCCCTGACGCTGATCGTCTTCAGACAACGATCAGATGATTGTTCTTTCGCTCGCTGATGGCGTAATGGGCTTGGGATGAGGAGGAGGAGGAGGAGGAGGAGGAGGAGGAGGACGGGGGGGAGGGGTGGTGTACACGGAGTCCTGATGATGTAGAGGTCTGTCAGGCAGCAGGCGAAAGCTGACCCCTTAACGTTGACCCCTGCATCCAGCACATCAGCTGCGAGTACACCTGCGAGGAAGGCTAACCCAGTTTAGCTAGCCGTGCTGCCCCTGCCCGGCGTGTCTATTTATCTTGTGCGGTTAAGGACGTAGGAAGCGCTGGCAGATGGAGACCCGCGTCCAGCGCTGCTCCGACGACACCACATTAAAGTGATTGAGGTGTGCCTGCTGGCTCCTATTTCATGCCTGACAACCTGCGCTTGGCTAAAGGCCTTATTTCCACAACACAGCTGATTGGAACAATGGCGCGCTCGACTGGCCCGATCCCGGCCGTCCGTGCAGGCAGGAGGGAAATAAAGACTGACAAAAATACCCTTTCCCCCTGACAAACTTCTCCGAGACTTCGTTTTCCGAATTATTCGTAAATGATTCGCAGGAGCGTTTACATAAGAAATGAAAACAGAGTTAGTTTTGAAAAAAACGTTCGTATCCTATGCGTAAATTTTACGTCCAGCTAACGTGAACCTCGACTCGAGCTACAGCCGACGGGTTCCTGCCATTTTGCGCCGTGAAGATTAAAATCACTCATTTGATCTATTTCAATTTAACAAACATTTTGTGAAAAGCAGCAGCTTGAAAGAAAGCGATTCCAAAGCGAATTCATCATTTAAGAAGTTTACGAAAGTGAAGGCGCCCTATAAAAGGAACGAGGGTCGTTGCGTGTCTGTCGTGGCCGAATTTTCCGCACAGAGGAGAGGATACCGTATACCTATAGACAACAATGTCAACAATAAGGAGTAACGCTATAAATACAGCTAAACATGTGATAATTAAAATATATAAATAAATAAAACCGTAAGCAGATAATATAATAAAGATGGCAATGAATTAGGTAATATTTACACCTAGCGTTCCTGATCTTTTAACAAACAAACAAAAAGGTTTAGTCGCCATTTTGTACCATTTTCAGCACTCTTTGCCTTTTATGGACTTTTGTAGGTGTGGCTAAATGTAAATGTCAAATTTTAACGTACTCGGTGATTTATTTATTTATCGTTTTCAGTACTCCTTCTGACTAGATGATGTCATCCGCAGAGGAATCACGCACCCTGCCCCGCCGCGAAACGTGTCCACGGCTCATTCTGTGTTTTACGTGCCGTGCCGCGCCGTGCCACGTAACACTTTTCTCGATCTGCGAGCGGCGACACGAATGTAAATAAACAACCACTAATCAGTCGCTCCCGGAGATAACGCTGCTCCTGATTGTCTGCGCGCTTCTGAACCTTCATCATCCCCTCTGTAGACACGGAGCTCGTCACATACACGACACAACGGGAAATTACATTCTCTAATGAGGCGGATGATGTTCAGGCACGGCTGATAAGGACCTTGATCAGTGAGAAGGAAGTCAAGTAACTGTGACGTTTTTGGATTGATGGTGAGGCTCCAGACAAAGACATTACCCCGGGAGACGAGCCGCTCGTTTTTATTCTCGGTCTGGGAGAAAGAAATGCGTGAATTAAACATTTATTTGAGGCATTGTGATGTTAATTATGCGATCTGGCAGAGATTGTGTTGATAGAGGGGAGCGAGTTGGATTTTTTGTTTTTTTCCCCCCCGTCTTATTCATCCAGTTTGAAACAATGCTGCTGCACTGTTTTTTTTTTTCCTTTCCTGTCTCACTGCTGAGGTGCTTGAGGTGGAACTTTAATGTTCCCAGCCGTCTGGGTTCACCTAGCGCTGATGTATTACCCCATAATCATCCTTCCTGGTCTTTCGGTTCCCCTGCCACGCCGGCTACGAGGCCCCTGGAGGGTCTCCTGCTTCCTGAGTGATTTCGCTGTCTGAGAGATCCGTTCCCGAAGGTACAGCAACAACAAAACAATGGCTCTCATCAGGCTCGGACTCGACCTCCACTCACGAGTCCTACGTCCAGACACGAGACGCGTTTACAAAACACGCGGTGCTGACTGCAGACTGTCCAGAACACCAGCTCAGCAAAGTACTGACCTGATGAAGGATAAAGGAAACGCTAGCTTCTCTACAGGAAGGATCTCCGGATATACCGTCTCATGAACTTTTCGAAGGAGCATTACACTGTTCTGTGGCAAGCGAGGTGAGAACGTTCCTCGCCAAGGTGACGTGAGTACGCTCGAAACCATTCTGATGAAGGAGGAGGAGGTGGTGGTGATGGTGATGATGATGGTGATGATTCCTCAGCCACAAGAGGCCACGTCGTTGTCGTTTCGTCCACCTGAAATTATGCGAGTTGGTCCCAGACCACCAGAAATGTTCAGATCAAATCAGTGATTCATCAGAAATCTGCGGACGGTCGAGTTTGGCTGGGAAAACTCGTGACACTGGTTAGGAAGATTATAATAAAAAAGGTTCTTTAAGCGCTTCAATGTGCAGATCTCGAACACGGACGTCTTATTCTTGTGAACGAGGATAATTAAGATCTCTCTCTCACACACACACACACACACACACACACACACACACACACACACACACACACACACACACACACACTTCCCCCTGCACCTCCTCCACGCGTTCTCCCTCTCTCTCCGGCCGTTAATAAATTAAACGTGATGAAACTTTGTTAAGAGCGGCACTTCTGCGGGAGATTTAATTGAGGCTATTGATTTTCTATGAGGTGAGTAATGAAAGGCTCGGATGAATTATCCATAACCGAGTTTACACGTGATGATGTATTAGGCAGCGATGAGAGGATCGCGGTGCACCTGGACTCCCGCAGGGAGGCCGGACTGTGTGAGAGTGTGTGTGTGTGTGTGTGTGCGCGCGTGTGTGCGCGTGTGTGTGTGTGAGAAATGCTAATTAATATCAAAACAACGCTATCGAGTGAAAATATCTCGACGTTCGACTCTCGCACATCTACCATGCTGCTTTTGAGTTCTGGATTCTGACTGGTCAGAAGCAGCTGCAAATCGCACATTTACCTGACCTTCACGGAAGGAGTCTCCAGTGCCAGCGCTTTGTGACAGTCAGAGGTAAAGATGTAAGCAAGATATTGAGAGAGAAACAAAACAGAGAGTGAAGGAGCGAATGTCTGCAGCTGCTGTAACATAAGTTATGTAGCGTAACGTGATTGGCCGTCATTAAAGGTAACTGTAAATGGATAAAAAAGTGTCCGTCTTTAGCAAACAAATAAGTGTAACGGCTGGAAATCTGCTGTGGTGTAAGAGGAATAAAACACTTCAGGCTGTGCCGTTGGAGG
This sequence comes from Cranoglanis bouderius, assembly GCA_023630585.1. Taxonomy (NCBI): domain Eukaryota; kingdom Metazoa; phylum Chordata; class Actinopteri; order Siluriformes; family Cranoglanididae; genus Cranoglanis; species Cranoglanis bouderius. The sequence continues at coordinate 9,479,572 of CM042546.1, forward strand.
AAAATAATCAGCAGTGACTCCGCTTCATCACACCACCACAAACCGTCGTTGATTATTTCACTATAACAGCATGACACACAGTGGATCGTTCACTACACACTAAGTGATGAAGATGAAGGGAGCACGTTACAGTGTGTGTGTGCTGCATTTCTGCTGGGTTTTTTTTTTCTTTTTCTCCCCCCATTAGCATTAGATACACGAGTAGCCGGAGTACATCGCATCTGCGGTCTAAATCAGAGCTCTTTATGGCTCTGGACTCCTCTTTCTGCAACGTCTGAGAAGTCATTACCCCACACCCCCCCCCCCCTTCCCGTCTCCTCTGACATCAAAAGAACAAGCTGTTCCTCCGCAGAGGATAAAAACGGCACCTTAATCTGAAACGCTAATAAATCACAGCCTAATCGTACGTTCTTTCTTTTCTTAGCGCCGGGACGTCATGAAAAAGGGGACCGAGTTCTGATATCTTCGGTTCTGCGAACAGCCGGACGCTAAATGTTAAACAGAGGAAAGGAGCGGGGTCGGAAAAGTTGGGCTGGAGTAGAGAAGGAGAAGAAAAAAAAAAAGTTTCAGGAGAAGAGCGTATAGACGGGAAAGAAAAATCATTAGCGGAAGTTTAAACGCGAAATGAAACATGGGCACTTTTGTAATTTTGATTTCCCCGGCAATTACGGCGCGGGATATTCCAGGCCCGAGAGCACGGCGGAGTCGGAGCGGAGAGGAGAAACCCGGAATTAGGACCAGGCTGTCAGACGGGGACGCTAATTATCGCTGCTAGCCTGCAGTCAGCTTCAGAGCGAGTATCAAACTGATTAAAAGACGTTTAGGTCCAAATAATAACTGCCTCTGATGATGAAACTCTATCTGGAGTGGAGCGGTTCTTCCCGAGTCTCTCACTGCTTCGTATCTAATACAAAGTACAAACCATGACATGGTGTTTTATTCCTCTTATACCACAGCAAACTGCCAACGATGGCGTCTTTTACTCATTAAAACACCACACCGCATCTTTATCCATTTATAGTTACATAAGTTACAAAACTTACAGCTTCACCTCTGACTGTCACAAAGCGCCGACACTGGAGACTCCTTCCAAAAAACGTTCACCACATCAACAATTACACGCATCTTCAATCAGTTTAATCAGTTCGTTGTTGTACACATCCCTGTGAGCGAGCTGTTGCTATAGAAACGATAACGTTGGGAAATCTGAACGTTGATATAAACGTGTTCGGAGAAAGCTTTGAAGGAGACACCGGTCATTTCCTCCATTCGCCATGTCTTCTGGTTCTGTAGCGCTCGTCAGGCGTGTAGGGAAAGGTTACGTCGGTCTCGACGATGATGTCGCCGTGATGTCACGTCAAAACGTGTCACGTTCAAATCGCTGTGTGGGAGGGGCATACGCTCTCTCGCACTCTCTCTCTCTCTCTCTCCGCTGTCAATCGGAGCGTCACTAAGCGACCGTATGCATCATGTATGCAGAAGAGGGTCGACAGCACGTGTGGTATCTTCACGTGAAAGTGAAGAAAAAAAAAAAAAAAAACGGTCACGCTCAGATGATGAGAAGGTTGTGAGATGGACTGAGGATTAGATTCATGACTCACGTGTCACACCTTCAGTACGCTCTGAAGGCACAGGGATGAGTCAGAAGAGTTTTAGGTTGAGAGTAAGAGAGAACAGTAACGAGAACCGATGACTCAATCACTCGACTTGTGATCGAACGTTCTGCGGAGAAGCACGTGAAGTGAAGTGAAGTGAAGTGACGGCCACTTCAGAGCCTCGGGCTGAACTCCCGAACGTCCTCGGTGAGTGAACCTTGTGGGTGAACTGTACGTACAGCACACGCTCGCATAAACTACTCAATTACCCTGGAAACCTTTTCGAGAATCTAATGTCGAGAAACGGCTGAAGAGAAGAAGAAGAAAAAAAAAAAAGAAGGAGAAGGAGAAGGATCGGGGACTTGACATCAATTTAACGCGTCCTACGAAGACGCTTTTCACGCACAGATTAGCACAGAGATAATTAGTGACCTTCTAAAAGGTGGGGGGCGGGGGGGGGGGAGAAACGAGCTCTCCTGTGCATCAACGCAAATTATAACTTACAAAAGTTAATCTGGCTGCAAAGACCCGGGAGAGACAAAACACACACACACACACACACACATCCAGAATAGCTCCCAGAACAGCACCTGTGCGTCTCGTTTGTCTCTAAGCGACACTTTGAGAGGAGTTTTTAATTACGCAGCGGGGCGGGGGGGGGGGGTTCATCAAGCAGAGCAGCGTTGTGTTATAAAAAAAAAAATGTAAAAAGAACATAAAATATAGCTTCAGAAACATAAGCAAAATAGCAAAACGGGCCTCTGAGAGAGAGAGAGGGAGGGAGAGAGAGATACAGAGAGTGAGGGAGGGAGAGAGAGAGAGAGAGATACAGAGAGAGAGAGAGAGAGAGAGAGAGAGAGAGAGAGAGAGAGAGATACAGAGAGTGAGGGAGGGAGAGAGAGAGAGAGAGAGAGAGAGAGACAGAGAGAGAGAGAGAGAGAAGGAACGACTTCAGTGCACGTGTTGTGAATTCATTTCCTAGAACTTCACCGTAGCACGTACACGTTTTCGTAGTTTTTTGTTGTTGTTGTTGTTGTTTTAAACTCCGTGTCTATGAACAGACCGAGCAGTTATGCTGCCGTAACCTCTGACCCCCCCAACTAGGGGGAAAAAAAATACGAAGAAAATGCTATTTTCTCGGTAATCCTTCTCGGATACGCCGAACCCCGAGTTCAGCAAGTGACGTCAGATCAAGATGGCCGCTCACAGCCTGAGCAGTAATCACAGCCTGAGCAGTAATCACAGCCTGGCTTCTGACCTATACACACACACATTAGCTTTAGATCAATCCACATACAGACATATTCGCGTGTTTTTTGCGATCGTCGCGGCCAAAGACGTGCGATTTTGCTGCGGCTTTTTTCAAAATTTGCGATGCAACTTGTGCTTTTTTGTTTTGTTTTTTGCGTAAAACTAGCCGAAACAGTTTTGCGCGGCCTTTCGGTGATGTTTGTTGGTAAATGAGACCTTTTCAGCTGCGCTCATGTTCGTGTATGATGTACAGAACCATTTCTATCGGAAGGTGTACAGTATTGCGTAGACTGGGAGAAGGGTTTTCTTTTTCTTCTGTGCGTTAGAAATGCGTGCGCACCACCGTGACCTGGTTTCCCTACGTAAAGTCTTTTTTCTGGGCCGGTTTCAGGTCTTTTAGATGTTCCTGCTAGACCGTACATGCTGGATGACCACGGGTCGCTAAATATCCGCTAGATAGCAGCCTGTAGCATAAGTGTGACACTGATTATTGACGTACAGCTTGACGTCTCGTTTAGTAGCCCGTAGAATCAGCGTGACGGCGTCTCGACGTCATTCTGGCTCTCGTTATTCAGTATGGAGTTTTGTTTTCAGGTCAGTGGTTCGTGCTCGGCTTTGGCCCTCGCTCCGAGGGTTCGGTCGATCTCCAGCCCTTTATTTCATTCTCATTTCACATCGGGTCACATCTTGTCTGGCGCATTCCATACACCGCTGCCCGTGAAATAAACCTCGGCTCGCACCGGCCTTGTTTACGCTCTCTCTCTCTCTCTCTCGTGTGTGTACTCTCTCCCTGTCTTTTTTAATGTTTTCTCATATCGCCGAGTCCTAGTCCCCGGAGGTCTCTCCGGCTTTCAGAGCGAGTTCAGGGTTCAGCCTCAAGACTCCAGATGAGACGTTTTGACGAGGACTTTTATTATTGGGAGCCTGCTGGGTGGGTGAGTGGCTTTGTCTTGTGTGTGTGTGTGTGTGTGTGTGTGTGTGTGTGTGTTTGTTACACACTCTGATTCACAGCAGGTCACCCAGCTCTAAGTGTGAAGCGAGCATCAAGTGATTTTTCGATTGTTGTGTGTAATTTAGCACCGGGGAGCCTGCAGATTGGCTCCAGGGAAAGCGGCGTACGTGAAGTGCCTACACCGGCCTCCTGAGCAGAACCTAGCACCTGCTCTAGCTCTTATTCTTCATCCAAGTCAAATTTCTTTCTTCTTTCCATCTCTGTCCTTTCCAGAAATGCTGTGTATTCCAAAAGAATCGGTCCCGCTATACACCCCTGAGGAACGCCTGAAGATACTTTTAGAATTATTTCACGAGAACCGGCTCCAGCTTTTTTTTTTTTTTTTTGGCCAATATTTTTACCCATTTTACCCATTTGAGTTACAGATGAAGGCGGAGTTTATGCAAACGTGAGCGATGATTAGCCCCGCCCACTTTACATGAACAGGGAGGAATTCTAATCACCACCAATTATTCTTTATTCTATATACCAGTTATTCACCGAGGCTTTAAAGTCAAATTCTTTCTTTCTTTCTTTAAGTGACAATACAAGTCGCATAAGAAATGAATTCGTCAATCTCGGTATACATCCCCCTCATGCACACACACACACACACACACACACACACACACACACACGATCAAAGGCTCATTAGGACTTAAATTACGCTGCAGGGAATTCTGGAAAATGGCACCATTTGCAATTTAAACAAATCAAATGCAAAAAAAAAAAAAAAAAAAAAGGAAAGAAAGAAGAAGAGAAAAAAACGCTCACCCTGTATTGATGGAAATGATTTCAATCAGCGGGTTCTTCCTAATCTTCGGCAAATCCAATCGAGCGCCGCCAAGCCGCTTGCCATTATCTTTCTTCGGGCCCAGTAGACGTACGGAGTGACCTTCACAACACACACACACACACACACATACACACACACACAAACACACAAGATGTTAGCAACCTTGGCATCACAAAACAGCCCCACAGAAATGAATTACTGCACTGAATTTCCCTGCATCTCTATTTTCACTGCCCATAAGAGAACAGTTTTAACAGCAACCCTCGGCTCTATTCAGCCTCACGCCACTGAAGTCAACCGTCATGAAGTCATTGTTCATGTTTTACGAGAATCTACCGTATGAAGACAAAAAGAAAAACTGTACTGTTGAAAAGGCGCTGCTGCACTGAACAATAACCAAACCTTGAATTTAAATCCCTCGAAAACCCAGCGTAGGAACTTCTAAAACTACCGAAAACTAACTTCCACACCAACTACTTCATGTGTGTTTCACACCTCCAGCCCCAGTCAAAGGGAAATTCACTCCTCTGGTCCACTTGCTGTTTGATTCGGACACAATTACACAAACCGAGAGGCATGGAGGACAGAAAACGTCAAAAAGTTTACACAGGAGAGTAACAAAACAACTCAAAAGCGTGAATTCTGCGTTCTCACTTGACTGAAGAACCGCACCGAGGAGGAGAACACACTAGGGTTCCATTCAAACCCAATAAACACCTCCACACACCTCTGCACACTTCCAAACATCTCTACACACCTCCACACACCTCTGCACACCTCCAAACATCTCTACACACCTCTGCACACCTCTGCACACCTCCAAACATCTCTACACACCTCCAAACATCTCTACACACCTCCAAACATCTCTACACACCTCCAAACATCTCCAAACATCTCTACACACCTCCAAACATCTCTACACACCTCTACACACCTCTGGCACAGCTCTAAACAGCTCTACACACCTCTACACACCTCCGGCATACCTCTACACACCTCCAAACATCTCTACACACCTCCAAACATCTCTACACACCTCCGGCATATCTCTACACACCTCTACACATCTCTAATCACCTCCGGCATATTTCTACACATCTCTACACACCTCTGGCACAGCTCTAAACATCTCTACACACCTCCAAACATCTCTACACACCTCCAAACATCTCTACACACCTCCAAACATCTCTACACACCTCCGGCATATCTCTACATATCTCTACACATCTCTACACACCTCCGCACACCTCGTAATGTGATAAAAAGATGTTTTTTGTGTTTTTTGTATTTTTAAGACACCTGTAATTACTTGGGGATTCACAGTGATTCATTTAGTCTTTTCTCGATCCTCTGTGACTTAGACATTATACAGTTTAGGGTTAAAAGTCCTCCTCTTATAGCTATAAATATATAAAAGTCCATGGCACTACGGCTGTGTAAATACACCTGAGAGAATAAAAGGACAAATGGAGCTCTCTGAGGTGTCGCGACTTCCTGCACCGAGGCTCTTTTGATTATTATTTTTTTCCTAATAAAGGGTCTGGTTCTAGATAAATCCGATAACGAGCGAGTCAGGAGTTCACGCTCGCGTCCAATCACTCTGCGTTTATGGTGAGGCGAATTTAATTACGCCCTCCGCATTCAGACTTGCGCTCCGTGAACTAATAACGGCTCCTAAATTATTCATCCGGCCCATCTACATGCAAATAGCAGCGTGTTCGAAAAAACACACACGTGTAAGGAGTCATTTTCCAATTCGCTGGTTCTGTTAAAAGTCACGGATCCTCTGTGTGTGTGTGTGTGTGTGTGTGTGTGTGTGTGTGTGTGTGTGTGTAGAGTTGATGAAGGAAAGAGAAGAAATGAAAAGGAGGAAAATATTAAAAGGTCACGACTAAAAAAGGTGCAGCTGCAGTAAAACTCCCAGGTGAGTTTTTATAAGAATTCAGTCACAAAAAAAATAAATAAAAAATCACTACAAGAAAACGTTAGCCTGCTAATTAGCGGTTAGCGAGAAACGTCAAATTGACACATGACGGGAATCATCGCCACACTCGGCTGAAGCCCGACAGAGGACAAAATGAAATCAAGCGAATATATTATGCTTTGCATAAGAGATTTGCAGATGAGTCACTTTTTTTTCTTTTTTTGATGAATCACTATTTTGAGTCGTTCACTCATCGCTGACAGATCAAAGACCGACTGACGGCAGCGTGAGCAAACAGCCGTACAGGGCGGGGTTTATTTACCCACAAAGCCTGTAATTGGCTGAGAAAAATCAACTGAACCTACAGTAATACTGTGAATGAACAAACGAATCACTGAATGAGTCATGAACTAAATGACTCACACAATGAAAGATACCAGAGTGAATCAATTATACGAGTTCTATGTTTTATAACGAACAAACAAATAAATAGAGACCTACGTGTTTCCAGAACGCACTTTGGAAAGCGATTCTGTTTTTTATATATATATATATATATATATATTTGATTAATTTTCACAATGTAAGAGAATCAGTGCAACATAAGATCAAAATAAAAGAAGGTTTTTTTTTATAAAAAAGGTTTTTAGATCAAAAATTCACATTTTTTAAAAAGGTTTGTTTTTTTGGTGTAGGTTGTTTGTTTGTTTTTGTTTTTTTTTAACCCTGACATGCAAACATATCAAACTAACAACAACTGGATTAAATAGAAACGATTACTAGCCATTTTTAGCTAGTTAGTCGCTAAATGAATCACTAAACGAATCAGAACCTGAATATGAATCTTTCAGCTGAATCAATTCAATTTAAAAAAGACTCCCAGATTTTAACCCCATCTACAAGCTACGTAGAAATAACGTTAAACTTTACTTCGTTACACAGTCGCTTGATCGTTACGTTTGTAAACCGGCCCGGTTTCTCGGGGAATCGTGGGTAATGTGGACGTCACTGATTAGCACCAGAGTCGATCGACTCTGTAGGAAGAAAATGGTTCTTCAGGGGTTCTTTAAGGGTTCAAAACATTAACTTTCCTGATCTGAAAACATGTTTTTGTAAGACTGAATGAGTTCCTCATGAAGGACAATCGAGGAACCCCTAAAGTGTTCCGTCTACGGATTAGCCTAAAAGATGCTAACAGTTCAGATCAACCTGCGTGTCGTTGTAAAGTCGTAGCTGAGCCGAGGGATTACACTCACCTTTCACCGCTTCATCCACCACCTCCACCACGCGATCGATCTGCTGGACCTGGACAGAGACGGAGCCGAGAGATAAGAAAAGATACGAGGACAGAACGGCACATTTAGTCATTTTTAAATTTAAATTTTTAAAAACACGCACGCAAGTCGCTCTGGATGTGAACGTAAAAATCTGTCAATAATGGAAACGTTTATGCACGAGGAGTTTGTCCTAAATCTGACGTCATTTACGGTACGTACTAACGGTAGCTACCTCACGCGTCCTGTTGTCACGGTAACGTGGTATTAATTCCAGAGTTTAGGCTATATGTAAGCATTTTGCTTGGGATAAACACGACAGGCGTCTTTGTGGGCACGAAGCGACCGCTATTGTCGTCACTTGTGGGCGTGGCTTGTATACGATTGTTTTGTTCGTTGTTTGTAGTCGGGTTTTAGTTTACTGCAGATTTTCAGCTCCGGTCCTGATTTTAATCCTTCTGTAAATCTATTAATAAGAAGAACTCGTTATCCCGTAGCGTTTGACTCTGAAACCTTGCCATTCGTCTTAAGTATTTTTTTCTACAACGATGCCAACTTCCTCACGTTATGCTTAAGGCAACGTTAGCGCACCTTTCCCATAACTACTGGAGTAGCAGGGCTACCGTAAATACAGGAAGTAGCTATAATAAATACGTTTATTTAAGGTCTTTAAAAAAATATTACATTTGAATTCATTTTTAAAAAAATGAATATTTAACGTTTTTACAATTTTACAGACAGAAAAACATTCAACACCACATCAGCTGCTTCCAGTCAGTTTGTAATGAGATTTATTTTATTTAAAAATCTTTTCCAAACCCGTTTCGATATCCGATCTACCGTTTCTTGCTGGTAGATCAGCTGTAGACAAATCTCGGGGATCGGATCGGTACTATTTCTAGTTAAAACGTATAAAATGCGTACAGTCTGGCCCCACACTCGCTCGGTGCAGTCTGGCGTGAACCAAGTGCGGTTTCCGGGATTCGAAACTTTTTTCGAAGATTTCTCTGAGCTCATTTCTGCATAGGGACCGCCGGAGCCCACAGTCCGAGGCAGCCCATTAGAGGCAACCGTGCTGCAATTGCACTCCGTCTCCTACGGCTAAATAGCCGAGGCACACGGCCCCGTCATTCATCCTGTCGCTCTTTCCAACCCGCGGGGTAATTACTGCTGCCCACGGACAGCGAGAGAAACCAGGCCCCCGCCATTTACATGCATGAGAAGTGAAGAAATCCATATCGATACGTCCGTAATTGCGGACGGAGGGTAAGTTCGGGGCAGGAACGCCGCAGGACCCGGGGCACCGCTGCGAGTTCTGAACGCTCGACCAGCCCGGGCAATTTTAACAAGTGGATTCTGTCAGGAAGAACCGGTCGAAGTTTTGGTGAAAGGGGGAGATGGAGGGATCAGTCCGAAAGCTTGCCAAGAGTGGTCTGGTTTCAGGCGGAGATCTGGAGAGGCGTTTTTGATAGTCTGGATTTCAAGAGAAATGCTTTGTTCGTTGTTCTCTTCACCAGGAGGGCTTTCAGAGTTCTGGAGGCACCCTCCTGCACAAGGCAAGTGTTGCCCCTACCATTTGGGATGCACTGGGCCAATACATGAGAGCCTCCCACCTCCACCTCCACCTCCAGCTCCACCGATCGATCGTTCTTTTCAGGACTGTACTTACTGCCCTCTATATACTTCAATCGAGAGGGAGGAGAAACAGAGCAGGTGGTACGAACCTGCTGGGGATGAAGAGGTTTTCAGGTCACCACAATCACCAATGGACCCCCCTGTGACAGAGGGATTTCAATTTCCCACTTGCCCCCAACACCCAGTGAGACAGGGGCTATTATTGAGACAAGAAAGCAGGATGATGAATTAGCTCACAAAAGGTGGAAATTCTTCTTTTCTTTGCTTTCTCGACTTTAAAAACCCAAACAATAAGAAAGAAAAGGGGGGTTTTGTGTGTGTGTGTGTGTGTGTGTGTGTGTGTGTGTGTGTGTGTGGGTGTGTGTGGGGGGGGGGGGGGGGGGGTACGAGTCCTTCATGAATTCTCATAAGTAAGGATCGAGCAGTCGATATTTACGGAATAATCCCTCTCTTCTGAGGGACAAAGGTCCGGGGCGTTCTCTGGGTTTAGTGTGTTGGTTAAAAAATAACACCTCCATAATTATTGGCACCCTTTATAAAAAAATCTAACAAAAGAAGAACCTATTGTTCTAAAGAAGAAAGAAAAAAAAACAAACAAACATCGTTCCCATTAGAACTACTTGTTTATACATGACAGCATTTTCTATAAATAATTAATGACACCCGTAAACAAATTTAAATAAATAAATAAATAAATAAATAAATAAATCGAGGAGGGAGTGAATCAGTTTCCAGACTCTTCTTTATCGCTTTTCACATTTAAAACTCGATTCTTGAAAAATTAATATTTCTAATTTCCCCAATCATTTTGCGATCACCGTTAACCGCGCCCTGTTTCCCCGGTGTATAAATACAAGGTTGCACACGTGTGAAATCCCGTTCTAACACCACTGGGGGGGGGGGAATCACTGCGTCACGTACATCAGCAGTGTGAGGGTTTAATTATTTCGTTCGGGGAAATTACTTTTTCACCTGTTTAACGTGTTCGAAGACGCTTTAATTAGACAGAATTATAGATGACTCCGTCCTGTTTGCCTCTTTAACCAGAGCTGGAAGTAATTAAACCTCGCGTCGTTCATTACCGAGCTTTCCTGCCCAATAAACACAAGCCCCACATGCTACGCTCAACGCCGCGGCATACATAATGTAATTAGACGCAATAAACAGGGATTCTGGTGTAAAGTGAGACACCGGTGGAGGATTTAAGGCCCGATGCGCTGAAGTTTTTTTTTTTTTTCGGGTGGGGGGGGGGGGGGGTTTGGTTTGTTTGTTTACACTGGGATCATATAACACACTGATCAGCTCGGTGACTGAGAAAAGTCTCTCGGAAAGTTCCGCTGGCTTCGGGAGACACGCTGGCCTCGGTGGAGTATGCAAAGCGCGAGGTCTATTTGCATGAGGTGATTTCTCCGACGGTTAGGAGGGCGTAACCTCCTCGCTGCGGTTCTCGGTGGACAAACGGGTGATTATAATGACATAAAAACAAACCTCAGAGTAAACGTGGACTCATGTCATTTTACAGGGTATTCAAGAGCACATTCTTTAAAGGAAAGATTTAAATCATGGGATTGTAATGAAATCCAGCTGAAGGATGTTTCCACGCTTTGCTCCATGTATTTACACGCGCGTCAAATTCCGTTTAAGGTCTGTACTCCGGGTGCAGCCGTATTCCGAATACGATGTTTACATGCGTACAGGCATGGGAATATTCCTGTAAACATGGTTGTTTTTAAGTGTGCCCGAGTTGCCATTCCTACATACCTAGCCTACAGCTAAACACATGTTAGAACCCACAATCCCTTGCGGACTGAGCGTGCGCATATATCTCCTTTCAGTGGGTTTTCTGAATAAGGTGTTTACATGCAACAAATTTATTAAAACAGACATATTCCAGAGGCGTTTGCACGACTCAATACTAATTAGAATATCACCAAATCATGATTAATATCGGAATAACTTACACTAGAATCCGTCTCGTATTATTTGTTTTATTATTTAAGTACCAAAACCACATTTCATAGGATTAACAAAGTCCCTGATTAGATGATAAACCCGGAAGAAAACATCTGATTCTCACCCCTATAATGCTCAGGCCTTTGAGGTAGTCCATCCTGGGCTGAGCCTGAGGAACACATCCTGCTACCACCACCTTCTTATTCTGCTCCTGAGCCTTCCTGAGAGACAGACAGACAGACAGACAGACAGACAGACAGACAGACAAGGTGAATGTTATTATGGTAAGATCATATACGTGGACATTCTGGAACAAGAAGTGTATGTTGAACCAAGAAAAGGGAAATTTACGTGTTACAGAAGCACATAAATAAAATAAATATGATAAATAATACAAAGCAGCATCAGTGCAATGTAAGAACAGAACGATTGGTTTATTCTTGTTTTAAGAGCAGGGTAGTGACCCGTAATTCGGGAAACGCGCGTGAAACACTGAGTGCAAAGTCTGCAACATCGACATGGAGAGAAAACCCCCAGCAAGGCCGAAAAAACAGGGATTATGAGACGTCTGAGGATCTCTCGTCCCTCTAAAGCCCGGCTCGGTTTTCTAACAGCGATCTCTACCAGCTCAGGGGGACGAGAGGAGACTGGGAAAAAGGGGAAAAAACACTGCCTTGGGCTAGGAGACATTTTACAGCCTCAATATTTTATTTAAAAAAAAAAAAAAAAAGTTTCTTACAAATAAAACGCTGGAAGAACAAAACATGCAGGAGTTTCCAAGAGTACAAGATGGAGTACATGCTGAGGAGGGGGAAAAAAACCCTCTCAAAATCAGAACCTGACTTCAGGGACTAAACGTAGCCGAGTACGGTTAACATGGGCGGAGCTTAAGTTACATTTGGTCACCCAATCACAATCGACATCACGTGACATCACCACCATCGTCATCATCCGGCAATCGCGGCAGTAAAGCGAACATCAACGTAACCTCTCAAGCAGTATCAATCGTCAATGACGATTTTTTTTTTTTAAATGATCGACTTTAGCTCCGCCCCAAAATCGTGACTAATGCTAACAATTTTTATACATACTTAAGTATATATACACACAAATTTCAGCTGATATCCGATAATGTACCCACTAGTGCTGTATTCATCTGACACCACAGCAATTTCCCAATGATTACATTTCTAATTTATTAAAGAACCACCTCGTTATGACTTTTTATCCGTTTATTGTTACATTTAGCGTACACAAAACAAGTTAGTTCTTGTTCTCGCGTGTGTTATAGCAGCTGGAGGCAGCAGCCGCAAAGAAGCGAAAACAACTCCGTCCTGAAAATGTCAGAAAACTTCAAGCTCCAGCTTCACCTCCGACTGTTCACAAAGCTCTGACACTGGAGACTCCTTCCGTAAAAGTTCCTGCGAATGAGCCGTTACTATAGAAACGATAACGTATCAGAACGAGCGCTTTAACATGAACCTGTGATTTGTAGCTGCGCTACTGTCAGAGCTGCTGTTATGGAAAACTAATCAACACCACCTCTTCTGCCCGATCACGACCCGGAACTCAACAGCAGAGCAGATGTATGACGATGCTGAAGATCCTGCTCCGGCTTCTTCTTGACGTGAGGGTTAATATAGTAAATGATGTAAATTTCGTGCCGTACTGCGTGACTGCAGACCACGAGAGTAAATCTCTAAAAAAGGAAAAATCATATCGTGGTTAAGATTCTCCAGTGGAAATTTACGTTGCACAGAGTGGCTGAGTTCTTGCGAGGGCGCACACACACACACACACACACACACACACTCACACATCAGTAGTAATCTCAGCAGGCAGAGGAACCCTGCAGGAACTGAACCAGATCCAAGATATCTCCATCTGATCTCCCCAGACATGTGTGTGTGTGTGTTCAGTTGATGGCGTCGCTGGAACTCACTCAGGCTCGGGTCCCTCGATGCCCTCGGTGACACTACAACAGCAGCTCAAACGCAGCGTCCTGATGCGGGGTGTCAGCGCGCCGGGCGATGAGGCGGATCAGACCTCAGCGAGCGTCAAAATGGCCGACTGTTACACCGGAGAAGACTTGGTCCTAACGGCAGGGAAGAGGACAATGAACCCGGGTTTAACTCGGTGTTGCTTTCGATCAGATTCTCAAGAGTGATGGAGTTAAACCTCTGCAGACGTGGTGCTTCATCAGGGGCCATTCCCAGAACTATCAAACAAAGAATTTCATTTATTCATGTCCAGTATGGTAAGCGCTTCATCCTGGTCAGGGTGATGGTGGATTCGGAGTTTATCCTGGGAATGCTGGGAATGCATGAAGCGGGAATACACCTCGAATGGGACGGCAGTTCATCGCAGGACACCATTCACACTTTCACTGGCATCGTTAATTCAAAGAGTGGGAGGAAACCGGAGAAATCCCACACGGACACGGAGAGAACCCGGACAGAAACCCAAACTCGGGATTAATTTGGGAACCCTGGAGCTAACAAAAAAAAAAAATCGGTGACAAAAACCGTTTCTAAAGACGGCCTGACGGAGAAGTGTTCGTTTATTCTCCGAAAAACAAAATAAATCGGTGACATGGCGCTCCGGTGTGAAACAAAACAACCACTTCAAACTGTTTTATTTAAAAGCTAACTCTCTTCACACTCGGCCACGGTAGATGTTTACGAAACAGAAAAACAGGGACCTTCACGGTTTTGACTCCTGAAGCGGAACAGCTGGCGGATGATTTCAGCAGAGCGTGTGTTTATTTCAGGATAAATTATTAATAAAAGTCAGAACTGGGACTCTCTGCTCAGAGGACGTCTCCAGGCGTCTGTCAGAGACTTTTTATTTTTATTAAAGTGAATAATTCAAGGCTGACTGCCTTTAAAATGGCCAAGTTTACATCGTCACGCCTCTCGGGTACGGCGAGAACATGGCGCTTGTGAAAATATTAATGCCCTGTCACCGGAGTCCTCGTGTCAGACACGTATAAACGCTAAACCTCCAGCTGGAGACTCTAACCCTTCCAGGACCTTCTCAGAAAAACCAGAATAGTCGTGAGGGATTAAAAACACACAAACGTTGAGGAACGTGCAGCAGCGTGACGCGCGCACCGAGTGATACTGGACACGTGGCGCCGTCCATTTGCCTTCATGAGTCACTGGCCGAGCTGTGAAAACACCGACGTGCGACACGACGAATATCACGGATAACTCGGGGCTCGGATTCCGCTGCAGAAGTAATGGCATCCAGCAAAGACAAGAGGCTACTGATATATTGATACTCGATACCGATTGGTCAGAACTTGTACGCAATGTTTATGTAACCCATTTATGGAAGGAGTCTCCAGTGTCAGCGCCTTCAGTCAGAGGTAAAGCTGTAACTAAGTTTCCAGAGGAGTTTATCTGCTGTGGTATAAAGGGAATAATACACTCGGGAACGCGTTTTATTTCGGTTCTAGTCCCGGCTCCAGAACGGGCGTGGCGCTACGAGCTTGACGTGGAGATGGACTCGAACAGAACACAAAATTCCCTTTAGAGCTTTCAGTTTTAGCCAGAAGAACATCTGGGTGGATTTGTATGTTTTCTAACTAGGTGTGTAGTTCTGAGAGCTATGAGGCAAGCCAGGAAAAAAAAAAAAAAAACCCACGCAGGAACCAACGTAGCGCGATTTAAATGACTCCAGACTCAAAAAGCTGCTGCTGGACTGAATGCAACAAGTATCAACAACAAAGAAGATTAGCTGGGATAACCGCGATAACCTCGTCATACAGTAAACACAGAAACCCGAGCTCCTCTGAGCAGAACGCTGATGCCTGTACGTGGTGAGATAATCATCTCCACAATCCAGTGTTTAACGTAAACACAGCCCCAGAGAAGAACAAGCAGATCACAAACATCAAACCTCAGGACTAACTACAGACCCTGCACAGGGTCCCATCAACTCGCCCAGCCTTAAACTCCAGCGCCTCCAAACTCCAGCACGTTAACCTCCAGCACATTAACATCCAGCACCTCCAAACTCCAGCACGTTAACCTCCAGCACCTCCAAACTCCAGCACATTAACCTCCAGCACCTCCAAACTCCAGCACGTTAACCTCCAGCACCTCCAAACTCCAGCACGTTAACCTCCAGCACCTCCAAACTCCAGCACGTTAACCTCCAGCACCTCCAAACTCCAGCACGTTAACCTCCAGCACCTCCAAACTCCAGCACGTTAACCTCCAGGACCTCCAAACTCCAGCGCCTCCAACTTCCAGCATGTTAAACCCCAGCACCTCCAAACCCTAGCATGTTAAACCCCAGCACCTCCAAACCCCAGCATGTTAAACCCCAGCACCTCCAAACCCCAGCATGTTAAACCCCAACACCTCCAAACCCCAGCATGTTAAACCCCAGCACCTCCAAACCCCAGCATGTTAAACCCCAGCACCTCTATTCAAATGATTAAATGTGAAACCATTACAGCCGTATACAGAAACACAGCTGAGGTGCTTCTGCCATGATTTTACTCTCATTCGAACTGACGGCTCCTTCCTTAGACATGGTGAAAGCACCTTTTGAGAAAATATGGGAAGAGATGCAAGTGAAGTTACTGAGGTATGACGTGAGAACATTAAATGTAAATCACTGTGGTATAAGAGGAATAAAACACTTCGGGGTGCTTCATCACACCACCCCGTCGATGATTATTTTCCTGTGACGGCACCACACACGGTGTTTTATTCTTCACATACGCTTCAGCTCGCACTGAGAGAGGAACTGCACTCCACATGGTCTGCGCTCATTTCAACCCATTTACATAAATACATAAATACATAAATTTATTTCACCTCAGGACTAATTTTATTCTCCAAAGGAATATAAAGACATCACGGACGACCTTGTAAAGACGGAGTAAAGCACCCGCTATTCAGACCACGCTACCTGGCCTCTCGTGGAATAGGAGCTTGAAGTGAAAGGTTAAGGCTGACACACCTATCGTAAAAACATGCAGAAGTGTAATAAAGTTTTACCGCTCGCTGTGTGTTCACGCATGACTGCTTTTAAATGCGTCCGCAAATGGTATAAGGAGCTCGTAAAAGCAATGTCACTTTGTCAATGTCACGCTGAGGAGTCAAATCAAGACTCCTCATTTGATACGATTCACCCGTGTCACA
The DNA here is from genome assembly GCA_023630585.1 of Cranoglanis bouderius. Classification (NCBI taxonomy): domain Eukaryota; kingdom Metazoa; phylum Chordata; class Actinopteri; order Siluriformes; family Cranoglanididae; genus Cranoglanis; species Cranoglanis bouderius. Next base: position 9,496,156 of record CM042546.1, read on the forward strand.
ATTCACATGAATCACACCAGTTATTCACCTGAATCAAGATGCGAATCAATTGGTTCCTAGCATATGACTCGACTGATTCACCATAAATATATCTCATCTGTTTAATCTGATTTATCTGATTTACTAGATTGACATTATTTACTATAAGAACTCATTCACCTGATTTATCAGAGACTTGATTCACCTGAATCGTGCCAAAAACGGTTTGTTTCATTCATCAGAAACACAACTTGTAATTCACCCGAATCACACCGATTATTCACCTGAATCAAGATGCGAATCATTTGATTCCTGAGATATTTGATTCATCTAAAACATGACTTGTTAGATTCTCACTGATTCATCAAAGACTTGAATCATCTCAAAAAAAGGTTTGTTGCGTTCATCAGAAACACAACTCATGAGTCACGATTCATTCAAGTCACAATTCACTTCACGATGCGAATCAACTGATTCCCAAGATATGACTTGGCTGATTCGACCGTAGACACGGCTCATCCGTTTAATCTGATTTATTAGTTTGATTCATCCAAGACACGGTTTATTAGAGTCACACTGATTCATCAGAGACTTGATTCACCTGAATCGTCTCAAAAAAGGTTTGTTGCGTTCATCAGAAACACGACTCAAGTCGGAATTCACCTGAGCTGACATGCGAATCAACTGATTCCTGAGCTATGATTCACCCGATTCACCAGAAACCTGCCTCGTCCGATTAATCTGATTCATCCAACGCTAGATTCACATTATTTAATATAAGAACTGATTCACCTGATTCATCACTCTTCATACTGGACAACGATGACCTTTACAGAGAACCCTGGTTTCAGAATAATACGGTGGTGTGCTTTACAAACATTAGAGCATTTGAAGAGATGAAAGAAAACATGGCTATGCATTAAACTTATCCTAATAGAGTTAAACATTAGGAAATGTTCAGCTTGCAGCTGGCCTTCACCGTGCAGCCTTCTGGCTCTGTGTGTGTGTGTGTGAGAGAGAGAGAGAGAGAGAGAGTGTGAGAGAGGGAACAGCTTGCACCCGGCTACGCGTTACTGCCCGTCCAAACAGCCTTTTATCATGCAGAGCTGAAAGAGAGAATCACCTGACGAGCGAAGCCTGACCGGCTGTTTGGACCTGTTCGGACCTGTCTGAGCTGATGATGTGGTTACTGATATCCCGCCGTATCCAGCTGCTCCATGATATCACCCGAGCTCACGGGGGTCAAGGATCTCTCACACACACACACACACACACACACACACACACACACACACACACACACACACACACACACACACACACACACACACACTTCAGCATTCCCAGATCAGATGGACTGCACGGGGTACAGGAAGTAGCACCCGCAGCGTGACTTCCGCTATGTTCATTCGAGACACGACTCATCATTTGATACACGATCCATCCGATTCAACCAGGATAAATAATAATTCACCTGATTTATTCAGGACGCAACTTGGCTGATTCCTGAGATACGATTCAGCTGATTCAACCACACACTGATAAATCTGATTGATCAGATTCACATTACTTAAATTCAAAAACTGACTCACCCGATTCAGAGACTTGATTCATTTGATTCATCAAACACGACACAATTCACCTTTTATTCAACTTGATCTGGGGGCACGATTCAATTGATTCCGAAGATATGATTCAGCTGATTCGACAATAGGCGTGGCTCATCTGATGAATCTGATCTATTAGAGTCACATTATTTAAAACTTGTTGAAGACTTGGTTCACTGAGAGACCGATTCATCAGAAACATGACTCCTCATACAACACTATTCTTTAAAGACGCAATTCACCTGAACCACACCTGTAATGCGCCTGAAACAGAATGCGATTCAATGGATTCCTGAGATATGATTCAACTGATTCAACCACACAATTGGTCTGATTCATTTGATTCACCTTATTTAATACAAGAATTGGTTCACTTGACTGATTCATCAGACCTGATTCACCCAATTCATCCCAAAAGCGGTTCGTTTTTTTAAACTCATCGTCCGACACGATTCATCCGATTCATCCAAGTGACACTTTACCTGAATCGCACTTGTTATTCCCCTGAATCAAGATGGGAATCAACTGATTCCTGAGATATGACTCGGCGGATTCAACCAAAGACCTGGTTGAACCAAAAAATCTGATTTATTGATCAGATTCAACCAAGAACGCAGTTCACCTGAATCGGGATGTGATTCAGTCGATTCCTGAGATATGATTCAGCTGATTCAACCGCAGACGTGGCTTATTCGACTATTCTGATTCATTAGTCCGATTCATCCGAGATGCAGTTCTTCTGATTTATTAGATTCACGTTATTTATACAAAATTTGATTCATCCAATTCATTCAAGATGTAATTCACCTGGAATATGTGGGACGTGACTCATCCGATCCGTGACGTACGATTCAGATTATTCAAGCATATGTTGGCACCTTCACATGATGACACACAACTCCGAGGTCTTACTCAAGACCTCGCCAAAAAAAAAAAAAAAAAAAAATAAGCCCCAACGATAAAAACGTTCACTTAAAAACATCCGGCATCATCAGTCACGGCTTCTGCTCCAGATAAAACCAGCAGGTACTGACGATGGTGTGTGATGGTTGTCGGTGGGTTCTGATTACATGACGGGAAGAGAATCTCCGGTTATCTCGGGTTTATCAGAACATCAGGGATGGAAGCACCAAAGCACAATCGGTGGATTCAGCAGTGAAGAAGGGAATCTGTTCACAGATCGATGGCAAGCTGGAGAGGTTCTGAGGAGCGGATCTACCTGTACCTCAGATGAACCTGAAACAGAACCCGCAGGCTGGTGGAGCTGGAGAGGACTCGCTCGGTAAAAATACGCCGGGTCAAGAGAGTGTCGAAGAGAGAGAGAGAGAGAAACTATGAGGTCCAACAAGTTAAAAAGGACCTCTTTTTAAATTCTTGTTTATTATTGTTGAAAAGAAGGGAAAAAAAACAAACATTATTGATCATTTAAAAAAATTGTCACCTGTCTCACATAATGTGGGTGTGGTTACATTCTGTATTCATTAAATAACTGCAAACTAACTGAAAGCAGATGACGTAACGTAAAAAAGTTGTATTTAATCTTTAAAATTGCAAAAAATTTTCATCCTTTTCACTGTTTCAACATAAATTATTTTTTTTTTTTTACATTTTTTAAAAATAACATTAAATCCTCGATTAATTTTTGCAGACATGAAATAAGTGAATTTTTGATTTTTAAAAAATTTTTTTTTTTAATTTTTACATTTTTTTTTATTAAAATGCAACACTACTGCATGGCTCGGATTGTAGACGAGCTTAAACACCGTGCGTCGTAGAAACGTTTTCATGAGTGATTTTTATTATTTTTGCCGTATCGCCTTGAAAAGGGCGGGAAGAGAAATTTAAAAATATAAGAAGAATTTTAATGAAATAAAAACAAGGCTCATTAGCAGTAAATCCAGTTCTTTTCACCCACTTAATTCCTCAAAAAGCAGCCTTTTCTTTCTTTTCTTTCCCCTGCCATATTTCGTGGTGTGTGTGTGTGTGTGTGTGTGTGTGTGTGTGTGTGTGTTGACGTGCTTTAAAAGCCTCTTATTCAGACGAGCATTATTTATTCCAAATAGCGTTTTTATTGAAAAATGTCGGAAAGCCAACACAATGCCAGCTGCCTAATTAAATCACTATTCAGTTGCTCTCTCTCTCTCTCTCTCTGTCTCTCTCTCTCTCTCCGTGTCTCTCTCTCTCTCTCTGTCTCTCTCTCTCTCTCTCACTCTCTCTCTCTCTCTCTCTGAAAAACATGGAATAAAAACAATGACTTTTTTCCCCCCCACAGCAAAAAAGTGTGGCGCTGACAATTAAATAAAAGGTTCAAGGCAAGGTTCATTACATTAAGTAGTGGGAAAAAGAGTGTGTGTGTGTGTGTGTGTGTGTGTGTGTGTTGAGCAGAGGATGAAGAGCTCGATGATCTTAATAAAGACAGATTTCACTGGCCAGTGAGCAGCACAGTGTAATATATATATACATATATATATATATATATATATATATCTGGATGAAAAGTGCTCGGCCTTTCTCTCAGCACATCTCCCCTTTCTTCATCTCCTCGGAAAATCCTTTTCATTAAAGATTTAAAGAACAACGCCGAGGATCGCGATCCTCACACGCGATCTGCCGAGAGGAACCCGTTTAAAAACGGCGCGGTCGACTCGAAGGCTACACGTGCAGTCGGACTGGAGATGAAGACGCAGGGAAAGGTGTGAATCGGCGACGGCGTGACGTGACGTCCTGCGGCGCTCTCTACTGAGCGGATTCTTTAACAGAGTGTCAGGGAAAGGAAAGAAAAGTACGGGAAGCCAATTAGCGCTAAAAAAGGTCGGCTTTTTAGTTCCACCGAGGAGACGTCGGAGGTGTGATGACGCCGCTTAGAAATCTTGGTCTCAGCCTTCAGGTTCACCTGTGAACACTGCGTCTGTTGTTCAAAAGGATAAGCCAACGTGAAGATCAGAGAGCCGTCTACGGGAGAAAAGCACGAGTTCAGCGTGAACGAGCGAATCGGCCTTGACGTTCCAATAGTTTCGGAGCGGACTGTAGCTGCGGTATAAGAGGAATAAAACCCCTCGGAGCGTGATGTTTTAGGAAAATAATCCAATAATTGGGGTGACGTGGATTATGGATTATGTTCGTATACCAGTGTGAATTGTCCTTACACATTTACTCGCTCAGACACCAAATAAAAACTCGTCTCTTGGTTTGTTTTGTTTCATCGCATTTTATTGGCTGTCGTGAGGAACAGGATTAACCAATCAGGAACAAGCATTTTCCCCCGTTTACGCTTAGCTACGCTGTAAGATAGCTACACTCTGAGCTCGGAAAAGAAGCGGTTTAAGATGCAAATGAATCATTTTCCTTTAGTATTTGTGTGATCGTTTTTATCTCGCTGTTATAAAAGTATTTAAATTACAACATTATTCATTTGGCGAGACTTAAATGATTAAAATACTGCTGTAGATATATATTTATATTTATTTTTATTCTTCACCAAGCCCAGAGAGTAATTCCAGACCATCAGTAACGAGCATCTGTACTTTGGAGAGTCAGCACTGGGTTAAGTGTCTGATGACACACCAACACACCGTGAGATGATGAGGTCCTGAGCGGGACGGGACTGAACGTCTGGGTCTAACCGCGGTGACGGACGTCCGACCCGCACCTCTGCGGTTTACCTATTTCCTCTCAACATCTGGCGTCTCGTTTCCCAGACGAGCGTGCAGGAAACCCAATCGGTCCGCAACCCCGGTTTCCTCAGCGAGTCGTTCTTACTCCTTTTTAATCGAGTCGTTTTATTTATTTATTTACTTATGTCGTTATTTTAAGGCGGTAATGGGACGACCTTGCAGAGGCCTTTGATCACCTGCAGAGCTACAAATGCGACGCAGATGTGAGCCACCTGTGCCAGTTTACGCCGCGCCTCCTCCCTCCACGTCCCCTGCTCTCCTTTAGGAGTGAATTAGGCCGGCGCTAGAACGTCTTCCTCCTGTATCACGGCTGTAACACGATACGAGAGAAGGACGTGGAGACGAGATAGACGGAGCGAGGGAAGGGGGGGGGGGGGGAGGGGGAGGGGAGGGGGGGAAGTCGGCGGTTCCCGGGTTCCTCCAGTAGCTGGGATCATTAAAATGTTGCTGAGGAACGGAGAAGTGTGTCAGCGGCGATGCTTGTTAGCACGCTGTCAGCTCAGAGAGAGAGAGAGAGAGAGAGGGATGGGGGGGGAATAAAGAAATAAAACGAGGAGGGGATGGAAAGAGCTGCAGGTCGTCATATAGTGAGCAGAAATAAAAGTGAAGGATGAAGCGGAAACAGAGAGAAAAACTGATAAGACTCCTGTTTTTATACTAATTCTACTACAACCTACGATTACGTTGTTTTTTTTGTTTTTTTTAAACAAGTCGTGTCTTGGACAGGTGTATTCTGGGTATTTTGTGTAAACACACACATGCACAGTGATGTGTTTGTGGTTAAAGCAGAGCTCAGGTATGAAGTCCTCTCTCTACCTGTAAACACTGGCTTCCTGTGTTTACTGTAAACACACGACTGGCTGAAACAAAGACGATAAACTCGCCTCGGTTCAATCAAAACTGTTTACTGTTCGAGAGCTACAGCGTTACACTTCTTTACCTCTGTGCTGTTGGCCAACACGCTCCGGTAACGGCGTCAACACACCAAGTGTCTGATCTAAACCTTATAGACTCCTTCACACCCGCTAGTCTGAATTAGTGTGAAATAGATATTTTCGGTTTTTTGTTTGTGTGTAAATAAACACCCCGAAAAAAAAACGTTATCTGAGCAAATCATCAGGAAGGAGGAGGAGGAGAAAAGGGGAGGGGAAGGCCACGCCCACAACGACTGATGTGATGCTGTTAATCTTGTTTGTTTGTTTGTTTTTAATACTCATTTAAAATATTCATCTCCATCTATCATTATTATTTACCTTACTTTTATTCACTTATAAATTCATTTAATACTCCTTTAATTACTGCACTTTTATTTTTACACAAAAAATATTACTTTAAATGACTGATATTTATTTCACACTATAAATCACTGAGCAGCTTTTTACATTGATGAAAAGTACATATATTATATACCATTATTATTATTATTATTATTATTATTATTATTATTATTAAATACGTATAAATGTATTATTATTGCTGCTGTTTTAGTATTATGCAAAAGTTTGGGCACCCCCAGCAAAATGACATTATGTTGAAAAGTAGTAAACAAAATTAATAATTTTTCTACAATTGCTATTTTTTTTGCTTCGTTTAAAAAAAAAAAAAAAAAAAAAAACCATCATGTATAAAGTAACAGTGCATTAACTTTACAAATAATAACAGATTATGTGATTATGTGGGGGCGCCAAAACTTTTGCACAACCAGACAATAATGTGGCTTAAAGAGAGTAAAGAATTTTGGGTGAACGATTTTTATCTGTTGTACAAATAATTGTATTTATTTATTTATTTATTTATTTAATTGTTGTATACAAGCTAATAATTTATGATTTTTTTTAATATCTTTAAACACTAAGAAAAAAAAAAACACTAAAAAGTATTATTTAATGATTAAAAACAACAACAAAAAACATCTAAATAATAAGTAAATAAATAAATAATGAAATCCAAACTTTGTGTAGAGTATTATGTTTTTATAAGGTGAAGTGAATAAACTCCATAAACCCCTTTTAATAATCCAGCTGTTTTTATTTTACTTATTTATTTATTTATTTTTAATTTTTTGATTTACTTGTGAGAGAGGACGAACCCTAAATGGGCAGACTCCAGCTAGTTCGAGTGAGGAAGAGAGAGAAACAAGATGGCCGCCGTGACGGAATAATCGGTGAAGTGGAGGAGATCCTGAAGGTCCGATTACAGTAACTAGGTTCCTCGAGGAGAACGCAGAACTTAGAGAGAGAGAGAGAGAGAGAGAGAGAGAGAGAGAGAGGAGTCGTAACTACACATCAGCACCTGAAGGTGTGTGTGTGTGTGTGTGTGTGTGTGTGTGTGAGATACATCAGGGGATTCCACTTTAATTTTGCGGAAACCCGAGAGCGAACGTTAAAAGTGAGGACCTGACGGTTATGGAACCTAATTTTGGACGAAGGCTTGAAGCACTTAAGCAGGTCGTCATGGTGACCGTGACGGGGCAGGGAATGTCTGGCTGCTCACCTGGAACGCCGACGTTCCTGAAAAAAGTGACACTTCGGAATTAAAGACAAACCTGGGGGCGCAAATGAAGGAAAATATTCTACAGTGCCTACCTGCCTTCCTTCTCACACATTTTATCTTTACTATAATAAATAACACTTCATATTCTTCTTCTTCTTATTATTATTATTATTATGTCTGTATAATTGTAAACATTTATTATTATTTTTCACTTCTTATTGAATTACTTTGCTAATGTTAATGACCGTTTACTCGCTCATCACACAGGTCTACTTCTGCACGTATGAACACCGGCACAGCCCGGAGACAGCTCGTCCTCAAGCACCAGGCACCACGTTCTAGAGCTTTCTATGGGAACGTCATCCTCAAAAAAAACCCTGACCTGATCATCTCCAGTGTAGCATGAGAGCTTGGGGGAAAAAAAAACCCTCAGGTGCTCGGGAAAGGTCACGGCTTCCTGGCTGTCATGTAGCATGACTCACTTGGGCATCCTATACACACACACACACACACACGTCCTCATGTGGAGATCTTCTTACCCTGAGATCTCATTAGCGAGCGACAGGAAGACGAATGATTAGCTCGAATGATTCCTCAGACCGATCCTGGATCGACTTTAATTTCTACCTGCAGTTAATTCAGCCAAAATGGAAGAAAAAACTTCTAACGCTGGTTTTGTCATACACGACCTTTCCATTCCATGTGTTTAGAGATATTATGAAGAAAAAATCAGGCTTGGAAGGAAGTAGCGGAGATCGTTGGTGCCTCTAGCGAGTGTACGTAGTAGCTAGTACAGCTAACCTACTTTGCTAATCTAATTTGAAAATGGTCATTTGAAAATCTTAACTAAACAAACTCTGGGCAGGCCACGCCCACTAGTGACAAACTAGAGGCAAAACAAATGACTTGTCGCTTGTTAGTGTGAACGTAGGGTTACGTCTTAAACGCTTTTCTCCGAAATACCGTCAAAGTTCAAGGAAAATGGGCGGGAACATGGAAAAGTATCATGTGACTCGAGTGAGGTTTGTTTGTTTTGTTTTGTTTGTTTTTTTCCCCCCCAAGTGTTATACACCTGATTCAATGATTAAAAAAAAAAAAAAAAAAGGAGACCAGGACTTGTTTGATACGCCCTGACTAAGAGAAGACAGGCCCCGCCCCTTTTGGCTGTCCCTGAGAGGCTACGTTGAAAGCAGCATGTGCTCGGTGCTCCTGGGGCTCTGCCTTTCAACGAACGATTGTGCGGAGAACAGACGCCTCGCAAAAGGTCAGCGAAAGAGAGCAAGGCGGCGGCATGCTGTTCTATAACGGGCGGCTAGAACCCGATAGCTTTCTGTTCGTGTTGGTTATACAGAGACCCGTAACCGGAGACACTGGATCCGGCAGCAGGTGGTACGCCTCGCGCTCAGGTTTGGGTTCTCTCAGGGAAAAAAAAAAAACAAAGTCTCTGTAGGACAGGAAGTGGGATTGTAACAACTTTGACACAAAAACTGGAACTTTTATATATTTTTGATTCATCACACATAAAGTGAAATATTTCAAGAAGGAAGAATTTATAACACTGAAATGTGGACCTTCTGAAAAGTATGTTGATTTATGCACTCGATACTCGGGCGGGGCTCCTTTTGCACGAACTACTGCATCGATTCGGAGTGGCATGGAGGCGATCAGCCTGTGGCACTGCTGAGGTGTTATGGAACCCAAGTAATTGCTGGGTCTGGTGTCTCTCATCTTCCTCTTGACAAGATTCAGGTCAGGTGAGTCGGCTGGCCGATCAAGCACAGTAACACCATGGTCAGCAAACCAGTTACTAGTAGTTTTGGCTCTGTGGGAGGGGCCAAGTCCTGCTGGAAAAGGAAATCAGCATCTCCATAAAGCTCGTCAGCAGATGGAAGCATGAAGTGCTCTAAAATCTCCTGGTAGACGCTGCATCGACTCTCAACTCGAGAAAACACAGTGGACCAACACCAGCAGATGACATGGCACCCCAAATCATCACTGACTGTGGAAACTTCACACTGGACTTCAAGCAGCTTTGGATTCTGTGCCTCTCCACTCTTCCTCCAGACTCTGGGACCTTGATTTCCAAATGAAATGCAACATTTACTTTCATCTGAAAAGATGAGGTGTTCTGAGTAAAAATGTGTTTTGAGTTAATTAGCTGATGAGAGTCTTCTCAGGTCCACATCGCTGTATTATAAATACTTTATTCTAATAATTTTGAGATTCTGGATTAGTATCTCATTTCCATGAGCTGTGAGCCGTAATCATCAAGATTAAAACAAAAAAAAAGGCTTGAAATATTTCACTTTGTGTGTAACGAATCTAGAATATATGAAAGTTCCACTTTTTTAATTAAATTATGGAAAAAATTAACTTTTAATTTATTTTTTTTTTTTTACTCTTCAGCATCATCGTTTTGTCTTTTACGTTGGCCACCAAGGTGCCAGTGGTGGGTTCTTCAGCAAGACCCTTAACCTTCAACTGCTCAGTTGTGTCCTGTCTCAGCTGTAAATAAAAGTGTTATAGCCAATTGAGGTGGAACGCAAAAATATGTTCTGGATTGGAACATGGCCCATGTTGGACGTGGGGGGAAAAAATCAGATCGGAGTTGTTTACACCTATGCAAGAATATCAGATTTGTGTCAGCAAAAAAAAAACAAAAAAAACTTGGAATTGACTGGCAATGTAAATGCAAGTCGTCTTCTTATTCTTCTTCTTATTATTATTATTAATAGAAGTGGTGGAGTTTCTTGTTACTCTTCCTCTCCTGAGTTTATCAGTGTTTTGCTGCTGCACATTCTTCCTGCCAAAAGCTCCCAAGTCACGTCGTCATTTACCAGAAATGTATCTTCTACGCTGGAACAGCGTCTGATGTGGTGTAGAAATATACAGTTTACTCATCGAGGCTTAGTACCAGAGTACAAGCCCTTCAGCCGTCATCCTGACTGTCATTTACCAAAATAATTCGTTTCGAATACGCTCGTGAGGACTTCAGAGAACAAAGTGTTCAGTTCCAGATCACGGTCTCTCAGAGTCTTAAGCATTAAGTTGAATGTAAACAGATGAGTGATAAAGAGCCCACGCTGGAGACGAGAGCACGCATTCCTAGTCCAAACACCTTATCGTGACAGAGTGCACTGGGCACGCAAGCTCAGCAAGCAAACAGGGAAGAAAAAAAAAAAGAAAAACATGGCCCCGAGCAAACAGTGAGGCATCTGGACTCGGGTAATCATCAGGACCTGAGTGGTCTGTTCACCACTTAACAACGTCCAGTCGACGGATATCACTTCATAACCTATTGTTCCATTTCATTTTCACACACAGCTAATATTGCTGTAATCACTCACTAACGACATTAATAGCTCTCATGGAAGAGAAGCTATAAGTGTGGTTCAGGATCCTCCTGATGGCAGGTACGTGTGCACAGGTGGGTATTGAAGAAGTCATTTCAAAAGTCATTTAAGGGTTCTTTGGTTGTTCCACTGAGGGAACCCTTCAAGGTTAATGCAGAAAACTCTGAAAGAGTTCAAAACCAAACCCTTTTTGGAAGCTAAGCTTCAACAATACAAACAACCCTTGAGAAGAACCATTTGAGGAGTGTAGATCCCCTAAAGTGGCCCTAAACAGTTAAAGGTTCCATGTAGAACACTGTAGCAGAGTGTCTCCTTAATGGAGAGTGTTTCAAAGTAGAACATTTTTTAATTAAGGGTCCTTAGCTTCCAAAAAAAAAAAAACTTTCAGACGGCAATGACCCCTTAATTATTCAAAGAACCCTTAAAGAACCAAGAACCCTTGAGGAACTCTTTTATCTAAGGATGTGTGTGTATGTTTGTGGTACAAACCACACAATTTCTTCTTAATACTGTATCTAGAACCTGTTAGGAGTTTAACGTTTAACTTCTTGGCAGTTGGTCCACTGGGGGAACCCATTAGATTTTAGTGCAGAAAACAACAATGTTTTTTTTTTTTTTTTTTTTAATTAGAAAAGGTTCCAAATAAACCCCTTTTTGGAAGCTAAGAAACTTCAGAACCCTTGAGAATAATCACTGAAGAGGTCTTTTGAAAAGTGTTGGGCCCCTAAAGTGCCTCTGAAGCCTTCAAAACTGAGAATCCTTAAGAGTTCTTTGGTTGTTCCACAGTCAGAACCCTTAATGGGCCCTATGTAGAACCCTATAATGGTGTGTTTCCCTATAAGAGAGGGGTTCCAGCTAGTACACTTTTTGGATGCTAAGAACCCCTTAATTGTCCAATAAATATTTAATTTATTTATTCTTTGGTTTTTGTTCTGGGAGAACCCTTAAAGATTCAATGTAGACCACTTTTTTAATCTAAGTACCTTTAACTATCCAGTGAACACTTAAGAGACCCTTGGAGAACCCTTTTTTCCTCCAAAAAAGAGTGTTTTATAACTGGGAAGTGTGTAGAACAAACTCCAAATTATTACTCGTTATTTTCTCCTCAATATCTACAACCTGTCAGGAGATTAAGATTCAGCTTCTTGGTACTCTCTTAGAAAAACAGGTTCTTCAAGGGTTCTTAAAAGAATTCATTGGATAATTCAGGGTTCTTAGAAAGCCTGAAGGCCTCGGTTACATGGAAAGACTGTTCTAGGGTTCTACAGAGGTTGCATTGAATAATTAAGAGTTCTAAAGCCTCCTAAAAGTTTTTTTGGGAACCCTTAAGAACCCTTAAAGAAAAAAAAGAAGCGATTTTTAAGAAGACTGTACCAAGAAAGCAAACAAACAGGCGTCAGGTCTCGGGGGAACCATCAGCTCCTGTGATGATCGATGGATAATTTATATGGAACTATTATCTCTGTATCTGTCATTAGTGACATAAATAACACTTGTGGAAATAAGCTGTCGGTGCGGTTCGGGATCCTGCTGATGGCAGGTGTGTGTGTGTGTGTGTGTGTGTGTGTGTGTGTGTGCACAGGTGGGTGTGGAAGTCATTTTTTCCACCTTGTTACTCCCAGGTTATCGGTTATAAGCACCATCAATAACGTGAAGGGTTTCCGCATAACATTTGAGCTGAGGTGAACGTTTGGAGAGCGCCGAGTCGTCACGAGAAACACAGCAACACCTGCCTGCTCTGCACTCTCGCTGCCAAAAGGGAACTGAAAACCTCCAGTGCCGCGCCCATATGCTTCCAAATCCATAACACACACAAACACACAGTACACAAACAAAAGCTGCCTCTCCCTGTCGCCTTTAACAGCCCCCGGTGATTCCTGTTGCCATGCAGTTGGTATTTAAACATGGCTTTTTTGTCTCCGTGCCAAGAGAGCACTGTAAACAGCTCAGGGAGTGAGAGAGAGAGAGAGAGAGAGAGAGAGAGAGAGAGAACGAGGCTCCACTCGTTTGTTTAACTTTGCCTTTTAATTGATACAATTGTGAGACGGATTTGTTTAACTTTTACAGAAAGTCGGTTTGAGCAAACAGGTGAAACGACGTCTCTCGAGGCCCCCGAGGTCATGGTGGAGAGCCGTGACTTTGAGCCAACAGTCACACGCAGGACAGACGAGGGCGGCGACGGGGGACAGGTGTGAGGGCTTTGGAGAGTAAATATACCTTCAGTGCAGCAGGTGGTAGACGCCTCGTTGTGCGCTTCGCAGGCTCGATAAGACCAGAGCACACAGGCAACCTTTCTGACGGGGTGTTTTATCAGGAGCCATTAACGTTAGATATACACAGACATTACACGCATTAGGGACGCCTTGGAAGTTAGAGATGGCTTATCCGTGCAAACCTGGCCCTCAGATTACACTGTGTACACGACTGAAACCTGAGAAGAAAAAAAGAATTTCCCATCTATTGAAGAAAAAATAAAATCGCACGCTGCTATTCCTCTATATATATATATATATATATATATATATATATATATATATATATATATATATATATATATATATATATATATACACACACACACACACACATACACACACATCACATACATATATATATATATATATATATATATATATACATATATATATACACACACACACATACACACACATACATATATATAAACACACATACATATACACATACATAAATATATATACATAAATATATATATATATATATATATATATATATATATATATACACACACACATACAGGTGCATCTCAATAAATTAGAATGTCGTGGAAAAGTTCATTTATTTCAGTAATTCAACTCAAATTGTGAAACTCGTGTATTAAATAAATTCAATGCACACAGACTGAAGTAGTTTAAGTCTTTGGTTCTTTTAATTGTGATGATTTTGGCTCACATTTAACAAAAACCCACCAATTCACTATCTCAACAAATTAGAATACTTCATAAGATCAATAAAAAAAAACATTTTTAGTGAATTGTTGGCCTTCTGGAAAGTATGTTCATTTACTGTACATGTACTCAATACTTGGTAGGGGCTCCTTTTGCTTTAATTACTGCCTCAATTCAGCGTGGCATGGAGGTGATCAATTTGTGGCACTGCTGAGGTGGTATGGAAGCCCAGGTTTCTTTGACAGTGGCCTTCAGCTCATCTGCATTTTTTGGTCTCTTGTTTCTCATTTTCCTCTTGACAATACCCCATAGATTCTCTATGGGGTTCAGGTCTGGTGAGTTTGCTGGCCAGTCAAGCACACCAACACCATGGCCATTTAACCAACTTTTGGTGCTTTTGGCAGTGTGGGCAGGTGCCAAATCCTGCTGGAAAATGAAATTAGCATCTTCAAAAAGCTGGTCAGCAGAAGGAAGCATGAAGTGCTCCAAAATTTCTTGGTAAACGGGTGCAGCGACTTTGGTTTTCAAAAAACACAATGGACCAACACCAGCAGATGACACTGCACCCCAAATCATCACAGACTGTGGAAACTTAACACTGGACTTCAAGCAACTTGGGCTATGAGCTTCTCCACCCTTCCTCCAGACTCTAGGACCTTGGTTTCCAAATGAAATACAAAACTTGCTCTCATCTGAAAAGAGGACTTTGGACCACTGGTCAACAGTCCAGTTCTTCTTCTCCTTAGCCCAGGTAAGACGCCTTTGACGTTGTCTGTGGTTCAGGAGAGGCTTAACAAGAGGAATGCGACAACTGTAGCCAAATTCCTTGACACGTCTGTGTGTGGTGGCTCTTGATGCCTTGACCCCAGCCTCAGTCCATTCCTTGTGAAGTTCACTCAAATTCTTGAATCGATTTTGCTTGACAATCCTCATAAGGCTGCGGTTCTCTCGGTTGGTTGTGCATCTTTTTCTTCCACACTTTTTCCTTCCACTCAACTTTCTGTTAACATGCTTGGATACAGCACTCTGTGAACAGCCAGCTTCTTTGGCAATGAATGTTTGTGGTTTACCTAGTGAACCAAACTGAGAGACCATTTTGAAGGCTCAGGAAACCTTTGCAGGTGTTTTGAGTTGATTAGCTGATTGGCATGTCACCATACTCTAATTTGTTGAGATAGTGAATTGGTGGGTTTTTGTTAAATGTGAGCCAAAATCATCACAATTAAAAGAACCAAAGACTTAAACTACTTGAGTCTGTGTGCAGTGAATTTATTTAATACACGAGTTTCACAATTTGAGTTGAATTACTGAAATAAATGAACTTCTCCACGACATTCTAATTTATTGAGATGCACCTGTATATATATATATATATATATATACACAGATGTTTAAGGGACACC
This sequence comes from Cranoglanis bouderius, assembly GCA_023630585.1. Taxonomy (NCBI): domain Eukaryota; kingdom Metazoa; phylum Chordata; class Actinopteri; order Siluriformes; family Cranoglanididae; genus Cranoglanis; species Cranoglanis bouderius. The sequence goes on from CM042546.1 coordinate 9,511,592, forward strand.
TGCACACCTGTACATCAACGTACTGTATAAAATCATGCAGATGAAGGTCTGGTGCTTGTTTGAGTATTTCAGAAAATCTCCTGGGATTTTCGGACAAAGAGTCTCTAGAGTTGAAACGGAATGGTGAGAAAAACAAAAAACATCCAGTGAGAACCCACAAGACAGCCCAAAGAACCCTTAAAGAGCCCTTGAAGAACTCTTTTGTCTAAGCACACGTGTGTGTGTGTGTTAACCGAGTACACAAACCACACATTTTCCACATCATCTTCGTAATTCTGTATCTAGAACCTTAAAGTTTTAGTGATTTTTATCAGAAAAGGTTCCAAATAAACCCCTTTTTGGAAAGAACCTTGAGAAAAACCACTGAAGAGGTCTTCTGAAGAGTGTTGGGCCTCTGAAGTGGCTCTGAAACCTTAAAAATTGAGAATCCTTATGAGTTCTTGGGTTGTTCCACAGTCGGAACCCTTATGTGGAACCCAATAATGGTGTGTTTCAAGCTAGTAGACTTTCTGGATGCCAAGAACCCTCACTTTTCCAATAAACCTTTAAGGAACCTGTTTTTTCTTAGAGTGTACAATCTTTAAAAAAAAAAAAAAACCTTTAATTGAGCGTCAGTTCTGTGGACGTAAACACCTCGTTGATGAGAGAGCTCAGAGGAGAGCGGCCAGACTGGTTCAAGCGATCCGTCGCTTCTTTACAGCATGATACCAAATTCGTGTTGAAAATTTTAATTCAAACACCACTAGTTGGTGTTCCTCTCGGTTCCTCTCCGCCACTTTGTCGCTTGTTAGTGCGACGAGCTGAGGTTCTAGCACTGCTGGTCCCTGAACAGGATCTCATAGAAAAGTGAAGGTCCATGACTTTTGTAGTAGATCGAACTCTGGAAGAAAAACTTCAAGAGACTATATTCTATAATATCTGATCCGGCTTTAAAAGAGCACAATTAAGCCGTGATCTCACTTAATTAACACGAAGCCGAGGGCGTGGTCTGGTCCGGGAGAAATGCCTGAAGTATGCCACACGGCTGTGTGGAACCACGAACTCCGTTTCATAGGCCTCATATCATTTTGGGTTATGCAACTTTACAAGATGAGAGGAAGGAAAAAGATGAAATTAAAAAACAAGGAAGAATGTCTCCAGGCTCATTTCCAAAAAGAAGGATCTCGTTAAACGAACGCTGTGAATTATTGATTTAATGAAGCTCAGAGACGCAGTGTGTGTGGACGTTTTTTTTTTTTGTTTTTTTTTTTAAATCCTTCCCAGAACCCCCTGCTGTAGCACTAATGGAGTAGCCCCACGAAAGCAGAAATCATCTTTCACACCCCACCCATGTTCAATTCGCAGCATGGCAGGATTTAATTACAAGGGCGTTTTTTGTTTTTGTTTTTTGTGAGGATTTGTTCATGTGTATTGTGTGGGATCATCTACGGGACAACAGGGGAAACGTTTCTGATATTTTCTCTAAAATGTAAAAAAAAAAAGCGATTAAAAAAATGTAAAAGTATTTGCAATCGAGTCAGAACAGATGTTCCATCTCTTAATCATGAGCTTACAGGTTCTGGAACCTGCAAACAGAAATCGATCCGACTTCATGCTGATTCGGATCATGTAGAGTTAAATCTGATCGAGTGGATGAGGACTGTATCGAGCCGGACCTTACGGATAACTTGAAGCAACCGGATACGAGGTCTCGCACCCAAAACCTGCCTCTCAGATCCATCAACAATACAAGCTGAAATGTGTCTTGAAACTGCTGGAGTAGCACAGCTACCGTAATTACGCTAAAACACAAAGAAACTACCGTAACTGCTGGAGTAGCACAGCTACCGTAAATACGATAAACCAAGAGAAAACTACCGTAACTGCTGGAGTAACACAGCTACCGTAATTACGATAAACCAAGAGAAAACTACTGTAACTGCTGGAGTAGCACAGCTACCATAAATACGCTAAACCAAGAGAAAACTACCATAACTGCTGGAGTAGCACAGCTACCGTAAATACGATAAACCAAGAGAAAACTACCGTAACTGCTGGAGTAGCACAGCTACCGTAAATACGATAAACCAAGAGAAAACTACCGTAACTGCTGGAGTAGCACAGCTACCGTAAATACGCTAAACCACAAAGAAACTACCGTAACAGCTGGAGTAACACAGCTACCGTAAATACGCTAAACCACAAAGAAACTACCGTAACTGCTGGAGTAGTACAGCTACCGTAAATACGCTAAACCACAAAGAAACTACCGTAACTGCTGGAGTAGCACAGCTACCGTAAATACGCTAAAACACAAAGAAACTACCGTAACTGCTGGAGTAGCACAGCTACCGTAAATACGCTAAAACACAAAGAAACTACCGTAACTGCTGCAGTATATATAACTCAAAACAACACTGGTCAATAACACAAATTCCAGTCTAGAATTGAGATTCTGGTTGGAATCCTGGATACCACGAAAACATATGAAACAACACACAGGAAGTCCACGGGTCCGCAGGAAGTCCACGGGTCCACAGGAAGTAAAGTTTCTAGACGATCCCTGAGCAAACCCCGACAGGTCTTGACAGCAGTTCCGCAGATGTTTTCCCGAACAAGTAGCTGGAATTACTGGAAAACCAACATCAAGACGAGGGTCAGGCTCGACCGTAGGTTTCTTTATTCTCGTGTAGGAGAGCGAACATTCTTGACCTTCATGTCAGCTGACCACGCATGTGTGTGTGTGTGTGTGTGTGTGTGTGTGTGTGTGTGTAACAAATTCTGAGAGCTTTCAAGATGTTGGAAAGCTTGGGAATCAACACAGGGTTTGAAGAGCGTCCTGACGAGCAGGAGGTAAAGAGGGAGAAGAGTGATTTCTGAGCAGCTCCCTCATTAGCATAACTTCAGGCCGAGTGTGAAGTGATAACGCTAATTACCGCTCCCGGCTAATCTGGACTCGACGAGGAAGTAAAGGAACAGACGTACGGACAGCGAGACCCTTCAGCTTGTTTGTCTGATCACGAGTCTGCTCACATCTCCATGCCCCATTTCCAAATTTACCCAACACGCCTGAATGTATAATTCAAACCTTTAGAGGCGATTGGGTCTGTTCCAGGAATTCAATTACGTCCGTTATCAATTAACTTCAATTTAATCAGACAGCTCCATGAATAATAAGCGTGTTATTGCAGCCGGGTGGATGTAGATCCGGGACGAGGCTTTATTCAAATTTCCGAACGGTACGGAATCCGGCGGGGTCGTTATTTGTTAAACACGTGCGCCGTCGATCAACGGAATTACGCTCGACGGCGGCGAGGGAAAGAACGGTTCGGCGTGCACGACTTTAATTATACCGCAGATACCAACGCCGCTCCGCTTCATCCTACATGCGGATACACGCACTAGCATAAACACGGCTCGCTGAACGTCCGTGATGCTGGATTAAGATTAGCACGGAAGGGTCCGGGGAGTAAAAGACGCCCAAGAACTGTGTGGAGGTGTTTCATTTGCTTCCTCGAGACACCGAGGGACGACGTTGGGCCGCATTCGCATCTGCTGAGGCACATTTAGAAGCTTTCGAGTCGAATAATTTCCTCAGGACTTTCGTAATTGAAGTCTTTTGGGGGGGGAAATGGATTTATTAGATCTAATCTAGATTTAGTCGATGAAAAACCATCAAATTAGTCAATAAAAATGAGACTTTTAATCTATTATGCTAGTTCTAGCAAAAATGTTGTGACTAATGTTAGCAAGCGTGTGAGGAGTACCTGCCAAGCGCTAGCATACGTACGCAGATCAGTAGAAGACGGAGCCGAAGTCTGTTCAGGAGCACGCGACACGTCTCGATGGTCCTAGATTATCGTACTGTCAAGTTGAGATTAGATTAGACATGAAAAATTTGAATTTTGTCCAATCCTGCCCAATCCCGACGGAGAAATTATTACTCAGATATCGCGTAGTCTTTGCCGATCATTTTTTGTGCTCTTCCAGTCTGAGAACCGAAATCTGGAGCCTACAGGCCAACATCTTCAGAAACCCGAAATAAATGACTGGTGAAGAAGACAGGTCCCAGTGCAGCTGTGAGTTTCTGCTCTTCCGTCCTCACCGAGACGATAAGAAACATAACCTCCGTCTACAGGAAGTGAGGTTTCTGGTGGGACCCCCGAGTTTCCTGCTCACTCGATGATCCTGGAAGCAGAAGATCTAGAGGGTCCAAGGGGAGCAGGAGGAAGGATAAACATCATCACCCCTGATGTTAGGTTCACGTTCAGGTGAATGACTGGTACAGGAGGTGGAGGAGGTTCTCCCCTGACGCTGGGATTATTAAAGATGTCCGACATGTCACAATCGTCTGGTGCGGTTTAAGATGAACGCTGTGCTGATTTAGAGAAATAATCGACTTTGGGGCAGTAACAGCGACATGGCATTCGCTAGCACGAGCGCTAGGCGCTAATCAGCGCTAGTTAGTGAAAATCGGGGGTGGGGGAGGTATATAATTCTGTCCTGAGGCGACGCTCGTTAACGAGCTTCTAGAGGAGGGAGGATTCCGTGTCCGAGGTCAGGACCCGTCTGCAAATCTTCCGACTTTCCAACAACGGGTGAACGTTATGCTAATTAACATCGTGGGCGTTTTCGCCAGCTGCGGAGTCGGAGTCGCGGATCGATCCGTGATTAAAAGGAAGAAACACGAAGGAAAGACGCTCCATCCGAGTGCTACGGGTCACCGAGGGACCACAGACAGGTGGACGGATCGCCCGTCTTCTTCATCATCATCATCACTTATCTTTTAATCCTATTTCTGAATATCACACTCTTTCTTCTCAGTGGCTGAATTTCTATCTTGACATCAATTTTAAATAAATAAATAAATAAATAAATAAATAAATAAATAGCACCCCGCGCTCACGGACAGTCAACCTAAAGCTCTTTTTCATATATATTATTAAAGTATACGATGTAAAAGACCTCCAGATCACGCGAGAGCATTGTTTTAAATTAACACAAACCTCCGTAGCTCTGAATCGGTCATTCTCAACCAAATTTATTATTATTTTTTTTGCTAAATTAAAGTAAAAAATGTTTTTTTTTTTTATCCAGACTCAACCAAAAAAAAAAAGAAATCAACCCAGCTTATTTCATTTATGTATTTATTTTTAAACTAGAGGATGTGGGTTATTGTCTAACCTCTTCACGTCATGCTACAGTCCTAAACTTTATATTCTTCCAAACGTTTTGTCTTCAGATTTACATATTTTACACCCGAATGTCAAACATTTTGGACGATTCCATTTACTTATGAAATATCTGACGTTAAGATATTTAGACAGAATCTAAAGTCGTTCATATATAATGCAGTTTTAAGTTTAAAAAAAAGAAAGAAAGAAAAACTCTAAAGAATCTGCATACGTGTGTAAATAAATAATTGAAGGGTTAAAATCGTGGCAGTGTTGTGGGATTTTTTTTGTTTGTTTGTTTTATTTTACAGGCAGTATGTAAATTAAATTCCTTCAAAAAAAGTGTTAATAAAATAAATTACTTTTTAATATAAAGTCAGTTGTGCAAGTTGTACAACAAGGTAAGATGAAGATAAAAGTAATTAATTGTGAAGGACTTCTATCTCCATACAAGCAGCTGGAGATCCAATCAAAAAAAAAAAAGTTTATTTTATTTATTTATTTGTTTATTTATTTGATGACTCACTTGCGTACTAAACACAAACGTTTTTTCATTCCATGACGCTTGCACAGGTTTCCTAAGTGGCATTTTAGAGGCGGTTCTTTCATTACTAAATCAAATTTTTGGAGATAAAAGTCATGAAAATGGATTTCTTTAGCACTTTTATCACCATATCAGGAGCTTGGCGTTCCGTTACAAACGGAGGCAAATTGTTTTGTTTGTTTACTTCCTTTTTTTTCCCCCCCCAGCAGCCATTAAATCAATAAACTCATCATCTGGAAGACGGAAATCCGAAGCGACCCTAAAGACGGAAACCTCCTCGGTCTTTGAGACTCTGTGCTGGAAAACTCGGGGTTAATAAACACCTGTTTTGTGCTTCCCTTCCTTTGCTGCCTCCGAGTCGCCGACATCCAAAGAAACACGTGATTATATACATGCGTGTGTGTGTGTGTGTGTGTGTGTGTATTAGTTTTGTGCCAGATTGTGAAAATGTGATCCTGGGATATTGGAAGACTGAATTAATTAATAAATGGAGTTACTGGAAAAAGAGGAACCTCGTTTAC
>CM042546.1:9522809-9602809 GCA_023630585.1 Cranoglanis bouderius
AGAATAGACAAGACTGCTGCCCCCTCCTGGTACGGAGAGTTATTTCCTGTGATATCGGCCCAGATGAATGACTGAACGTCCAGAATTCAGGAGCGCTGTGGTATTAAAGAACATCACGGATCTACTCTTCGGCCCTTAACACCGTCTTTCATCGGTAGTCCATCGAGCAGGAAAGGTCAGACGAGTTCCCAAAAACAAATAAGACTGGAGAGAATCCCCTGCAGGCGCTTCACCTTACATGACTCAGCTCCATTTTCCGTTCACTTAGCAAACTGTTTACAGCAGGCAGCATTGGGAGGAAGCCAGAAAGCCGGGGGAAAAGTAAAATATATATAAATAAATTCAATCATGCAAGAACGGGACAATCAGCAACTGATTAACCCCATCATTAGTCAAGCAGAGAGGGCTCGTAAACTCGGCCTGGTGCAAAACAAGCAGGCAGTTCTGGGAACGTCCGTGAATCATTAGCGGAGAAACCGGGAGAAAGGAAATAAGTCACGTTTAAATAAACAAATAAATAAATAAATAAACAAACAAACAGCTTTATGTGACAATTAAAGGTTTCCTTTTAAATTATCTCTCTGATACATCGTCGTGAGAATTTACACCATAAATAAACCCAAAAACAATAACACCAGAAGCACGTTAAGGCCGCTGAACCGAAAGGAGTTACAGATTGATGAATCCATGAGGCAAATTATTTCAGTCAAGACATCAAGGGTGAATTAGCATCTCAGAAAGTACACACACACACACACACACACACACACACACACACACACACACACACACACACACACACACACACACGAGTGTTAGTGTAAGCACCCCAGCTGCATTCCAGATATCTGCTCTCTCATAAGGCATTCCAGCAACCTGAGCCCGACACCCAAATATACAGCAGGACCCAGGGGACAGAAGTATTTAGTCCACACACACACACACACACACACACACTACTGTCAATGGTATTCCGTTAAAGCTATATTTCTTCTGCGCTTTATTTCTCCCTTCTTCCCCAAAAGAGTTCTCGTGTTTTCATTTCATCATAAACAGCAGTCGCAAAATATTAAACTACAAGCCGAGGTCACGCTGATGAACAGCTCACTACAAGCCACACAACGAAGGGAGGGATGGATGAACGGATGGATGACTTGGATAAAATGGATGGATGGATGACCTCAATGACAAGGTGGGGGATGGATTAAAAAAAAAAAAAAAGGATAGAGGACATGGATGACTTGGACGGACGGATGATATGGGTGGACAGATTCTCGGCCAAGAAGAGATGGATGGATGGATGGATGGCGTGAATAACATGGATGCATGGATGGAGAACATGTAGATGGGTACGTGGAATAAAATGCATGGCAGGATTTTGTAGACCGATGGATGGATGGATGGACATTGATAAAACAGATGGATGGCTAGATTGATGCTCTGATAGATAAATGGATGGATGAATGGAGAGATATATGAAATGAAGAATGGATGAATGACAGTAATGGTTTATAAATGGATGGATGGATGGATGGAGTGGATGGATGGCTGAATGGATGACACTGAAGGACAGATGGGTGCTTTGTTGGATGGGTGGATGGAGGACTTGAATAACTAGAGATTCCGGTGAGTCAGTTGAGATGACGAGGGATGACGGGTGGATGGATGACATGAATGAGTGAGTATATGACATGGATGGATGGATGAACAGATGGACGGACAACACATATGTATGCACGGATGGAATGACGAACAGACGCTATAGATGGATGATTGGATGGAGTGGAGAACTTTCCTAATGCTTCATCACCTCATCCATCCATCCATCAGTAACAACCTCATGATAGAAGGACGGATGGATGGACAGATTTGTTGGACGACCAACTGCCCGAAGGTCAAATGCCCATTTAATCATGAATGGTTGGACGGATGGGTTTGAAATGGAGTGGAGAACTTGCGGAATCTAGTGTCCACTGTCCATCCACCTATCCATCCATCACAACCTCCTGCTAGCTAGATAGACTGACAGATAGAAGGATCTACACAGTATAAAATGTCTCCTGCTCCACGGATCAACTTTATAATCCCTCCGTCTTCCAGAACAACCCCACACTCATTCGCCGCACCCTTAACCATGAGCAGGAACTTCTGGGAAGCTGACACTGCATTCTCTTCAGAACCGAAGTGGCCTAAAGTGAAGGGTGCCTTCTCTCGCCCTGTTCATCCAAAAACGGAGGGCAGAGGAGGAAAAACGAGTGCCAAGAGAACAAGTAATAAAAAATTACACGAACAATTTTACAAGGCAGTAGAACTACTGCTGTTTTCCTGCAGGCGCTTTTTAACTATTCATCATGGCTTTGGCTTGGAAATGAGATTTCTGCCTTCGGCGAGTCAATGTTCTGCTGTTTACCTGACTGTGCAAACATTCTGAGGAGCGTCTTCTTAGGCCTAAAATCAGCTCTCGACCAATTATCTTCCTCTAACAGCACGCCCCAGGTGTTTTACAGTCTTTACACAGACAGGAGCGCATCTCCTACACCTGTACGTCTATGACAAGGAGGTCATCCTAAAACGTGTGACTCGTCTTTTAGGATAATGCTGACGCTTCTCAGAAAAGCAAACACACACCCCGTTATCTGTACTTACCACCCTGAGACATTTCCACACACTCCGAAATAAAAAACTTGTGCTGGTTGGAAGAGAAAAACAACAGGCTGAAGAAGTAAAAGACGAAAAAGCCCGTGCGCAATCTGGAATGTCAACGAGAACGCCTGGCTCCCAGTAAAACCCTGGCATGTTTATTTGGATAGTCCTGTTTGTCCTGGGCAGGAAGGTAGCAGCTCAGCCTTTGGGGCACGACGCTGAGAAATGAGGCTGTCAAGATGAGGCTGTGAACATGGAGCTGGAGCACCGCTGGAGAGAGAGATGTTACGGGGAGGTTTTTGGGAGAAGTGGTGGATAATCAGGACGGTGGGGGTAAGACAGGTGGAGAGCGTCTCCCAGCTTGAGGCAGGTGGGGTAAACTCACAATGTGATGCATCGCCATGAGCAAGGACGAGCGTGAAGCACTGGCGCTTCGTCAAGATTAACTGCCCAGCTCTGGAACCCTGGGAAGTGGACGAGGGGGGATAATAAACAGCCAGAAAAAAACAAAAAACAAAAGGCTGTTTGTGGAGCGCAGAAGTAGAATCATGACCGTGTGGTCGTCCAGAATCCACCGGGGTCAGCATACATCCCTGTTTCTTTAACTGTATCAATCGAGTAGCCCCCCCCACCACCATTTCATTTTATAAAATGAAGCGCTACATCAGTGAGCTCGGAGTGGAGCTCGTTCCCCTTCAGAAAAGCACTTCTGTACGTTTTAATCAGGTCACTTGCATCGTATCTGATCATTAAAGAAAGTGAAATATGCCCAGATTGTAGTCATGACGGCGCATGTCACGTAGTATCGGATGTAGGTACGGATGTAGGTACGAGAGCATTTTATTTTAACGAACATGTACAGTGTGAGTAACTGAGAACAGTATTAGATCAATGCCCAAGCTCAGTATCTGTATCAACTCATCCCTAAGATCAACGCTCATGTACCTCTAAAAACACCTCAGGCTGTAAAATACATCTAAGCAAAACAGACCCTGTAATGGGGAGAAAAGAGAAAGGATATACGTGTGTTTACTCTATAAAGTGAGTCAATATTCTGGGAACGTTAGCGCACACTTGGGGAATCCAAGTAGGTCGATTTGAAAGAATTTGCATGAAGACAGGAAGGCCTGTCAGATACACTGCAGGGGGGTGACTTTGCTTCAAAACTTCTCATATGACTCATTCACAGAAATATCAAAATACCACAGGACAATTTGTGGTTTGGGTCATGAGATCATTTATGCTATGGGAGGACTGGCGGAAGAGCAGACCGCTGTCGGACTCATGAGAATCTTTAATCCGGCGAGCTGGTGACTAGCTGTAACTTCTTTTATACCTGCTATAGAAAAGTAATGAACACCTTCTGACCAATCAGATTCGAGCAATTGAGCGGCAGCAGTGTGTTACAGGCCTTTGAATAAGAGATGACACAAGCTTTGCACATCAGATCCAGATGTGCTTCTGTATGAACGCTATGCCAGACTCAACATTATTAAACTGACCCAGAAATCTGGCGGGACACGTACCGTCTCCATCTCGGCATAAAGCCCCAGGATCAAAGCTTGGACTGGTGAGTGGAAACAGGAAGATAAGACAAAATTAAGTGCTGGGAACCGGAGCCTGTGCAAACACTGTGTGTCCGGACCCCCAGCCGCAAATCTGCAGGAGGTGATTCATTACAACGGACCCGGAGCAAACCAACCCTCCCTGCACCTTCATATTCGGGAAGAAACACTGGGGTTTACAGTGACTTAAGGCTAGGGAGCAGCGATACTGATACTGTGCTCATTTGCTCTGAAACCAACATCCGATACCAGGTACATGACTATATGACACTACACGACATAATCCGAGCGCCTGTTGCTGAAGTAATGAACAGACGACACGAAATGTCTGCAATCTGGACACACTTCACGATTAATGATCAAAGCAAAGCAGACTGCAAACTGTGCTCTGTGAAAAACATCTTAAACAGAGAACTCAGCATGAGGACTTCATCGTTAGCAGCAAACACTGGCTAGGTGAGAAGAACCTGTCCACGGACAGCGCTGGGAGAGGGAAAATAACGGCCCTCACCCAGTAAGGTGTTCGTGATGATAAGATGCTATGGACGGACGTTTAGAGAAAAATAAAATCCATTGCATGCTATATAGAACTGTGCAAAACTCCGTGTGCTCCATTCCGAGGCCTCGTTTGAAGACATCTTTCCCGTGGGACATAAGGAAGCGCCCTCACGGGGTCCATGTCGGTCGAAACCATTTCATCAGGGGTCACGTGACCTTGGAAGACTCCAAAGAAAACCATACAATGCCGATCTGAGACTAAAATCTGACTGCCTCCGGAAACACTCTGCTTCTTTAGATTTGACAAAGCAATGCGTTTTTTCCGCTTATGACCACTTCAAGGTTGGGGGCCTGCATCTCGCTGAAAAATACACGAAAAGAAAAAAATAAAAATCAAACAAAAGACGAGGTATACGCTGAAATGCTCTATACACAGTGAGGGCCAATGCCAGGCATCAGGATAATAAAAGGCTCTGGCTGATGTCTTGTGTTGATGCTGGAAGGTGTGTTTCAAAAAGGTGCTTCGTCTCTGTGGTGGTTTTTCCAACAGAGAATGCATTCAGGGCATAAACAACATTACATAAAGAGCAGGGTTTGAAAACGCACAAGCGCCGAGTGCCAGCGATGATCGCACCAAGGACGATCCTTTGTGATGGCGAGGAGTGCCGAGCTCAATCGCAGACCAGTGGCTGTTTGTGAAGCTCAGAAATACGGTAATTGCTTTGTACGTAAGATGAAAGGTCACGGTGTTCGGGGCCAGAAAAGAAACGTCAACAAGAGTTCTGCTATTGGACGCTGATGAGAAAACTCCAGGTACCCTGTAAAAGTCAAAAGGACAAAGTAAGAGTCGGAGACGTGATTACTGAGATGATGATTCTAAAAATAGCTCCAGTAGCAGGTCAAGGAACAATTTGTGGTGGGGTAACGGACAGATAAACAGACGGACAGACAGAGGGATGGATAAAGGGATATTTTAAATAATGTATGGGGGTTTGGATGAACAGATGGATGAAAAGACAGCTGGATGTTTTCTTTTGAATGGATGGATGGATTTTCGAATGCTTGGATGGATAGAAAATATGTATAGATGGATGAATGGATAGATAAAGGGATAAAATGGCTGTTCAGATGTTTAAACTGGATGGATGGCTGTTCGGATGTATGGACGGATGGAACTGACCTATGGATGGATGGATGGATAGATGTTTGGATGAATGGATGGATAAAGGGATAAAATGGACATTCGAATGTTTAAACTGATGGAGGAATCAATGGATGGATTTTCGAAAGCTTGGATGGATGGAAATGATGGATAGTAGGATGCATGGATGAACAGATTAATGTTTGGAGAAATGGACGAAAGGATGTTAATTGGATTACCTTTCGTTTAGATGAATGGATGAGTGAATGTTTCAATACATAGATGGAGGTCTGCATGAAGACACAGATGAATGGATGGAGAGAATTTTGGCTGGATGGATATTTGGAGGGATGGACGGATATTTAAATGGCTATTTGAATTGATGGATGTTTAAATAGATGGATGAATGGAAGGATAGGTTGATAGAGGCTAATGGATGGATGGACAAAAGCTTTCATCGCTCTCGTCTTCTTTTGTAGGTAAACCGGTGGATGGAGACGAACTACCAAGGCCATGCACCATCAACAAACAGAAAACCTTTTCTGGAAAACATGAGGACATCGCTCACATCTGTCGATTTTCTCGGAGAAGAAAAGGAGGATATGGTGCACATGGGACTCGGCTGCTCAGACGGCTAATTTGGTGCTAATTCTGCGGTGTTTGGCCTCGGGGCCTCGTACATTCGCCCTGTCTGTCTGCTCTAACCCTCAGCGTGGTATCTCAGCTGTCAGAAGAGCACGAGTCCCTGGGGAAGCACCACACAAATCCACAGAAAAACAGAATCGCATCTACAAACAAAAACGTCATTATTGGAACTCTGCATTGAGGCAAGTTGTGATACGCATCGCAAACAATACAGAGAGCGATACAGAGGTTTGTTGTTCTAAAAAAAAAATGTCACATGATCGCGGTCAGTGAACATCTGTGCGTGCAGCCATGTGATTATCCAAATCTATTGACACAGATGACACTTCTGGAGCCGCGGACATGATGCACGGCATGGCGCCTAATAAAAGGACATAATTAGAGTCGCTTACAGCGTGAGAGGCCGAGAGTGATGGACATAATGGTGGGTCTGTTGTCACGCTGTGGCCGTGTTTTACTTTAATAAGCGGCACATGACAGCGCTAAAAGGAGGCGCATTGTCCCAGAGGGTTGGAGGAGGGGCGACACGGCGATGCCTTCGAGGCACGGAGGCCCAGACGGGGGGAAAGCTGGCGGAGACGGCGGGGTGATTCATACAGCGAGGCAGTCACGGAGACAACAGCGTGCATTCACGCCACAGACGAGGCAGTTTACTCGACTTTGAATTGAGACCAATACAATTACAGGAGATTTACAATTATCTCAGGCTAAACGAGGAAAGTATCAAAGAGGGTCATACCAGAATATATATATATATATATATATATATATATATATATATATATATATATATATATATATATATATATGTAGAGAGAGAGAGAGAGAGAGAGAAACTTGCTTCACACCATATGTATGCAAGATGGCTGCCGTTTGGAGCATCGCTTGTACACGTCCTCATAAATAAACTCCATGTTTCCATGTTAGAGGAGGACAAAAATATCACCATCACAATCTAAAGGCATGTCTAAACATTACACGACATGCATCAATGAAATACAAACAAAATATTATTGTACGCATTTAAATAATATTCACAAAAATCAATTTACACTGTATTTATTTTAAAAACCCGGCCGTTACACACCCCCAATAATAAAAAAGGTTTGCTCTGCAGTGAAGGTAGTAATGAAGCACCAAAACCTCGGAGAGAAAACGACAAGCTCCCAAAGTTTCAGCTGTAATGAGCGGCCGTGTTTTAGTCAGCTTATCTCCGTAATTGCGGTTTAAAGAAAACAGTGATTATTTTCAAGGCTTTCCATTTCCTGGTGCTGGATAATACCGTGTTAAACAAAAACACACCAAAAAAAAGTTTTACCACCGCTTATGAGGCGCATTAATACAGTTGATGGATTCGGTTTTGCGTGTTCTTTCAAAGCTATTAGGGATCGTGTAGCAGGGATGAGTTTAAAATGATAGCGTTTATACACAATTTGCATTTTCTTTTCGCGTGATTGGAATGAACTTCCTGCTGATTTAAGAGATTTGAAACACCACTGGTTTATTCTAAAAAAAAATAATAATAATAATAATTTAAATACGGCTGCTGGAAAATTGTTTGGTTACGACCGACGTTTAGTTACGTTGCATGTTTATAACGCTGGCGTAAATTAAGAGTTGGGATTGTATCCGGTGTAGTTGAAGGTTTCTGCGAGGAGATGATTATGTAACGTGTATGGAAGGAGTCTCCATTGTCAGCGCTTTGGAACAGTCAGAGGTGAAAGTGTAACGCTTAAGTTTTCCCGACATCTCCGTGAAAGAGGAGTTTGCGCTTCTTTGTGGTTTCTCGGTAACGAAAACTTTAAACTGCGTTTTTTTTTGTTGTCGTTTTGCCGTCTTATTCACTTCAAGAGAGGGAACAGGGAGGCTAGTGAGGGAACGACCGCTATGACGTAAGTGAGATCTTGTTCCATGGATGTTCCACGGCATCTAAAGTAACTATAAATGGGTAAAAAAAAAAAAATTTTAAAAAATGGCTGGTACAACGGCGCATTATTTAATAAATAAAATCCGTAATCGTCGCCGTGGTATAAGAGGAATAATAAAACACTAACTCTGCTTTGTGCTGAGCCACATCACACCACCCCAGCATCTCTGCTACATAAAAAAAAAATAAAGTTAACGATGTAGGATTTCCAACTTCATTGTTATCGGTCAGAGTTTGCGTCTGTATGAAATCATGTGGTAAACCAGAGCTAATGGATTTTCTCTGGAAAAAAAAAAAACAAATTGAAAAGAAAAGCGAAACGTGCCTCGAGTCGAGAAAGAACATCAATATTTAAATATCCGGAGGACCTCTTCCTGTCAGGTGGGGAAATATTCACTGCTAGTGAGTCACCTGTCAAGAGCTGAGGTGACAGGAGTGTCAGGCAGGAAGTAGCTGCCGGGGTATCCCTCACTCGATTCTGTCATTACGCTGTACCCGTGACTCGGCCGTTATCGGCACACGGACACCGAGGAATCTTTCACCACGGCACAAGCACTTCCATCCATTAGCGCTCCTGCACCGGGGGACAGCCGCCAAGAAACCACGGCTGAACCCTCAGACTAATTGCCAACATGGCCTGAGGAGTTCATGTGCACACGATGAAGCAGTTGTGTCCTTTAAAGTGAACTATAAACGGATAAAGTGTATGTCGTTTGTTAATAGATTTTACAGTAGAAGTTGCAAATCGCTGTGATTTGGGGGGGGGGGGGGGGGGAACGCTTGGGAACGTGTTGTTTCTGTTACGGAAAAATGATCCTCTAAACACCACCTCACCGAGTCTCTTTTTTTATTCCTTACAAAGCATATATTCTCCAGACACCGAGAGTTGAGGTGATTGTGTCCTTAAAGCTTTTTTTTTTTTTTCCTCCCCTGCTGGGTGAAGAGAAAGGAGCTCGTCTGGGGCAGTCTGGAGGACGAGGACGGAGGACGGAGAACGGCGTCTGCATTTTTATGATCTCTCGGCTCAGCTTGCCGTAAAATGACCGGTCAGGCAAATAATCTCTCCGAGGACGAGGGAGAGAGGGTTCACCTCGAGTCACCCGGTCCACATGTTCAAAAAATAAAAATAAAAATGTGGAAGCTGTAATCAGGACAACTTTAAGAGGAAGTCAGGTTCACTTCTGTGAGTAATTTCCACCACCTCCATCATGGCTCGTGGCTGGTGGACGGTAGTTTATACAGCTTCGTTCTGGAAGAACTCTCCGGACACACTCCGAGAGTGGGGACTTTAGCAAGGACACACACTGAGTAAGCTGCAAAACATCCAGGGAAGTGAATAAAAAAATTTTAAAAAGTGTGAGAGAGTGTAGCAAACATGGCAGGGATATTAATAGATACCCTTCCCCACCCACTGTGCAGACGGAGACTGCAGGAAGCAGGACATGGCACGCTTTTATTGCCAGAAATCCCGAAGCGCTAGTAGTTTGCAGTTCGCAGGACGACAGAGGTGACTGGAGACAAGAGTTCGGATATGAGGTCGCGTCATTTAAATCGCTAAAGAGGCGGCCAAAACGCCCGCGCCATGCTAATATTCTAAAGGTTAATTATGGGCGCTGCATTCCAAAGCCTTACATCATGTAAAATATAGTAAAAATCTGTGCACTGAGGATATTGACCTTGGGTTTTAACTTTGAGTGGATGTAAGAGGATGCTGGATTTATTTAGGGTGGTGGAAAGTTTTCCACGAGGACGCATTTATAACACAACATTTATGGAAGGAGTCTCCAGTGTCAGCGCTTTGGTACAGTCTGAGGTAAAGCTGTAAATTTCTGGATTGTTCAGGACAAACGGGTTTGTGCTTATGAGAGAGGCTCAAGAGTTCCAACTGGATATTAAACGTCGCCAATAAACAGATAAAAAGTGCAGCGTGACGTCGTTTAAACAATTAAAAATCGTAACCGTTGGCAGATTGGGGCTTTTATAGGAAAATAATCAACTCCGCCGAGCATTATTATACGATAACGGCACCACCACAATCCAAGATGGAGGCAAAACAGTCCTAAATGCATAAAAACATGGGGTCAAGCGCAAGAAAGTGACGCCGAATCAGGAGGTATACACGTAAATAAAAAATAACCCGAGACAGAGCAGTGATAAGGTCTCCGTCTTGACTTGTTCCTCGTCTAGTTTTAGAAATGGTAGATGATGTAATGGATGGCACACGTGAAGCTAAGTGATGAGCTCTCCAGCTGTTTTCAGTCAAGGAAGTGAGGATTTCTGCTACTCAGAACAAACTACATCCAAATCCTAAGGTGCGTCTCGGGTCTACAAACCGCTCGGTGTAAAAGGCAAGACCTCGGGGATTCCTGAGAGCCGACACACGAAAAGAAAATCCACAACAGCTGCCTCGCTTTCTGCTCTGAAGCGCTGAAACGGGACGACGCCGTAGCCTTTGGTTCAAGGTCGAGAAAGGATTTGATTTGAATGTTTGAGGGAATGCTGAAAGTTCTGCTATTCCAAACTACATTGCAGTGCTTGGGCCTGTGAGACTGCACAGTCCTCCTGTAACACGGTTCACATCAAGACCAGGCAACAGCTGGGTTTTATTACCGACGACGGAAGAATGAGGAAGGGGGAAGACGTGGAACAATTCCAGGCACAAGTGTGCAGTTTATAGAGGCAGATGGAAGAGCAAACGGGACGCACTCGCCAACGACTGGCACGTCTGGAGCAGGAAAGTTCAACCTGGTGGTCGAGATTTCTTTTCCCATGCCCTCAAAATGGACCACATCTGCTTCACAGGACCACAATCTACCTTCGACGTCCATGAACCATACAAGTTCAAGATGGAGACGCAAAGCAGTTAGACAGGTTACAGGTCCAGGAAGTTCAAGGAAGTCGAAATCCTCTCGCACTACGAGGAAAGGATATTCATGCAAAAAAAAAAAAACTTTCACGTATAAACCTCAATCGGAATTTTTAAATTCAAAAAGCAAAATGTGATTTAAGGATGTAACCAAACATGAATAAATTATTCAGCTTGAACAGATGTGTTCCAAACAAATACGAACAGAAGGCCACGCCCACTACGGAAAGAGAGAATCCCGATACAGCTCAGGAGTTTTAATTCGAACTCTACAGTCGGATCGCACCACGTCAACACAACCGATGACGAAGATCACGGATAGCCTGGGAACAAAGTCACCTTGAGAAGACGTGATGAAAACAATCACAATTCCAATAAAATTGTCACGTTTGTGACGACTCAATTGTCTTTCCCGCTAGTGCGAGGGTGCGATCCGTGAGGTTTTATTTGGGTTTTTTTAAACAATGACCCCTGCGATTCAGAGGTCACCCGGGGGACAAAGCTAAGATCAGGCCTGTGTTCTCATCTCCGCGCAGGACCATCGTGTGTCCTTTTAAAATTCATGAATTCCTGAAGCACGCGTGATGCTGGCCACCAGCCGTAATTTACAGCAATAATAAAAACTGATTAAAGCTGTGCTTTATGAAAGCTCTTCGTCCATCATTCACCGCGAGTCCACTGTTATTACCCCCCGGCGCCTCCGACTCCAGCCCCGACTCGATCGGGACACGGTGTCGACTTGTTTATGTGATGCAGCGCTGAAGAAAAAGAAAAGCAGTAGCGTAAATCTGGTGTGTAGGAGGACGAGTGCATGATGATGATGATCCTGAACAGCTCCACACACACACACACACAACCCTGTAGGAAGGTGTGTATATTACAGCAGGACATTTAGCAGGACGACGGATAATCAAAGGGGAGGAGATTTCATCCGAGGTGGTGTTATTGATCTCGTCTGGATCTACGGCGTCCACGCCGAGACCTCACAACCTTCTCCAGATCTGTTGTAGTTAGCGTGAGAACATTTAAGCAGATGTTCAGGGTTCCAAATTTGTGTCTGCGCTCACGCCTGAACCTTGTTTAGGATTTGTTTGTATGTTTTTGGATATGGAAGTCGAACAAAACGTGACAAATATAACAAAGAGACAAAGAAATGTGTGTTCATAAACAGGGGAAAGAAGAAGAAGAAGAAAGAAAGAAAGAAAGAAAGAAAGAAAGAAAGAATGAAGAATAAGGAGGAACAAGTGGCAGAAGAAGAAGACGACAAAGAAGGGGAAAGAGGAAAGCATGAAAGAAAAACGAAGAGAAAGAATAAGAGGAACAAAAAAGAAAGAAGAAAATGAAGGAGAAGAAAGAAGAACGGAAGAATAAGGAGGCAGGAGATGAATTATAAAGAAAGGACAAAGAAGAACAGAGAGGAGAGAGAGGAAAACATGAAAGAAAAAAAAGAAAGAAAAAGAGGAACACCAGAAAAAGAAAGGAGAAAGAAAGAAAAATGAAGAACACGCAGAAATAGGGAGTATGAAGGGGGGAAAAATGAAGAAGAAGAAGAAGAAGGAAAAGGATATAAGAAAGATGAAGAGGAGAAAGGAAAAAAGGAGGAAGAAAAGATGACAAAAGAAAAGAGGAATAAGAATGAGAAGAAAGAAGAAAAAGGAAGGAATGAGGAACGAGGAGGAGAAAGAACACAGAAGAAAAGAAATGAAAGAGAGGAAAGTGAAATCTGTCCATCCCTGAATGCAGCCGAGATGTTCGGGGTCAGAGTTCGTGCTCGTTAACGTTTAAAAACATGACGGGTCAGAAGTAGAGCGTCTCTGCGTGAATCTGCAGACGCAGAACCGAGTGGAAGAACATCCTCAGGTTACTGACCTGCCTGGTGAATCATCTCCGGATAGAAATGAGGGAACGACGTCGTCACGGCAGACAGAAACACCTGCGCTGCCGAGAGACAGAACGTGAGCTTCATGTGTCGACACGTGACGGTTGGACAGAGAGAGAGAGAGAGAGAGAGAGTCTTTACTGTAACTGATAAACGTGTTAGCTTGAGGCGAGGGTTTAGACGCTAACGGTATCCCAATCATCCTGAAGAGTTTAATCCTACCGTATAATTACTGTCTGTAACATGGAAGCCTTTTCAGAACTGCTGAAAGCGTTAGCATTTTAGCATACAGGAGACTGAGCTGGAAATGATGTAACTAGCATCGCAAACGACTGTCGAGAAATGCAACCCGCTAGCTGTGTGTGTGTGTGTGTGTGTGTGTGTGTGTGTGTGTGTGTGTGTGTGTCATGTCCATACGTGCCATGTTAGCACACCGTTCAATCCAGGGCGCATTCATCTGCACGATCACTTGACAAAGCAGGCTACAATTAACTTTCACATCTCCAAAGACCATGCTGATGACATGATTACAGACTAGCAGGCCAAGAGGATATAAAAAATCTACGTTTACATCAGACTCACTTTCTACAGTTTGTGATGTTTCCATTAACTCATGTTTCTCTCAACAAGGCCATAGAGTCCTCCAGATAAAAGGGGCTTCGGGTACTGGCTCCATGAGACCAGGATTCCACCTCCATGAGACCATGAGAATACCACCTCCATTGAGACCATGACAATTCCACCTCCATGAGACCAAGAGCCCACCTCCATGAGACCATGAGAATTCCACCTCCATGAGACCATGAGAATTCCACCTCCATGAGACCAGGAGCCCACCTCCATGGAGAAGTGATTCAACATCATTGAAGAAGAGATTCAACCTCCATGGAGACGAGATTCAACCTGAATGAGGCAGAGATTCCACATTCACGAGACCAGAATTCCACCTCCATGGAGATGAGATTCCACCTCCACGAGGACGAGATGAGTAAGAGTTTGCAGTGTGACAGGGGTGTACTCCAGGATACCACTATAGGTTCCTTACACTTCAGAAATTCGACGTTACCCTTATCCCCTCCATCTACCCCCTGCACTGAACTCCACATTCTTTTCAGAGTTCATAGCTCAAACAGCTTCCTGATTCCCCGGCTCACATCAACCATCACCCTGGACAAGACGGTGTGATGGCAGGAAGACGACCATAAAAAGAATACGGGGTTGAGATGTGAAGGTTTGTTTGAACTTCTCATCCCAGATCGTATGGCATTAAAACCCCGAATTAATCCATCAAGAAGAAGATTCATCGATGATTATTTACAGGAAAATAATCAACAACGGTATGGTGTGATGAAGCGGAGTCACTGTTCCCACCTGGTGGATGATTATTTTCCTATAACCGCATGTCCACAGGTGTTTTATTCCTCTTACGCCACAGCAGATAGACCAATCATTACATTTTTTTTTTTAGTTATTAAAGCCATTTAGAGCTACATTGAACGTCAGTGAACCCAAACCCCTTCAGCAGCACCGTGGTACGGCCCAAACCCCTTCAGCAGCACCGTGGTACGGCCCAAACCCCTTCAGCAGCACCGTGGTACGGCCCAAACTGCACCGTTCTAACCCATTAAACAAATGAATATTACTTGACAATCTCAGAGTCCTGGACATTTTCTTCCAGCGCAGGGGGAAAAACGTCGAGCTCTCCAACAAACTCACATTCGTCCTCCTGGAAATCATAACAGGAGGTGGTGTGTTTTGTCTCAGAGCACTAGTTTTACAAGATCTACAACTTTTATTTGCTTGGATTCTTTGCTTAAGAAGCTTTCCAGGTGGTAGAAGCAGTAACTCGGGGGCCGTTCCAGTTTCCCATACCCTGAATTTATTCACAGGACTTGTAACAAACGCAACACGCCAGATTGACTGCTACGACTCTGTCTGCCAACTCCAAAATTATTTTTCCAGGCAATAAATTGTTTTTTTTTGTTTTTTTAAAAAAAAAAACAGTCTGCGTTTAGCCAACTTGGATGAACTGCAAACAAATGAAAACCATGTGGCAAATATTCCTCATATCTTTAAAATAAACACACTTCTGAACAGATGGGGTTTAGGGCCCTGGGTGTGAGATACGGTTTAAGCGGCGAACGAGCCAATTCACGAGACCGCTCGGAGAAATGTCACGCTAATTAATTAACTTCATTTGGTAATGAAGGAATGCATCAGTAAGTCAGAATACGCGGGATAAAAATAACAGTTTGAAGAGAGGAAGAGTTCATTATACGACGATAAGTTTTTTTTTTTACTTTCATCAAGTAAAACCGCGTCTTTGATTCGGCAAAAAGTCGACTTCAGATCCCCGAGTTCTGGATCCTGATTGGTCAGAAGGTGTTGATTAGTTTCCTATAACAGCGGCTCTGACGGAAGCGCAGGTTTATATAAATGCGCTTGTTCTGATACATTATCGTTTCTATAGGAACAGCACATTCATGTGGGGGGGGGGGGTTGGATGATGAGACGACACTCGTGGTCAAGTTTTCAAGGAAGGAGTCTCCAGTGTCAGCATTTTCTACCACAGAGATAAAGCTGTAATTTTAAGCTTTCTGAAGGGTTCACACTCTGCGGTTTCTCGGAGCCATCGCTTTAACGCGACTTGACGGCTTGACTACAGAGAAAGTGTAACTATAAACGGATAAAAAAAAAAACGTAATCGTTGTGAAATTGCTGTGGTGTAAAGAGGAATAAAACACTTGGGGACTCGAGGAGAAGAATTTAATACCAATTACATTTGATCGCATTATTACGTTGAGCAATAGCTGTCAATCTGACACACACACACACACACACACACACACACAGACACACACACACACACACAGACACACACACACACACACACACACACACACACACAGACACACACACACACACACAGACACAGACACAGACACACACACAGACACACACACACACACACACACACAGCAATTTATTTTCTAATTCAATTTAATTATAAGTTTCCGGGGTTATCATCATCATCAGAGATGACGAGTAGGAATCGTGGCTGCCAGCTTTCGTACGTTTCAGGTAACTGCATCCGACACGACGTGATCCGAGGTGTTGATGTACCGCTGCGTGTACACCATCATTTACCCTCCGTGCCAGGAACACACACCCACCGCGTGTCTTTCACAGCTCTAATACCACGTTCACCCGCCCTGCAAAACGCAACCGACGTGAAAATTCACCTCTGCGCTTTTCTCCCCCCCCGAAGACTTCTGATCTCCCGGATGAGCAACGACGCCGGGTCACTACGGTAAATACTGTATCTATTTCTATTTATTTATTGGAAACCTAAAAAAAAAAAAATAATAAAAAAATAAAATAAAAAAATTGTAAAAAGAAAAAAGGGGGATTTTCTTTTTTCATTTCAATAATTGCAGAACACTTTTTTTTAAAAAGGGAGGTGTAGTAAGAATGTCTGGTTTGCCTTTATTTTACTTTTAGCTAATCATGCTTACAGCAGGAACGATAATTCTAAAAAAAAAAGATTTTTTTAAAGTGATCACGTTGACGTTGAATTAAGAAAGAAAGAAAAAGAAAAAAAATATCTAGAATTTTTTTGTCTGATATTACAATATTAAGTGCAGATGCTCTGTACCGCATCGGTGCAGCCTTTAGGGAAGAAAACGGTTAAATAAAGACAATTAAACATCTATTTAAAAAGTTTTTTTTAAAAATAAACAAAATAAATAAAAACTGCTAATTAAGAATAAAATAAAAACAAACACTTAATAATTAAACACGCACGCAGACACTTCTCGCTTTATTTCATTCTGCATGATATTTTAAAAACAATAATAGTGTACTGTTAAGTCTTTTAAAAACCTTTGGGTTCCACACACACACACACACACACACACACACACACACACACCCCTAATTAATTACCTGATTAGTTAACTAGCTAACTGTACACTATTAGGACACTTTAACCTTGTTTAATAGGATTATGGGCCAAACCCACGGGACCGGGCAGTACCTCAGAACCTTTACTCGGCTCGCTGTTAAACGTATAATTTGATCTCACAGTTTACTCCGTCTGCCAATCTTTCAGTAACAGCCACAACAGACGACTCTGTCAAAACATTTCTCCGGCTTGTTGTAGAGGAGCTGAACGCCTCCCGAATGCGCGTCTGAAATTATTGACGGCTGCTTCACGCAGTCTGATGTGGGGGGGGGATAAAATCACACAAAACCTCGCTTCTTCGTCATTTCTGACAGGCGGTCTTCCTGCAAAAATCGCAGTGCCGAACAGGTCCTGCTCGACGAGAAGTCGGACCGTCAGCTGACAAAACTCGCCGCCTCGCCTCGGAAATCGGAGAGCGGCTTTATACAGGGGGTGTTTTATCCAAACCGCAAGAAAAACAGGCGCGCAGCTGAGAGCTGAGGGATGAGGGCTGAGGATGCACGTTTAGAACGGTTCAAAACGCTTCAAGTGCCCTTTGAACAATTCCCTCGCAGTGAAAAGCGTGAGGCGAGGACGCCGCGCTCCGCCGCTACGCTAAGACTCGATTGAAAAATGGAACCGTGTCGGTTCGGGTGACAGTCGGGGCAGGAATGATGAATGTTCGCGCGACGCTTCGACCATGGCCTGAAATTAGGAGCCTCTGTTCCCGTCCTCACACTTTACGCTCTGTGTGCATCTCAGAACTGATAAATACTTCGTTTTATTGCAGGGTGGGGAAAAAAAAAGAAAAGACAAAGTGAAAATTTACCAACGTATGACCCATAAATAAGCCGTGATGGATGGAGCGGAGACGGCGAAATCTTTCCAGGATCAGCATTTTCCAAGGTCTAAGAGATGGTCCTGATAAAACGCAGCACTTTCCGTCCTGAAGTCATGCAGAAGAAACGCTAAAAAAGTGAGAAGCGACGCCAAACTCGACGGGAGAGCTTTATCCGACGACTGATGAGAATGAATGAATGAATGAATGAATGAATGAATGAATGAATAAATAAATAAATAAATAAATGTCGAGGGTATTAGCATGAAGAGAATATTTAAACAGGACCGGACGCATAGCTCCGATCTGCTGCCCCGGTCGTATGTTTTGGCCTGGAAACCTAATTAAGAGGCTGAGAACTGGTAGCTATAGCAACGTAATAACGTACAGCGAGTTAGCTAGCTAGCTAAGCGAAGGCTAGGAGGAAAATAAAGTGAGAGGTTCTCGGGGCTTCCCGGACCCGAGCGAGAGGTTCTCGGGGCTTCCCGGACCCGAGCGAGAGGTTCTCGGGGCTTCCCGGACCCGAGCGAGAGGTTCTCGGGGCTTCCCGGACCCGAGCGAGAGAGTTAGACGACGTTTCGTTCTTGCTACAGTAAATAACGTGTGACGTAATGACGTTGACTTCAGCGTGACATTGCTAACACGGTAAGACCATCGTGACATCATTTTCGTATTCTTCTTCAATAACCGTGGAGAAACGATTCATTCAGAGACTAGCCGTACAAACATGACGCTCCACAGAGACGGATTAAAGACCGCGTGTAGTCGTCGATACTGTTTGGTGAAGCATTTATGGAAGGAGTCTCCAGTGTCAACTTTCAACTTTCAACTTTGAGTTTACTCTTCTTTGCAGCTTATCGGTAACGGTGTGTTTTTCGGCGGACGTTTACAGCTGCTATAACGTAAACGAGAACAGGAACTAACTCGTTTCGCAGACACACGTGGGTGTAACTATAAACGGATAAAAAATTATCACGTGTCGCATTTCCTGTTTAGATGAACAACCCCGAAGCTCGGTTGCGCAAGTAACAAACTTCTTTTTTTTATTTTTTCTCTCTCTCTCTCTCTCTGTCCTGATGGATTTGAATCTTTTGTCAGCACAGCTGTACGCGAGCGTTTCGGGATCGACTGCGGAACCGAGACCAACCGTCGGGCCTTTAATCGCATGTCAGACCTGCAGGCAAGCGACAATAACACACGCACGGCAAATATTTACATGCAATTTCAAAGCCATTACACACGTGATTATGTTTTTGGTTTGCCGAGCGTCGACAGGCTTTTATTCAGAGGGGGAGTGATTTGAATGAAAGGTGCTCCTGTCGGTTTGCAGGGTAAACAGAGCGAGCGGTAAATAAAGATGCCAGATGTTGGCCAGCAGAATGGACGCAGGGTTGCGGCAGGTGGGGGTTACGGGGTGGGGGGGGAGGAGAGGTGGATACAGGGGACAGATGCTGGGGCATTAGCATATGTCAGGGCTCGCTGGATTCCTGCATCATCACAATAATGTGTTCAAAGCAACTGCAATTAGCAAAGTTAACCTTTTCCTTCCTGAACTGCGTCCAGAGTCGGTTTATAAACCCATCAACGTCCGATTTCCAAACACGGACAGACCCATAAACATTAAGGGACGAAGCATAAGGACAAGCTAACATCTCATATAGATATATATATACACACACACACACACACACACACACACACTCTTCCCTTTTAAGTAATTGTCAATTCTTATTTAATTTTTGGTTTGTTCGCATTTTTCTTCCTTCATTTTTCCATCGAGTCAAGCTTCTTGCCTTCTATATTTCTTTTTCTTCATTTATTTCAGTCATTCCTCCTTTCTTCTTCTTCCCTTCTTACTCCATTTATTTCACTGTGCCCCTCAATCTCCCTTTCTTTTTATCCGTCAATATTCTTTCCTTCTCTTTTGTCTCTCTTTCTTTTTTTCTTTTTTTTTACTGTGCAAAGCTGCTATTTCTTTTTTTCCTCTCTATTAATCTCTTTCTTTCGTTTATTCACTGTCTTTCAGTCTTTCTTTCTCTCTCTCTCTCTCTCTCTCTCTCTCTCTCTCTCTCTCTCTCTATATATATATATATATATATATATATATATATATATATAAATAAATTATTTTTCTTTCCTTCATTTGCTCTGTGTCTTTCACTCTGTCGTTTTATCTTTCTTTCACTCCGTGTCTTTCTTTCTTTCTTTCTTTTTCTCTTGCATTCACTCTTTCGCTATGAATTCTTTTTCTTTCCTCGGTTCGCTGTGTTTGTGTTTCTTTAATCCTCTGTCTTTCTTTATTTCTTTCGTCCTCTCTGCATCTGTCTCTCTTCTGTTCACGTTTTCCCCATAATTTATTTGTCTTTTCCTCCATTCGCTCAGTGTCTTTCTCTCCGTCTTTCTTCCCCTCCCCTCCGTCCCAGTCAGGTCCTCCACCGCTTCCTGATTAATGCCCTTTCCGAACGCCGCACGTCCGACGATGTTAAGGGACCCGAAACGTAATGATGGCTGAACATCTGGAAAAACACAAAAGCTTCTGCAAAGCAGCGAAAGGACGAGATTTCAGCGTCAACCCTTTTCCTCAGACTCAACAAAGAACTCCGTTTCACATGCATGATTTATAACGAGAGACCCTGCGATATTCCCGCTCCCACCTGCGTCCGTCGTCTTCTCCGATAATGAGATGGAACCCGGCGGACGTTATGAAAGCCGGCGAGGTGTTTACTGCCCACTGTGTGAGGAGACAGACGCCTGCACCAGGGAGGTAGGAAAGGGCATGTGGGTGTCTGCTTTAGTGAAGGAGCACCTCGCTCCACGGTAAATCATAAAATTCCCAGTAGATCGCTCCGTTCCCGGAACGCTTCCCCGACTCAGGCTGTGATAAAGTGCGAGAACTTACTTACCCTTCAGGTGAGAACGTTATGAGCAGGTGTGAGATCATCTTTCACAGGAAGAGCTGGAAATGAAACCCCAGCTCGCCTCCACGTTCAGGGACTTTCAGGCGGAGAATAAGACGGTTTCTGTTTTGTCCAGATGTTCTAGCAGGTCTGTTACACCACAGCGCCGATTCATTTTCTGACAGTACATCGGCTACAAATCGGCGTGGTTTCTATAGCAACGGCTCATTCACAGGGACTTGTACGGCGAACGTGTATGATGTACGATGACGTTTATGGAAGGAGTCTCCAGTGTCGGCGCTTTGTAACAAACAGTCAGAGGTAAAGCTGACCATGAAGACATGGTGAGTGAAGGTTGGAAGAAGGTAGAAGATCTGGAGTGTCCTGCACAGAGCCCTGACCTCAACCTCACTGAACATCTCAACATCAGCACCTGACCTCAACCTTACTAATGCTCTTGTAGCTGAATGAACACAACTCCCCACAGCCACGCCCCAAAATCTAGCGGAAAGCCTTCCCAGAAGAGAGAGTGGAGCTTATTATAATAAATCAGGAGTGGGACGTTCAACAAGGACATACGAGTGTGATGGTCATGGGGTGCACATACTTTTGGCCGTATATTGTGTAAAAGAGTGAGGGAACGACTTGATTCATGGACGATCCACGACGTTAAAAGTTATACAACGTTTCATTCTTTAATAAATAAACACGTATAATATAATCGTAGGCAAACTGCTGTGGTATAAGAGGAATAAAACATATTCGTTACAGGGCCTAGTGGAATCAACCGGCATGTGCTTCTCGACCTCGCTGCTCTGTGAAGGTTCGGCTTGCCCCGACTCGTCCTCCGACCGCTTGCCGAGCCGCTTCCTGTCTCCCGGGGGCGTGTATTTTCTACGAGTTGAAGTTCCCATGCACGCTGCCAGCCTCGCTGCGGTTACGCAACAGGAGACGTTCGAGACGACGTTATCTCCAGGTTCCAGGAGGACGTTGAGGAGAATTTGCATGTCATCTCTACGTGAAGATTAGAAATAAATATTCAAATGGTCCGCTCTTCTCTCACGGCCGTGGGGTGAGAGATCGGGGGGGGGGGGTAATTTCAGCACACGGCCTTTGCCTCTTTATGATATCGCTTTCTCTGCCATAACGTTCACTTCTTCCCTCAGATCTCTCTCTCTGTTTACACACCACCACGACAGGCACAACGTTTCACCCTGGAGTGTGTGTGTGTGTGTGTGTGTGTGTGTGTGTGTGTGGTGTCTGTCTAATGATTAAAAACAATGACCTTAACTGGGCGTCTAATGGGAGTATGATATACTGTTTGATTAAAACTTTTCTCGCTGTTATTACTAAGCGGAAAACTGTGTTTTGACAACTACGGGCTGTTAAGTGTGTGTGTGTGTGTGTGTGTGTGTGTGTGTGTGTGTGTGTGTGTGTGTGTGTTATGACTTAGACAAAGATCAGATTTTTGGAGCTGAGAACACTGTGTAGAGAAATCCAATTCATTCCAACAGAAGGAAAATCAATCTCACTGTCTTTCTTTCTTTCCCTAAATTTCTCTCTCTCTCTCTCACTCACTCTCTCTCTCTCTCTCTCTCATTTCATTCTTCTCTTCTCCTCTCTCATTCAGCTGAGTGTTTTCAGCGGTCGCTCTTTTCTCTCCGAGGACTTTTTTTTTTTCACAGCGCATTAATAATGATGAAGTTTGTGAGACAGACGTGCCGGCAGTGGGATTAACCTTATCATGGCGTGATGTATACGTGTTGTGGTTGGAGACACGGCTGAAGTTTTGCTAATGTATAACAAGTGATTAGTCATTGAGACACACTGGACTCTCACACACACAAACACACACACACACACACACACGGCCTAGAGCTGTAAAATCTCCTGTTATCCCTTTTTAAACACGTTCTTCTAAATGCCTGTGTTTCCGTTCTTTGTTCATTCTTTGCTCTGGGTCTTTGCTGTTAACTCTGACACTGCTGCAGAGCTTCCCGGACCCGAGCGAGAGGTTCCCGGAGCTTTCCGGACCCGAGCGAGAGGTTCCCGGAGCTTCCCGGACCCGAGCGAGAGGTTCTCAGAGCTTCCCGGACCCGAGCGAGAGGTTCTCAGAGCTTCCCGGACCCGAGCGAGAGGTTTACACTCTGCGCATGCGTGGTGGACTCTGAAAGGGTTTGAGGTCTCGTTTATCGAGGCCTGTATTTGCATGTCATTTGCATATAACCCCTGCAGGCTGTATGGAATGCCAAGAGGCTAAACTCTCTATTTATTACCCCAGTCTTAACTAGTTTTCAGTTTGCACTCGTTTGCATCTCATTTGCATAAACTGGTCTTGTCAGGGATTTGGGGATCTGTGACCTAAATCATTTTCATTCCTCAGACCTGAGAAAGAAACCCTGTGATTAGTATTAATTAAATCAGGACACTTAAAACACAGCCAGAAAGGTACACTCGGTGTGTGTGTGTGTGTGTGCGCACGAGTGTGTGTGTGTGTGTGTGTGTGTGTGTGTGAGAGAGAGAAGTTACCTGTGGTATATTTACATACAATTTATTACCTATTAATCTTCCTTCTTACCTCACCTCCTTTCTCTCTCTCTCTCTCTCTCTCTCTCTCTCTCTCTCTCTCTCTCTCTCATTTTTCTCTCTCTCTCTATTTTGCTTCTTTTTTTTTTCTTTCTTTCTGTACGAAAATTTATTTTTCTCATCTTTCTTTTTCCTCCTTTATTTCTTGTCTTTCATTTTTTTTTCTAATTCTCTCTTTTCTTTCCTCCATCTTTCTTCCTCTATTTCATCCTTTCTTCTACTTCTGTCCTGTTTTCTGTACATCGTCTATTTCTTTCTTCCTTTATATCATTCTTGCTTGAAGTTTTTCTTTCTTTATTTCTTTTGCTTTCTTTTTCTCCTCCCTTTCTTTCCCTCCCTCAGTCAGTAGCAGTGTGTGTGTGTGTGTGTGTGTGTGTCGTTGTCGGCCATTAACACCGCCGACACGTCGTTTGTTAGTTTTTTATCACTGTCGCGTGTCTTTGTGTTTCTTTTCCCCGAACTGTAAAGTGAGACTCGGTCCAGAGAAAACTGGCTGTGGGACGGATTTGGTCACATGATCACATTTTCCTTTCAGTATTTTTCTTTTTTTGTCCTGGGATCTCTCGTGGATTGCGGTGGAGCCGAGAGGCACGCTGCCATTCTCCACCCACTGCCACTGCTTTTGTACTGGGGCAGGTGTCAGTGCGGGGCAGGTGGAAGGAGGGAGTTAGGGAGGGAGGGGCAGGTGTCAGTGTGGGGCAGGTGGTTCGTGTTGCCCACACCCCCACTCCCCCCCCCCAATTGGAAGTGTGTCGTGTGTTTAAAACCGCAGACTTGCTGAGAATCACGCTCGTACACAACTCTGGGCTTTTTATCCATTTCAAGTTACATTTAAGTTAGTTCCTGTTGTCACTCATGTTAGAGCAGCTATAAACCGTCGCTCCCTCACCAGCCTCTCCGTTAATAAGACTTAAGCTAATTTTCCCCTCCATTTCTTTCTTTCACATCTATTTCTTCCTTTCTTTCCTTCCCTATACTCTTCTTTCTCCCCTTCTTTCTGTCTCTAAATCAGAGTTTCACAAACTTTTTTCGGCAAATGACCCCAAATGGACATGATGTTTTGTTTTATTCCGGATTTATAATTTATGACTTCGTATTCTCTCCAAATCCATATTCAATAAAAGTTTCAGCATGTTTTTGTGTTTGTTTTATTGACTGCTCCACTGACTCGGTGCCGCTCGATGATGTCAAGGAACTAGCGCCGGTACTCGCGTTCAATCCCGCCTGTGAACAGGCCGTTACCATAGAAACGACAGATTCGAAGGCGCGCGCGCCGACGCGCCGCCAAGTGAAACCGTGCCGAGCGACGACACGCAGGAGCTCGTCGTTCGTGCAGGACGCAGGAATGCGTTTTGTGAACGTTGAGAGCGACTCCGGGGAAAACCAGCATAATCAAAGCTCTTAATACGTTTAACCCGGACGCCTCTAACGGAAGCTCAGGGGAGTCAGTAAACATGTTAGAAATGTAAAAGAAAATGCAATTATCAGGTTTAACTCGGGAGGGAGAGAGATGGAGGAGTGGAGGGTAAAGACGGAGTGCTTGGGGTAACGGATCCTGGTTAAAGCAGCTGAGAGTCGAAGAGAAGGAAGTGATGCACTCAGGTGACCTACTTCAGCATCAATACATTCAGACATGAAGCTTCATCAGCTGAGGAGCCAAACCATGTCTTCTCCTCCTCCCAGAAACTACACGCTTCAACACGTCCTCTCCATACAGCCCAACACGGAACACCTGCACATCACCTGCAATAACTCGTGTGCTTCAACAGGAAGGAGGGAGGGAAGGAAGGAAAGAAAGACAAAGAAAGAGAGAAAGATTTTTTTTTTAATTATAAGAAAGAAAGAAAGACAGACGTGCTTTTTAAAACTTATTAAAAAAGAAAGACTTTTTTTTTTTAATTAATAGGAAAGAAAGAAAGAGGAGGTTTTTAAAAATTAATAAGAAAGAAAGAAAAAGAAAGACTACTTTTTTTAAAACGAGAAAGAAAGAAAGACATTTTTTTAAATAAAGAAAAAGAATGAAAGAAAGAAAAAGATTATGGCTTTTAAAAATCAACAGGAAGAATAAAAGCAAAAGAAAGAAAAAGAAAAAGAAAGGGGTATTTAAAAATGAATAAGAAGAAGAGAAAGAAAGAAAGAAAGAAAGAAAGAGGAGGTTTGTAAGGTTTTAAAGGTTCTGATGAAAACACGTGCACTGTGGATTTATAAAGCGCATCCCAACAAGCACTAGTGTCCTAAAATAGTGCAGACGTCCAAGCGGAAGAAAGTAAAAGAAGGAGTCCGACCTCATCATCAGTCACAGCTCAGCACTTCAGTAGTGTATCTACTACAAGGCAAAGTGATTAAAGAAGCCCAAAGGCAAAACTCACACACCCCGCGTCCTTTCCCCTTCAGTGACTTGGCTTTTCCACAGACTAAATTTCATTCGCGTTTAGCTGAGGAAGCTCCGTTTCCGGGCGTCTCCTGTATCGCCGTAGCAACAGGTCAAAAATTTGTAAATGCCAAGGCTAATGTGTAGCTAAAGTTAAAGTAACGGTCACCCAAAAGCATTGTTAATTAAACAAAACTAACATTTAAAATCATAAATGACACGATTTGCATTCCGCTTATTCTTTAGGTACACTTCCATTTCCCATCGTTCTCTTCGTTCTTCTCCTCCAAACCTACGCGAATCTGTCACTGATTAGATTCATAAACACCACCACTTCCTGTTTGCTTTCAAACTAGAGAGAATATAGCTCCTGAGAGCTGATTTAGTTATTGGAGAGCTCTCACTCTCTCTCTCTCTCTCTCTCTCTCTCTCACACACACACACACACACACAAACACACACACACACACACACACACACACACACACACACACGCACACAATCGTTGAATCTGAACAAATCTAAAGCATTACTCTAAAACAGATGCACGCACACGCTGCCGGGGAACGGCTTGTTGACGGCGACCTCTTTATATGCAAATTGGGCGTAAAGCGCTCCTGATGTTTTACGCTGAATATCAAAATTGAAAATCTAAATTGTGTTGGGACGATCGCTTCCCATTAGAGCTGGAATGGGGAAAAGCAGCGTGCGGACTGATGAGCGACCTCACGCCGAGACGAGCCTCCCCGAGAGACCGGCGTCCTTATTCTCCTCATCAGCAGCGGAGACGAGGACACCGGGGAGCCGTCCCTCTAAAACTAAACCCCCTGGAGGAACCGCACACGCTGGACACGAGAGTCTGGAGAAGTTTTTAGGACTTCGGGTTTCAGGTTTTAGCAGGAACTTAAAATTAGCTCGAGTCCCCGGAGCACGGGTTCTCAACGTGGGTTCATCCGAGGTGATACGAGACGATATGATATCGACAGGATAATGAGTTTTTTAGGCGCTATCTTGATATCTTTTCATGATATCCATGTGTGTGCGTGACCTACCCCAAAAATAACCAATATCTCAGTCTGTAAACCTTGGCGAAAACACCACAGAGAAAATTTCACCGGATTAACAAACTTGTTGCGACGTACGTTTATAATATTTACAGATGTCCGCGGGTTATATTTTTACAAAACCAGAGCAAGAAAGGAACGCTCCACGTCCTGACGCGCTAGCCCGACAAACCCGAACATTTACTAACGCTGACCTACAGGAAGCAGGGTTCAAAAGGGGTATCGTCAAATATCGAATTTTGATCAGATCGTAACGTGCGGAAGTCTGAGGTTTACCCGCCTAGCGTAGTCACTCCTAAAAGAGTGTCTTCATAAGTGTTAAGCGAAAGACAGGCCTGTGGGAGCAGCATGTCATTTGTCTGAGTGATGCCAGATCTCCTGTCATGTGAAATCCTGCGATTATCTATCCACTTTCGGGTGCCAACGGCCTCCTGTTGACTTCACTCGAGTCGTCAGCGATAACCTGACTATAAAGACCCAGACACAGAGGTTTGTTTTAGAAAAATTCTTCAGACTGTTCATATTTCTGCAATTTCACGATCCCCAGTGTCCTTTCGTACTGTGGGAGCGCGGTAATAGCGGCGCAGCCAGTCTTGCATGCACCAGTGGGCTGATGGGTAATGTGGCTTCGATCTCAGCAGGTAGTCTCACTATTCCTCGCCTTTTGAGGAAGTCACCATGCACTCACCCATTACAGCCAAGAGCTGCCAGACAGTCCTGGCTGACCCGCTTCGATGTTTACTCGTGCTTATCCTTCAATCTCTCAAGCCCCAGAGACTAGCAGATGGCCAACGGTGACATCATACCTCAGCGCACGGAGAGAGGAAATCTCCTTCGCTAATTGTCCAGGAATAACCCCGGCAAGGCAAATACAGCACTCACGACTGAACAAGTGGGCCACCGGGGGTTAGGAAATGGAAAGACAGCCGGTAATCGCATCATGAAGCAAAGAAACCTGCCCAGAACATGGAAAACCCATCGGTATAGTTTCACATATCGAGAGTCCCTTGCTGACAGAGCGAGGGATGTTATAAAGACCGAGCCACTGTATATATATACACACACACACCAGTAATTCATCCATCTTAAATAAACGTCATCAATAATTCACTCCAAATTAAACCTCTAAATCAAAAATGCATGCTACATGGATTAGCTGTAGCATGCATGGATTAGAGACGGCGTCGTTCATGTTTCAGAAAAGAGTAAGTTCTTTTACTTCTTTTACGAGGCCCATTAGAGGAACCTCACCAAACATATTATAAGAGTCGCCCGAATTGTAGAACAAGCTGCGAGACTGTTAATCTCGACTCACGGTTAAATTACTATTTAACGATGTGATATTTCAGCAACATCAGGATGAGACAGACAGATTAAAGCCTGCTTAACTCGGCGATTCTGGATTATCTGCTCATTTGGGACAATGAGGTCATCCACTGGGAAACCTGAGCCTAAGCGCTGTTGACCAGGAGAGACGTTGAAAGTTTCTTGACAGCTTCAGAGCAGGTAGGGTAGAAAAGCAGACGTCTGACTGGACTCCCACAGCAAGGATTAGCCAAACGTATATGTAGGCTCCAAAAACACTAAATGATCTACATGGAAAAACCTCAGAGCCAATTTTCCAGTTAGAGGAAATCTCAACGTGTATATCCATGACAACCCCAAAAAAAAGTCACGAGAAACAGTTTGGCAGGGAGCACAAGCAGGCCCTGTATTACATAACCATAATAAATAATACGTATGAGCGTTTCGGGTTTCCAATGGAAAAATGGAAATTGTCCAAGAAAAACCCATTTTAAATCAGAAAGCCGGTGTTTTGAGATCACAGGTTCCTCACCCTGGTCCTGGAGTAACCCCTGTCCTGCATGTTTTAGTGTTTTCACTGCTCTAACACACCAATCATCTAATTAACAGCCCTTCCTGAGTCAAAGTGGGTGCATTAGATGACAAGTGCATTATTTCCCCGATATACACGGCTCACGAATCTGAGATGGTGGAATCCAGAGTACCCAAACCAGCGAGAGCGGTACACGCTGCTCGTGTCTAGCAGAGTTCACTAATCTTACCACGTTACTGCAGCTTGAATAATTGAGCAAGTCTTGGACACTGACACCTCGAGGACAGCTGGAATGGGACTAAATTTCCCTGTGCTTCATTACCGATGCACACCGTCGCCAAGTCGCTTCCAGAGTGACGGTGCATGACCGAGCAATGTCAGGAGCCATCAGGACAGCCCTGATGGTGATGGATAATCCGGCTAGTTGTTAAGGGTATTTACTCTCTCTGCAGCTGAGGCTACGCTGAAGGCTTTCGCGAGCACACAAACAGATGAAGGATGAGAGCCAAGTCTATAACTCCTCTTAACTCCCGGCTCAGGAAGGACGGCTCCTTACTTGCGAACAGGAGGCTTTGCATACTTTGCACTATTTTACTTTACACATACTTGTACGTAGTCCCTGTATACGTACTTCCACTACGAGCATGTTACTTTATCAATCAACTGTTAATTAGACAAACCTACCAGATATTTTTCATCTTTATCTCAGTCTCTGCATGTAAAATACGAAGGTTACAGTGGTGCACACGCATCTCTGATGTATCATCCTTTCCGCAATTCCCCCGTCCATTTCCCAATATATCTTACAACGGAAATGGTTCTATACGTCATAGACACACCGTCTGCACTTACACTTTGCCTTTGTTTGCAAGTTGTTTGCGAGTAACACCGGAGTGGCTGCGGAAAATTCTTAAACTAGCCCAACCTGGCAACCGTCATTAATCTTCCTGTCCACTTTTTTAAAATCGTTGGTCATTCAAAAGAGGTCATTAATATTTAAACCGAGTTTAGACTGTATCGAGTTGGGAATGAGGACATAGTGCTTGGTCATGAAGAAAAAACGAATGAGGGGAAAAACAAGCAACATATTTCCTGTTGATCAGTGTTGTCCTGGTCCCACAGCGTCAGTGTTTAGGGATTTGGCCTTCCGCGTTTGCAGTAAGTCCTGATCCCGACAACATAAACCGCATGAGATATTAATGTCCTGAGCCTGGGCTATTATAAACATCCTCTATTCAAGGACACTCCAGCTTTCATCAATCGAAAAATCAGCCAAGCCACTAACGCCTAATCAATACAGGACTATAGATTTCTTCCAATTCAAAATACACTATTAACTTAGTTAACTTCGGTCTGCATAATACCCGTACGCCAGTCACAAATGAACAAATCCGCAAGGAATCCATGAGCCACCGAGGGCCATACGTGTCAAAAACAGAAAGGACCTTTACCGCGAAGCTCTTCTCTTTTTTTTAAAACGAGTAGACAGATTAATCGAAAGACGCCCAACAACTTGCTGATGCAAAACGTGTCCGTGCAATTATACACCGTTTCCACAACACAGAAAGGTCAGCGGCTTCTCATTTGCCTCGAGTCAGACCTTTCTGCTTTGCTACACCATAAAGTAGACGCCGCATGCAAATTGCCGCAGCCTTTTTTCCCCGAGCCGCCTGGCTTTCAAAAGCACTTCAGTCCCTTTGACCCTTTCATTTGTATTTATACAGTGTGGCTCGCACATGCGAGGCCCGAGCACACCGGGGATCCAGACATGCAGAATTAATATGTTTCGAGTCCTGTCCTCTCGGGTCACCCCCTTCACCACACTCAGCTCCAGCAGGTGGTCAGGGTACAGCAGTCATTAAAATTGATAAGCGAAAACAGAGAGTGGGTTATTTTTGCTGGAGACGTAGTGGATGAGAGAACAAAAACAAGAGCGTCCTTTATTTCCAGCAGAACGTTCGGCTCACGTTCGGTTCGTCATGCGACACTTGTTCGCAAAAAAAGGCTTAAAGTTTATGGAAAAACCGACGACCAGGAAGTGATGTTGAAGACAAATTGCTAAGTAACCAAGATGAATGGAAATATGGAGGAAGCTTCCTTCCTCTAAGCAGAACACATAACATAAAATTAATTTTTTTATTATTATTATTATTTTGGGTAGAAACAGTATGTTGAAATTCTGACTTTATCCCACATGAACTCTGACAAAATTCTCATTTAAAATAGGTCAAACTTTTGATACCAAGATTCTAACGTACTCTCAATTCTGACTTCTCAAAATTTTGATTCATCTCTTAAAATTCTGACTTAATTTCTCAGGATTTTGATTCATCATCTCCATTTTGACCTAAAATAAAATGTCATTTTTAATCTGATCCACTGCATAGCTCCAACCTGTTCAGCCAGATAATTTAACCTGCATGTTTTATAGGTAGTTAACTAGCTGGTTTGTCTGACAGCTAACACAGATAGCTGTTCAAACGATGGATCATTTGGTGAACCCGTACTTATAACACACAACACCTGCTACTCCTGTTAATTATATACGTTTTCTAACTATTTTAACTAGATTCTAACGTTTTCTACTATCCAACAAACAGATCCTCTTCGCTTAGCCACATCAGTCCCAGTCATCGTGTGAAAGGAAGGCAGAACCAAGTGATCGATGTCTGAAGATGGAGTTAAAGGTTAGGAACTATTAACCAATCAGAAAGGTTTATTAAAATATATTTAGAAGTTTGGAAAGTCAAATAATTCAACATCCTATGTGGTTATTTTGGCTCGGTGGCTTAGTGGTTTGACTCCCATCACTGGGGTTGGGGGTTCGAATCTTACCTCCACCCCGTGTACGCGAAGTTTCCCAGTGCTTCGGAGGTTTCCTCCGGGTACTCTGGTTTCGTCCCCCTGTCCATAGACATGTGACAATGTTGTGTGGCATTTACAAATTATCTGTAGTGTGTGAATAGGTGCGTGTGTGTGTGTGTGTGTGTGAGATTGTTCCCTGCGATGGGTTGCCACCATGTCCAGGGTGTCCCCCAACTTGTGCCCCAAGTCCCCTGGGATAGGCTCCAGGCTCACCCATGACCCTGTGTAGGATAAGCTGTATGGAAAATAGATGGATGGATGGATGGAAGTTAGAATTGTGAAAGAATAACACAATAAAATCTCATCAAGTCTTAGAACAAAGAAGTAACAAAGTTCTTTGTGCTTGTAGGACATATTTTACTTCCAAGGAATGCCCTTGGTAGAATTTTTAAAAGAGCGCTCATTAACTGCAGAAGGTGTCCTATATGGGGGTGAGGAAAAAACAATGTCCATCACGCCGCCTTCTCATTCCAGGGAAGATTGTGAAGTGAAGTTGAGCTGTAGCCAGTATCTCCCACCCCCCCTCTACCACACACAATCAAACCATACAGAGCTATAAACTGATATAAGCCAACCTCCAGCAGCACATTCTCCAAAGCAGGGATTCAGGAGTTATTAAGCCTAGGTGAAAGGCCATCACATCATTCTGCCACAGTCAGCTCCTGGGAAAATGACTGCGTGCGAGGGGTAAAGGAAGAGGAGGAGTGGAGATTGCTGCCTGTTCCTGATTGTAACCAGAAACCAAGCTGATCCATTGCTTTCGGTCAATCCCAAGTCCTCTCTTCGTATTATCAGTGCACTTTTGTGACAGAAGATGATGGCTCCCCTGGTGGAAATGTGATTGGAGATTGGTTTGGTTTTATGGGGTCTGGGCTGAAAGTGGGAAGAGGAGGGGGAGGAGGAGGAGGAGTATGGGGCGGTACTGCAGGCTGGACTCATCAGAAGATGACCTCGGTGGGTCGCAGTAACATTACGCACAGGAGGCTGGAAGGCAGAGATTGGAGCTCGAAGATGTTTACGAGTGATAGAATGGAGTTGCTGTTGTGTATCGGTCATCGGCAAGGAACTGATGAAAATTCACAAAATGCATAACAGGGGAGTGTGTGTCGAGACCTAGTCGAGCAATGCGACCCTTGGCAGTCAGTATTCATCAAGTTTCTCTGAATTATATTGCCTATCTGATCATCGCCCAAGATCATTCGGTCACCGTGGCCCTTGAGCAAGGGCAAGTGAGAAATAGACAAGTGTTTACCTTAGCCAGTACGGGCAAGGACAGATAGAAGAGGCCACTCCGTGACGAGCTTCAATTAAAAGGCACTCTCATTTAAGGCTTAATAGCCAGTTGACCCAAGTCTTGTGGTCTTCTCTTGGTACTTTAACAGCAGGTCAAGAGGGACCACCAGAAGGACTTTATAGAACGAGCAGTGTCTGACAAGGACAAGTTCAGATTCCCACCAGGAAAGCAACAAGTTTAAGACCGAACTTGAAAACTGCTTACGTGTCCTGATCTGATCATCTAGTTCAATGCGAAAGATTGGGCAAAAACTGATCACAGAGCCTTAAATGTTTATGAAGGTCCCTACTGTGGGATCCCTTAATTCAATAAACCAAACTGTTCTCCTTCTTGTTAGTAGTAACATGAAGAAAAATACCATCTCCAGGACAAATCAAATGAAACAAGGGACGGTATTGCAATTTTGAACAATGACATGGCGAGCAGGTCATGGAGATAGAATATGCAGTGGAGTGCTTGTGGTGGTTGAGACAAATCTTTTGGTTAGTCAAGAAACAAAATCAAGTCCGAGACACGAGAAGGGTTTTTTTTAAAAATAAATAAATAAATAAATAAATAAATAAATAAATAAAAATTTGCAATTCACCTTTTCTGCGTAAAGCACCTGTCGGATATCAGTCCCCACCCCTAATACCGTACCGTTTCATTGGAAGGTAAGGGCGTAAATAAACGACAACGCATTCCGCAATTAATTATGAATATACTTTACAATTAAATAATTAATTCTGTGAGACAACCATTCTTTGTGTGTTCACATAAAATAATAACAGCTGGCTTTCAGAGGTTTCGCTCTTAATGAGGCGTCTAATTCCCCACAAAGGGAAATTTAACAGTCCCAACAGGTCATCTAACCCTGTGATGTACAGGAAAGCCGGGCGCTCGGCGCTACACTCCATCTATCCAAACACAACGTCGTCCTCGCACTCTTCACTCATCTCCGTCGAGCTCATCTCCTCCATGACTAGAACGGTTAGTAATCGCAGCTCGTGCCTCGCTCTGTTTTCCAGTCTCCTCCTTTTCCAAGCCACTCTCTCTCTCTCTCTCTCTATTCCCTTTTTCTCTCTCCATCGTTGTGGTCTTTGGCTTTGCTTTGAGCTGCTCTCCTGAGGAGCGAGAGCTGTGTCGGGCGATTCGGCG
Source organism: Cranoglanis bouderius (assembly GCA_023630585.1). Classification (NCBI taxonomy): domain Eukaryota; kingdom Metazoa; phylum Chordata; class Actinopteri; order Siluriformes; family Cranoglanididae; genus Cranoglanis; species Cranoglanis bouderius. Next base: position 9,556,806 of record CM042546.1, read on the forward strand.
AGCACAAGCATAACGCCGTGCTTCCAAACCGGGGCTTTCCTCATTGGTCGCCTCGGAGAGACGAGTACAGCAGCGTAGACGACGCTCAGCCAATCACGAACCTTCGAGAGCGGGCATTTTCATGAATGAGCAAGGAGTACGCACACATTCAGTGTGGATAAGATACTATAAAACGAATACGCCGGGTAGGAAAACGATACAACCGGATTATGTTCAAAAGGTAGCAAATCTAATTGAATAATTCTGTTATCATTACTGATCAATGACCTGGATACACGTTTAAGTTTCCGGATACACAAGGACGTGCTTCCTTAAACCGTCTCTCTGGAACGAGGATGTAGCAACCGTTGGCAGTTAATGTTTACAGGCAATACTATCCGTTTTATGTAAATCATTATCGCATTATATGTGTCTCTCCGTGTCTGGGAGGGAGGGAGGGAGAGAGAGAGAGAGAGAGAGAGAGAGAGAGACATGCGCCTTTTCAGACGACGTTAACGTCCGGGGCACACGGCTTTCGGGAACCTCTGCGTTGAGCAACAGTGCCATCTATGGGAGGAGATTAAAGGTGTGCTTTACTGTACAGCTGAATGAACTGCACATGGGCTCTGTTAGAAGTGACCTAATTATTACAACGAATGACGTAATGCCGTTGAAAAAGAGCGGTTTAAATGGTCTTACGCTTAAATCACACCAAATGGTCGTCGTTTGCAAAGAAAATAATCCATCGTTACAAACAAGCAATCGGAAACCACTTCGGATCAGAGTTCTTTTGTGAGCACGTCTGAAGGTTTGCAGGGTGGGTTTTTTTTTTTTTTAGTTAATGAAACGGTAAAATTACTCTAAATGCGACGTGCGATAAAAGTTAACATCCTAGCAAAAGGCAACGTGGTTTTGTTGTTTGTTTTTTTTTCTTTTCTTCTTCTCCTTATTCCCTTTCTGCTTTAATTTAATCTGACATCATGCATTTCACCAGTATGTTTGCAGAGGGGGAAAAAAAAAAAAATCAACTGACTGATGGATAAACACTGCCACCTACAGCTTGACACGTCGTCTCATCATCTCCCGAACACCAAGGGTTATTTATTTTTTATTTTTTTTAACATGTAAAGCACTCGGTGACCTTTCTCCAATCCCGACTGAGACCATTATAGCGCTGATGACGGATAAAATAACACGCTGTTCACAATTTTCACGCTTTTCAGTCACCCGCGTCACTGAGCTGTCTACAAATAGCAAGGGTTATAATCATGAAGATCGGCTTCGTCAGTTCCACTGCGAATTGTTGAGCGATTCTTAAAAGCGTCTGCTCTACCCACAATCCCATCCAATTACATCTGTTTTTAAAAGCGTATACCATTAAAAAACATTTTTAAAACGTGTCATGCTCTGTGTGTGTGTGTGTGTGTGTGTGTGTGTGTGTGTGTGTGTGTGTGTGTCTGTCATGCTGTTAAAGTAAAATAATCAGTACCGGGGTGTTGTGATGAAGCAGAGTCACTGTTACCACCCCATAACAGCATGAGCGTTTTACTCCTCTTGTACCACAGCAATTTGACAATGATTACTTCTTTATTTATTTATTAATCAAAGACACATCCAACATTTCATCTGTTTATAGATAATTCTAGGAATAGCTTTACCTCCGACACTGGAGACTCCTTCCATAAACGTTAAAAAAAACTTCACCGTATCAACGATTCCCTTCTACAAGTCCCCGTGAATGAGCCGTTACTATAGAAACGGTAACACTACGTTAGAAGACGTTAATACAAACCCGCGATTTGCGTATAGCTGCACAAAACGCCCTCTGACCAATCGGAATCCAGAACCCGACAGCACCGCGGCATAAATGAGTTAATCCTTATGTAACGCACACGACGCGCCCTATAATAACAGGTATAGTCGGATAATGACAGGTCTGATACGCACACACTCCTCCGGTCATGAGGCAGGATTAGGGTAATACATAGTTAATGAGACAATTAGAGACTCCGTTAGAGACTCGTGAGGCCTGAGGCAAAGAAGCTGGAGCAGAAATCACAGCTGTAATAAGTCATTTCTGCACAGCAGCTCTCCCACAAGAGAAGGAACAGCAGCAACACACAGCGAATTGTTCTCTTTATTAAAGGGAGGGAAGGAAAAATACAAAGAAAAAAAAAAAAAAAACAGACGAGGTTGTTCAAGGTCATCAATAATATCCAGAACTCCCGAAAACTTAGAAGTAAGCCTGGATGATAAGATGATGATATATTATCAATATCAATACAACATTATCATTTTTCCCCCCCAAAACAAGCAGCTAATCCGATCTTAAAATTAATTTTACTTATTATAGTTTGTTAAAATTAGTACTCCTTTCAGCTGAAATCATATACATTTTGTTTTTATAAACGCATATCGTCGAATCGTCTTTGAGAATCACATACAGTGTTATATGATGTATGATGTTTTGTCACATGACCCGCCCCTACTGGTACGGAGGCGAGATGCGATACCAAGCACGATTCCGTCTGAAATCCATGAAAATGTTTTGGAAAAAAATAATAATAATTTAAACAAAAAAATATATATATATATATAAATATATATTCTTTAAATATTAATTTAATCAGTGTGTAGGTGACTTTAACAACATAAAATGTCAAAAATGACCACGAACACTGTTTATTAGTTTAATCGGGCTGATTACTGATATATTAGAAATAAGATCATTTGAGGGAAACACTGTATATTTACGTTTTCTTATAGTAGACGTGTAAAAGGATGTTATATGCAGGAAATACACCATATTTTATTGTGGAATTTTTGGGCAGAATTCGGTGACCCCGGATGGGTTTTTCCCCCCAGACCGCCAAACTAATCTTAACAAAAATTAGGAGGTCAGATTCTGACCCTGCTCCATCACTGACCGATCACTGAATCATTATCTCATTACAAAACCACGCAACAGCCGTAAACCTTTGAAGTTTAAAGCTTCTTTCAGGCTTCTTAAACGCAGGTCCCGCCCCCTTTTTCAGCGTCGTAAAGGTGCTTTTTTTTTTTTTTAATTATTGCTCTAAGCTACACCGGGAAGAAGAAAAAGAAAAGCGCTTGCTCAGCTTGAGCCGAGAGCGTCGTCACTTTGCTCTACAGCCGCAACCACATCTGAACCTGCGAGCCGTACATTTCCTGAGCAACAATTACGGCTATTTTTCCCACAATTGAAAGGAGAGGAACAAACAGCGGTAGCACAATTAGCCTACGCACCACGCACATCCTGTGTGGCAACAAACAACGTTTTACAGACAGACGGCAAACAGAGAGAGAGAGAGAGAGAGAGAGAGAGAGAGAGAGAGAGAGAGAGATTGTACGATCAGTAAGTTGCTGTTAGAGCTCAGTTCCAGATGAGAGAATGGTACATTAGCGTGTCTGAATGCGCTTAATCTCTTACACACACACACACACAGGTGAAAGAAGAAACTGCACAATACAGTACCGTAATGTAATATTATATCATGTAAATTATATACGTTAATTTGCTAGTTTATTCTGCACTCCTCATATATATATATATATATATATATATATATATATATATATATATATACACAAGGTGTAAAATTACTGAATGTAGCTACACAGGTTCATATTGATACATCATCGTCAGCCTTATGTAACGTTTACAGAAGGAGTCTCCAGTCTCAGCGCTTTGTAGTAACTTTAAGTTTATCTTCAGGACAGAGGAGTTTACGCTTCTTTGCGGTTTCTCGGTTAACAAAAACGACAAATCCGTTATAACGCGAGTGAGAACAGGAAAGTAAGCTGCTCCTGCGATGTAACTACAAACGGATAAAAAGTACGACGTGTCAGGTTTTTTTTTTTTAGGTAAATTAAAATTGGTAAAGCTGGTAATCCTTCCCAGCGCAAATGGTCGTGGTCTACAAAGTATGACTCGAGGGACGTGCTGTTATTGGAAAATGATCAACTTATACAGTATATATATATATATACACACACACACACAGGTGCATCTGAAAAAATTAGAATACAGATAACATGGCACCCCAAATCATCACTGACTGTGGAAACTTCACACTGGACTTCAAGTATCTCGGATTCTGTGCCTCTCCAGTCTCCCTCCAGACTCCGGGACCTTGATTTCCGAATGAAATGCGAAAAACGGACTCAGAAATAAAGCTCATGATGCATGGCGCTTCAAAAAATAAATAAATAAATAAATTTAAACTAGCGCTAAAGATCTGCTCTGAAAACGGAGCCTCGTTCTCGGTGAACTTCTTCAGAGAGAGGTCAGAGCACCGAGAGTATCCCGCGGACAGAACGGAACGGCGTGGAGTGACGCACGCCGCTTCTTGGAGCGGGTCGTGTATAATTCGAGGCAGCTGCGAGCCTTTTAAAGCTCCTTAAAATATCCCGACTTAATTACTGTCATCTGTAAGCGTTCTCCCGGAGGAGAGCCGGGCTCACCATCGCGGCTCGCGTCCCGACGTGCAAACGATCGGCGTGCGTTTATGACCCGTGTTTTAGCGAGCAAATGCTCCTGACGTATCGATATAAAAAGCGCTCTGAGGGGAAAGATAAAGCGATGAAGCGGCGAGTCTGGAGAACGAACCCAGATAAAACTTCACACTTCACGTTCACGCGAACTCCAGTAAAGAGGTGTTTTGAGACTGATGGCTACCAGATGTCTGAACACAGCGGGAGTCTTGTGCCTCTTTCAGCAGAAAGGAGCAGGCGAGGAGCCGGCGGTTAACTCCTGCCGAGAGCCGAATAACAGACTGACACGGACTGAGAGGGGGGGAAAGAGTGTCTTCTGGAGGTCACACCAAAATAACTCACCCCTGATCTTCACCACCAACACCAGGCACTAAGGTCGGCCCGGGTACGAAACGAACACACTTGTCAAAACAGTGATTAAAAACGAATCATATTTCAGTACATACGCGGGTGCAGTTTGAACTTCGTCCAGCAGGGGGAGATGATAGCAGTCATACGCAGACACTCACGTACCTTCAGACCTACCTGCAGATGGTGGAACGAGTCACCTACCCACCTCACTTCATCTACAGAGTGTCGGGGATTAGAGAAACTTCACTGGAGTCCCATCTGTGCAGACCGACTCTGATCGACCGACCCGGACCCGATAACTATGAACCGGTGACTCGGACCTAACAATCCGTAGCTTCTCCTACTATTAATATGCAGAGATTCCAACTCGGACCCGCCGACTCAGACCCGGTCACCCAGACTTAGTCATATTCTTCTACAGTTTCTCCTATGAAGACCTACCGACTCAGACCGGACACCCCAAACCTGACCAACATCTCCCTGGGCCCAGTAACCCAGTGGACCTGCCAACTTGGACACCACTACACAGACACGACCACGCTGAGCCCATGACTGGAACCTGGTGACTCTGACCTAACCACCTGCTACCCCAGCTTTTCCTACACAGATTTAACTACACAGACCTCACAATTTGGATCTAATCCCTCAGACTCAGTGACTCGGACCTAGCATCTCGATCCCTGTGACCTAGACCCAACATCTTCTTTAAAGTGTTCTTCAGTTAGTTCCTCTGGGAACCTTTACAAACAAAGAACTTCAATTATCATAAAATGTTCCAAAATAGAAACTTTAAGCCATCCAAAAAATTAACGAGGTGCTCTTCATTCTGAAAATGTATAGAGGAGGGGGAAAAAACAACTTGCACTGCCATCTAGTGGTTACTTATAAAACTGCAGAGTTTCAAAATACATGAATTTTATTTATTTATTTCAATTTCAAAACAAAAAAAATACATATTTTATAGTTGCTGTGTGTGTGTGTGTGTGTGTGTGTGTGTGTGTGTGTGTGTGTGTTACCAGTCATCTTGTAGCCGCTTGCAGCCAGTTGTCCGGCCATGTACTCTCCGTCTGAGCTGTTATGTGAGCAGCCCCACGTCCTCAGCCACACTTTCTGTGTCCCCGGGATCACACTAACGAGAGGAAATAAACACCAGTGTTTACACACCTCTGTGTGTGTGTGTGTGTGTGTGTGTGTGTGTGTTTACGCTACTGTTACTGACTCTGATTCAGAGAAACTTCTATGTATATAATGTATATAATGTTTTGGCCACCAGGTGGCGATAAAGACCTTCTAAATTTAACATTTATATCTAAAAAGGAAATAAATATGCCCTTTTTTTTTAATAAACATCGAAAACGACAGAAAGGTGACTTTTTAAACTACATTAATTATAATATTCCTGCTAAAACAGTTCTAAATATTTGTAAATAATTTATATAAATGTAAAAAAATAAATAAATAAAAAATGTCTCCAAATTTAACCGCCTTAATTATGGAACAATTTAATCAATTATAATGAGAACACGTAGCATTTCATTATAACATGTTTATAATATAATTATTATAATTTATAGTGTAATTATATAATATAAATAGTAATATGGAATAAAGTGTTTTTTTATGCATAAAAATATCATTTACATTCGTTTTTGAAAACATATAAAAAGCCAAAAAAATACAGATTTATTGACTTTTTCACTAATTAGTAAAAAAAAAAAATAATAATAAAAATTTTAAAAATGAAAGTAATAATAAATGTTTTTAAAAAGTTCCTGCTTTACATCTGTAACTTTAGTGTTTCAGTGTTAGTGTGAAAAGCTGCTGAGATTAAACAGATTTTATTTTATTAAAGAAGAATATCAGCACTAATTTAATAATCATAAATAATATAATAATAAATTAATAATTTAATTTTAATATTAATATTTCTGCTAATCATTTGTAGGAAACTGATTCTTAGAAACGGCCTCATCGGGGCGAAACCTATTCGAATGTACTTTTAATTGAAATGAATAAATTTGAACACCTGTGTGTTGTTGTGTACTCCGTGTTTATTTACACTGTGTGTTTACTGCAGTGTGTGTGTGTGTGTGTGTTCTTGTGATTCGTGTCACACGTTTTGCTTTGAGCCGCTCGAAAGTCAGCGCGCCTCTCCGACAGGCCGAGTCTCGTGCCTGGTCTCCTCACCTGTCCACCTGCAGCTCCTCGTTAGCCGAGAGATCTTTCCGTCTTCTCACTCGGGGAACGACGGACTGTCTGGTGGAGGAGCGCTGGAGAGGAGGCGGCTCGCTGGAGGACACCATGTCCTCGATATCGTCCACGAGAGAGTCGCAGGCGGACGGCATGACCTGGAAAATAAACGTCATCACCATTACTGATGACCATCGCTACTGTATATACATTCAGTTACTGATCTCATCACCGAAATATAAGGAGACGTCAGTAACGAAAAATACACATCACACGCAAAATTAATGGGCTCACTGTTTATTTATTTTAATTTTTTTTAAAAAGAGTGCATAAATTGATGACATTAATAATTTAATTTGTTTTCATTTTGCAATTATTACTCTCCTCTAAATCAAATATTTAAAGTTACACATTATAAATATATATTACCGATTTAAATTACAAACATATACTATACTGCAAGTGTTATATATTATATAAATTCATATATAAATGTGTAAAGCAGTTGATAATGTAATCAAATTATTTTTTAATACTGACTTATTGAAAAATAACTGAACTGAAACAAACATATAGACAGATAAACATTCATTTAACTCTAATATTAAACTTTATTTGTTTATCTACACTGACCGTTAAACTGTAATATTAATAATAATACAATTTTCTCCAATATTTGCTTTATCTCTTTACACACAGACTTATCCAGGTTCAAAGAAAAATAAATTCTAAATAAAAATCCCCTGAAGCTAAATCCTCCCTAGCTAACTGGCTAATCTAACTAGCATAGCAGGAGCCACATGTTAGCTTAAAATGAACCGCCATGACATAAATACTTACTTTAGAAACTAATAATCGCGTTGTTTTATCTCTAAATAAACTTGCGCTATAAATTCAGAGGGGAATAAAAAGCGTCTCAGGCTAAAAATTAATAAACGTTTCTTTAGCTGAGTTTGGCTTGTTTATCTAGAAGCCTCCATGCTGGAGAAACACTACCGCTAAATCCTGAACAGTGAGCTAGTGCACTCTATATGTACACTACATAGGGGAGAGAGAAGAGAGCTGCCGCGCGCTGTATAGTGCACTACATAGCGAACAAGACGCCATTTTGTAATCGAGCCCTAAAAAACCGACGCAGGCTAATAGAAGTACGGAAGCTGCAGTGGGACAGGTCCCACATTCCACACCAAACACTAGCAGCGGGTTTTTCTTCTCATCAACTGTTACCGAGGAGGTTTTAAGCTCTGAAATGATGAAATGTTCGTTTTTAAATAATATAAGTAAAGAATAAACACCGTGTGTAGTGCTGTTGTAACAGAATGAACCAGAGTTACTGTTAACACGACCTGAAGCTGATTAGTTTCCAATAACAGCACGTCCCCGAGTGTTTTATTCCTCTTACACCACAGCAACTTGAAAATTCCCATTTTTATTCATTAAGGAACGAAGTGTCGCACTTTTTATGCATTAAATATCACACTGTGAGTATTCTGATGTGGTGTATTCACGACTGACACCCGCACTGACACACTGAAACGAGAAACAACCAGAATACAAGACAACAAGTCGACTTCCCCACTCCTGCTTCTCCCACCATTATTATGGTTTTGTGAGGTCTGCGCTCATCTTTTTCTCCAAATGCCACTCTCTTCAGTCTTTCACCATTAAGTAGAGTCCATGTGTTTAGAATATATCTGGTGAGGAATCCTTCTATTGATCGGCTATTTTTCATGTATTTACGTTGTTGTTCCATCCTTACGGAGCTCCTAAAAATAAGTCAATTATCAAAATAGATAGATAGACATATAAAAATGCAATAGATAACTGATGATCTACAACTTTATCAATACCATACGTGATCATGTTCAAAGATACTTTTGGGTATTATGTAAAAGTTTTGGAAAACCTTATGTTGCTGTTGTTTTAATTCTACATGTAACACATTTTGCTTGCTTGCCTGCCATTGTTTTTTTTTTATTAAAGACTCAAGCTATAATGTGTATAATGAAGTTCTGTCAGATGAAACCTTACCCACAAGATAACTGTTGACTGTCTTCCATGGTTGTTTGTGTACACTAGTGTCTAAATGTGAGAAAAGATTTTAAAAATATATAAATTATAGCTACAATTGTAGGTAAAATAACAAAAATATACAGTATGTATTGCATATAGTTAATGTGATGGCACTGGAACACGTCTAGACACTTCCTTTACACACCGTTGCTCATAAGTTCTATTTTTTGCTAATGGTCAATGATCAATTTTGAGATGATCAGGCCGTATGTTTTGAACACGGGGGTAAAGAGAAGAGGGTTGTATTAATCGCACAGGGCACCAGCCAGATTTTCCTTCCAGGTCGCTTGGGAGAACGTGGTGGACGCTTCAGTGAGCGACGAATTTTAATCACTATCATTCTCCCGTGCACTGTGTGAGGTCAGGGACATTAAGTCTGAACGGTCCATGTCCTAGTCCTCAGTCACAGAGGCAGTTACAAGAACCTTCGGACTGCCAGACTGGCTGGAGGTGCCAGTCATGGTGGTAACCCTAGGACATACTGGTGGACACCTAACTGGTGAGGGAAGTTAAAGAAGGAGGCTTTCTGAGTAACACTTATGAATGACTCTCCTGATTCTCTCCTGTATAGGAGAGGAGAGGCAGAATGGTTGTTGGTGGAAGCAGTTGCAAAGGCAAAATCTTATGGCATGGGAAGACTTTTGGGTGGCCCAGAATATATTCTGCCAAACTGTTTGGTACCTCAGGAGGGGGAGATGAGACCATACACAAGCTTTGCTGAGCAAGTGCAGGGGAATGTTGACCTCTCCTGAGGATATTCTTGTTAAATGGAAGGAGCACTTGGAGGAACTCCTTAACCTAATGGACATGTCCTCCCTTCATGTGGCAGAAATCTTTGGTGTTTTGGAGTCCATGTCTGTGGCTGAGGTTGTTCTGGTGGTTAGAAACCTTCAAGGCTGAGCAGTGGATGAAATTCAGCAGGGGATGCTGAAGGCAGTGGACAACGTTGCTGTTGAGTGGATGACATGCCACTTCAATGTTTCATGAAGATCTGAGTCAGTGCCTTAGAAAAGTGATCCCAAATTTTAAAAAGGGGACCAAAGTCTGTGTTTCAGTTATAGGGGAAATTCACTTCTCAGCCTCCCAGGAAAAAGTCTATGCCTGGGTTCTGGAGACTCCACCTGATAGTAGGACCTAGCCTTGATACATTCTACAGTTCCCAATATACTGTACGTATGTCAATGATGCATAAGTATAGACACTTTTCAACAAAGACATCATACATAGAGACAGATTTTGTTGAGCTTGAAAATTTTCTTAGTAAAATCAAAGCCACTTTATTCACTCCACTGGAAAGAATTAGATTTCCATTATATTTCCATGAAAAGGCTAAAGTGTTTATTGTTATATCAAAACTGCACCTTACCCTTGTGAGGAATGATTGATGGTACATGAAGCATCTATGCATACTATATGTAGGCCTGTCTCCTAATTGGCTGACAATTAATTTGAATTTTAACATAATAGTGTCACATTCATGCACATACATATGCTGAGGAACAGCTTTTTAGTATAAAAGTTGCAAAGAGAAGATGACTGGGTAATATATGTAATAATGATTACTGAAGTATACCAAGAATGCACTTTTGCAGCACATGGCTTTATCCACATCATCTTCAAGTATTAGTGATAAAGGACAAGTTATAATTACACTAGATAGTACTGTGGTACATGACAAAAGACTAACAAATTGCTCATTGATCAAATACAGGAATAATGATTAGAGAAAATAATGATGAACATATTGAGAGTTCACCTTTATAAATCTTTCAAAACTGTTGAGAAGTTCATCATGATTAATTTATATGGAAATAAAATTAGAAATCAGATTGTGATTACATAATTGGGATCAGCTCCAATAATTGTGTTGATGATAATAATCTTGAGTTGTAATACATATTTTCTTATACTGTAAATTCTTATATATCAAAACTTTTATATTATGTCTAAACAGCAACTCAAGGTATAACTGTAACTTCAAAAAAATGTAATAGAAAGTCAAAGCCAAAATAAATTTGATAAAGAAATGCAGAACACTGTGAAGCATCACCACATTCATTTAAATGCAAATCCTAAAATATCACCTACATTCTAATGTATCTGTATAATTTTTTCTTGTGTCCACCCACAAAAGAGAAATAATTCAAATGAGTAGAACGCTGCCTATATATATAGCAGCACCCCAACTGTGGGCGTCACATAATTTACAGTAAATCTGTAAAATTCTCTGTTGTACATCTACAAAGAGGTTAGCAGAGCATTTCCTGAGTGCTGGTCTGTCTTTCTCTGCAGGCATCCATGGAATTGGATGATGGCCATGATCAATGTCCAACTTGTTTGCAGATGATGGAGCAGATGATGGATCCTTACCATATCCACCACATAATAGCAATAGCGTACTGTTGATTATTCATTGCCTTCTGCTGGCTCTGAATTTTCACAGCAGGGAGCGAAGCAGACGACAGACATGGCTTCTTAATCCGCTCAGAGATAAAAGTGGTCACCTTTGTTGCATTGTTGGAGCAGGCAGGCTAGCTAAGCCCCTAAGAAGGCGGTAAAGAGCAGAAAGCTTCTAGAAAGCTGATGTTTGAGAGCATCAGATCAATGGCTGATGGGAACACTGTCTAAACATTTACAGTTTCACTGCCTCAAAGGTGCAAGGCTCAAGCCAAATGGTTATACTAATTGCAGAACGGCCGTCACTTTCAGAAAAACAGACAATAGAGACAGTAAACGGGACAGATTTGGTTAAACATCCCATTCCAGATTTATTCCCCCCTCGCTGTTATAATAAGCTTTCCACTAGATTTTGGATGTGGGGATTTGTGTGGCCTTCAGCCACTCTAGGATTAGTTAGGTCAGGCATTGATGTTGGGCGAGGAGCCGAGGAGCCCTGGAGTGCAGTAGGTGTTCCATTTCATCCCAAAAGGTGACACCCGAAGTGTTTGGGACTTCAGCAGATAATTACGCCTGGCCATAACCACAGCATAATGCTGATAGAGTTCTGTTGGCTATTCATTGCCTTCTGCCGGCACTGCATTGCTGCAGCAGGGAGCGAAGCTGATGGTCAACGTGGCAGTGTATTCCCTAAAATATAAAAAAGTAGGCACCTTTGCTATGTTGTTGCAGCAGGAATAGAAATAGGCAGCACACTCATCTATGTACCACCTGCCGCTAGCACCAGGAGAGGTCTTTTAGCAGACAGGCCCAGGAAGCACTCGATAGTCACCTCTTTCTGTTCAAAACATGACTTACACATTTAAGGCAGCAGGGTCATTTTAGTCACCCTCATTTTCGTGCCAGGCTAGGATCAGCCAATGATCATGTCTCCAGGACACGTTCCATGGTCTTCGATGTCATCAGATCAGTGGCTTCTGGCCACACGGTCTCTAGGGTGTATTTTACAGCATCACTGCCTAAGGTGTTAAAAACAGACATTATTAGAGAGTACATGGGCCAGATCAGATCAGAATTGCCGTTCTGTATGCTACGGACACCAGATATGACGTGAGCTGTAGAATGCAGACAGCTCATCCCTCTTTCATGTCAGAGAAGTTACAAGTTCAAGGTCCTTCACTTTGCGTTGAGTAAGTAGGGTGTTCGCAAAGTGTGTACAAGCTGATTTAGTGTCCCTGTAGTTAGGAAATACCAATCAATCACAATGGTCACTTGACTCCTCATCGGCATGAGGCTCGCTTCATGTCACGTGAGCTTCGGGAGATGTGACAGCCCCCTCAATTATGGAGAGAGTCAGGAAATTTCAGGTGTCCATACATGCGGGAACGCTGGTGGTGGTAACTCCAGTAGTGAGACTGGTAACGTTGCACCCCCTCCATTCCAGTCATTTCTGCTTACGTGGTTCCTTGTCGACACTGGCATCTAAATTTAAGGTTAAATATACAGGTCATCTTTGTTTGCAATGTGAGCATGTACCAACAGACGCGGAGGCTAAAAGAGGAATGTGTCTTATTGCTTTTATTCATAATCTGGTGAACTTTCAGAACAGGACAAAATACACTCAGTGTTTCTTCCCCCCTCAACAGAGGCTCTATTTAAGACATTTATTTACATTTTTCGTTCTCAAAGCTGATGACATCATTTTGTGAAAGCTTATCAAAAACACACAAATTTAAAACCTTACTTTACAGTTACACACAGCCACTTCCATGCTAAAAAATGATCGGAGTACATCATGAACAGCACGCTGTTCTTATTCGCACACATTCGTTTTTCGTACTGGGAAATTATCCATAGAGTCAAGAATAAAATGTGCAATTAAAGAAACACAGGACACAAGTATGGAGAACGGGAAATGAATAGTAAAAAAGCTGAAATTCAAAGTTGATACATTAAATATTAATATTAGGTGATTAATTTATGGTAAATAAATATTGGAGAGGCTCTCCATCACTAATGGTGGATTGTACGCTTTTACTATTCTCTTAACTCATCCCCGAGATATAAAATCAGCTTTAAAAAACCTGGGGGGGAACGATGCTTTGGGCGCTCCAGCGGATTTCCTTCAAATGCATTTGACCACTGTTTTTACAATTTACACATTTCTTCCTAATAATATGCATTAAACATCCACCTCACTTTACTCATTTAAAACCATTACACACTGTCCAAACAACAAAAGAAATGAATCTTCATGTGGGAACAAAAAAAAAAAAAAAAAAAAAAAAATCAATGAGCATGAACGTCATGAAAGTAATTCTGGGAATAATTAAGACTTAATTTTTATTTGTTTTTAAGGAGAAATGTGGATCATTCACAGCAGTAACACATGAGAGAAACAGGAAAAGGCGAATATCGACATACTGTTAATTTACAGTACACAGAAATATGTGGAGACGTGAACATAGTAAAGTTTATTGATTTTTAAGGGGACCAACATTTCTGCTAACCTAAAATCCTGAGGATTCTCCTAAAGGTCAGCCGAGTCTCCCAATCCTGCTGTTTTGTTCTCATTTCAGTGAGCAGATTTGGAAAACTGTTTGCGTTCCAGTTACTAAACTTCAATCTTTACAAGATTTTCCCTCACACACCTGACTGACCAAACAGACCATGAGCTAATGAGCTGGAACAGATGGTTTGAGAAACCTTGAAACTGTGAAGCTCAGTAGGTTCCCCTGATTGGAGTGGAGAACCTCACTTTAATGCTTGCTGGTGTTGAAAACCAGTTTGCAGAGGTGAAGGCCAGACTCCAGACTAGAACTGGAGTAGATAGCATAAAACAAATTAGATATAATTTAAGCCAGTAGAGAAAGTTGGTAAAATACCATGTACCTGTTTGGAGAAATTATACAGCAGCAGTGTATGCTCCTGGCTTCAAGATGGAACTTATTTATGAGCAGAGATTTATATCTTGTGAACCAGAAGAGACGTTTTTCTTGACAGTCTGTACAGCACGGCGAAGAGTTTTTCCCAATCAGATAATTAATTAAAGCTTACCATTTTTTTTTCTGATTAGCTGTGCAACTGTACATTATACAATTACGAAGCCCCACTGGTGACATTTCTTCTTAATAAAAATATCTCGCTAGGACTTAAGGCAAAGGAACAAGATCCTAATGCGTGGCCATGAATTAATAACACAAAGGAAGAACATAATGAAGTCGTGACCCCAGAATTGGTAGCGTAAAGGGAATGAGCCATGGCCATGACTTTGTGACAATTAAGTGCGTATTAGATAAATAGCTAATTAGTAACATGAGGGAACAGATACCTAAACTACTTGATGATCTTGTTCCCACTCCCAAAAGAATTCCTCCCGAAGTTATTTTTGTTGTCCTTCACAGCTAAATAAAATTGTAATAATATCCTTGCACCGACGCAGTGTGATGTGACATGGGGATTTATTATTCATCACATTTTATTGCACCGATTTATTTAACTTCATCGCTAACACTGTAGAAGAATTGCAGCCGACAACGTAATGCGACTGCACTAATAAAACAGCTTAAAAACAGACGCGTCCTGAATCAGTTTTTGCTTTAATGATGGAAAAAATGACCAGTCGATTTACTAGTCAACTAGTAAACATGAAGAGTCATGCAGCCCACTACTAAATCACTGAGGGTGCCTCGGAACACGTTGCCAAAAACAACTAGTAAAGGCTTAAATAATGACGCTAATTTATAATTTAAAGAACGAATATTACCCGCGGTAGACGGCCAGCTCTGAAGTTAAAGGTTTGCTTTACTGGATCCCTGCATAGCTGGTGAAGGCACTACTACAGCAATGGCTTTCGGTAATAAGCACTGATGTCGTACAAAAGAACAAACACACATACGCACACATACTTTTGTTCTTTTCTCCCCCAAAACTAAACAAGAGAAACCAGAACATATTTCCTCAGTGCTTGAAAATGACTTCTGATGTCTTTTTTGTGAAATCCAGAGTAACAGTGCATTATTTCTAAAAGTCTGTTTTAAACCAAGAATTGATTCCTTATTACAAACAGAAAATACTTGTGCACGTTTTGCATGAAGAAATCTGCTTCGAAAGGATATCACTTGCAAGTGCTGATAAGAATGCTGCAGTTCTGTGATGCTACAGGAAGTAGAATTTTAGAACCACAAAATATTTATAATATAAAATAACAGGTCTGGATGTCGGTAAATTATTACCTAGTGCTTGGGGTGAACCAATCAGAATTTGGCTCAATAACATTATTTTCCATGGCCTGATCGAGCAACGTTAATTGCGTTGAATTACTCTTATTATATTTAGGTTAAGATATTAGATATGTGTAGGATTATTCTAGCATAAGCATTGAATTACCAAGCACCTACTTAAAGGAATCAATAACCAAAAAAAAAAAAAAATTTAAAAATTTTGAATAATTTTGACCCTACCACAAAGGCAAGTCTCAGACCCCACAATACAGGTGAGAAAGTTTTTAGACACTTATTTCTGGTCTGTTTCACAAAATATAAAGAACAATGTAGATCAATCCAATTTACCCAACATCACCATTTTACTGGGTTTTGTATATATATATATATATATATATATATATATATATATATATATATATATATATATATATATATATATATATATATAAAAATTAAAAAAAAAGCTTTAAGCTTGAGTATTTTGTTTGTATGAAGACTTCTGTCTTAAAAACACTCCTAGTCCCAATGTGAGCTCTACTCACAAAAAAAATAAAAAATAAAAAATTTAAGACACACTTTTCCATTTTTGTTTTCACACTAAAACAATTTTCATTTTTTGTTTGCACGTCTGGATGTTCTATGACTGCTCAGGAATTTGTAGGTGTGTTTCTCAATGGACACTTCTTCTGTCTGGTTCTCCTAGAGATTGTTTGACCTTTGTAGGTCATGCAAACATTTTTAATAGAGAAAACTAAAAAAAAAAAAAAAAAAAAAAAAAGACTACAAGTTAACAATTACCTATGGAGCGAAAACCTGAGAAGCAAAACTAAAGAAGAGAACATCAGACACCAAATACGTCTCGGATGATGATTAGTGGTACAAGGGAAAGCCTAAATGTCAACCATTCCTTTAAAATTTAAACGTACTTAAATGTACATAACAAATGGCTGCTAAGTCAAGGACACCAGGCCTTTGCGTAAAAACATGCATTCAATTTTAAACTCTGAAGCTCAAGATACCCAATCGGAATATCGGCCAGTTCCTCTAAAAAAAAGGAATTCCCAAAAGTGACCATTTTATTCCATAAAAATGGCTAAAAATTATTTCTAATAGGATGACAGCTTGGTAAACATATATCCAGACCAGGGAGTTTTAAAGTGCACTTAATAAAACCCACCACTGGGACAGGCAGATTCCTCAAATCCAACTGAACTCAAATCAATTGGAGATCCTGTCAGTGGCATCAATATTCCATAAAATAAAACATGGAGTTAATCTGCCCTTTGGTCTCTAGAGACCTTTGGATCCAGGCTAAAAGAAGTTAAAATGAACAAATCTATACTTCATCATTACAGTCTCAAAGCATCGATGCGAACGATGAAGTGCTTTCTCACACAAGGGAGTTTAAGAAATCTGCAGCAGCACTGAACACAATAGAGCAGCTTATGAATCCCATCTGCTTGTATCCCATCACTATGGGAATAAAATAGACAGCAGCACATGATGTGGGCGTCGCTGTGTAATTCTACACAGAACTTGATTTATTCCACTGACCCATTCACCTGGGTCTTTACAACGAGTTCATGTTCACCTTCAGGTATGCTGAAATGCACAAGCCAACAATGAAAAATCCGAAATCTGCACACGGCCAATTTTACATGTGCAGATTGAGGACCGGGGATAGGGAGGAACGATACGGGAACGATCCAAAGCCAGCCTTATTGGTACAAAGTTTGGAGAGGAGCTCCTAAATGCTGATGGAAAGACAATGAAGTAAAGGGAGATGCTCACCAACTCCCAAATCAAGGCATCTGCAAGTTGGAAGATGGTAGATCTTGGTTAGCAGAGGCATCCAGGTTGCACAAGAGGGTGTAAAAACAAACGGGTAATCCTCAAGCCTCCGATTCGTGGGCACTTGAAAGCTGCAATTATCACTGTAGGAACAGTGATGTAATGTTAATTGCACAGGACAGGGGACACTTGCAGGCAAATTTTGTAACAACTTACTTGATTAGATGGGAAACATACTCGAGTAACTCCTTTATCAGAGTCCCAAAGGAACCTTTAAACTGGAAGAGGGTAGACCATTCTCCAAGCATCACTTAATCCAGGATGCACAGGAAGCTAAAAATGTTTCTTACCAGACTCCTGAATCAAGGACACCTATAAGTTTGCACTTTCTCCAGTCAGTGGTTACCTGACCGAGTGAATCCAAGCAGGGGTCTAAGAGGTCCCCTTCAGTTGCATAGAAGATCATCCAGATTGGGGAGACGATCAAGGTCATCAAAGAGGTCAGAAATGCCTTCGCCTTCTCCTAGGCTCATGAGGTAGTCGTCACTGAGTGGTGGCGAACCCAGACTGATGAAGGGTGGTTCAGAGTAGGAGTTCTGGTCCTCAGTTTGTTGCAGCAGGCTGGTATAGGGGGACGTAATGGGCGAGAGGTTGGTGACCGTTACCGCTGGTCCTGAACGACTGGAGTTGGCATCTGCAGGTAGGTAGGAAAAAATGCAGGGACTTCAAACAAAACACCTAGGAAAAACACCAGGGTGCAGCGGTGCTCCTATTTAAACAGAGAAAACCTCCACCGCAAACCCACCTTCTATCACTTTCATAAAAGGAGAGGAGTTTCCGTTCAAACTCGAACTCTCATTCTTCACCGGACTGTCGGGGGTATTTTCATCAGGACACAAGAAGACATCTATAGGTCCTTTGGTACTGGTGAGGTGAACTTGCAAGCCCTGTAGAGTGAATTTGATTCACAGTTATATAAAAAAAAAAAGGACCCCTTGGATAGCAAAGAAAATAAATCTATTTGAAAGCATCCAGTTAGTTTGACAGTGCGAAAGATGGCAAAATACACCAAATTGATGATGACTGACCTCTTGTGGATCGGGCACCTCTAACTTGGTCTCGGATGGCGCTCGAACGACGATGACCGTCTGATCTT
The DNA here is from genome assembly GCA_023630585.1 of Cranoglanis bouderius. NCBI lineage: Eukaryota > Metazoa > Chordata > Actinopteri > Siluriformes > Cranoglanididae > Cranoglanis > Cranoglanis bouderius. The sequence continues at coordinate 9,575,481 of CM042546.1, forward strand.
TGAGACTATGGTCCCGCCGGAGGTCTTGATACGTTACATAAGCAAACGTAGGGGAGGTTAAAGAACCACAATGAAATAACTTCAGTAAATTAGTCTACAATGGTATAGGCCACACCAATACTGCTCAGGTTTTCACCTTCATCAGCACTTCCTGAAGTCCCCCCTTTAACAAGACTACCCATGTTCCCATTAACAAGATTATGCAAGTTTTCCCCTGAACTACCCAAGTTTCCCTTTGACCAAAATTACCCAAGGCGACCCAGTTCTCCACCTTCATATCAAGCACGCCCAAATTCTCCCTTTACCAAGCCCACCCAAGTTCTCCCCCTTACCAAGCCTACCCAGGTTTTCTCTTTACCAAGGCTAATGAAGTTTAGCCTGTATCAAGACAGCCCAAGTTCGCCCCCATACCAAGCCTACCCAAGTTTCCCCCTTTACCAAGTCTACCCATGCCTTTCCCTGTCCAAGACTTCCCCAGTTTCCCCCAACCAAGGCGACCCAAGTTTCCCCCCTTATTATGACTTTGATCTTAAGAGAACAGTAAACAGAAATTGACATGCTCAACAAGAGATAAGCAGCATGTCAAGAAGCAAAGCCACATAAACTAAATACACATCCTAGAAGAGAAGAGTCATCTTGTTGCACCAACATGAAAAAAGGATATTTCTGACTGTGCGATGACTCGGTCATCTGCTTGACTTCTTGCGTGCATCTTTGGATCATCTCATCGAGTCTGCGCTCCTCCTGCACCAGCTGAGCCACTTCGCTGCTCAGAGTCTGTTTATGGGTCAGTACTCCACCAACCTCTGAAAGGTTACAGCCCCTAACAAACCACACAAGAATGGAGACATAGTTAGTATGTTAATAAGCCAGGTTTATTAGCACCATGCCCACAGAGGGGAGGGAAAAAGGTTAGCATGGCATGTTTATAGACTGATGAGAAAAAACTTTGACCACAAAAAATTATGATCTCCAACAGTACATTTTCATTTTTCATTAACATTTACAACATTTGGCAGACATCCTTATCCAGAATCACTTACAGAAGTTCTGTGAAGTCTCTAATAATAAATACATCTTCATACAGATTCACTAGGTCAGGGCTAAGACTGGTCCAAATCAACAGAAGGGCTACTGAAGCACAAGTCACAGAAATGCTTAATGATGGTTACAGGAGGAATGCGTCAACACAGTGCATCGCACCCTGCTGCGTATACCATTGAAGAGTACCATTACCAATGAAAGTACCACCAATAAACATGCACACTTCAGAAGGTCATCTGACTTGTGTCAGGACGCCCTGTCCTGTTGAAAGAGACCACTGCAATCGGGGAATACCATTACACTGTGTGTGGTGTTAACCTGTGGGAGTAATGGTACCAGGATGCACTGTGGGAAGAAGATGCTCTGGGCAATATTCTGCAGGGAAACCCTGAGTCAGGCCATTCATGAGGACCAGGTACACCGCTTCATGATAATGGTATTCCCAGATTGCAGTGGTCTCTTTCAGCAGGACAACGCGTCCTGATACACTGCACACATTCAAGAATGGCTTGAGGAACATGATCAAGAGTTCAAGGTGTTGCCTTGGCCTCCAAATTCCCCAGATCTCAATGTGGCCGAGCATCTGCTGGAAGATGTGAGATGTGCTGGAACAAAATGTTCAATACATGGCAACTCCATCACACCACTTACAGGACTTTAAGGATCTGCTGCTAATGTCTTGGAGTCTTGTAGAGTCCATTACACTATATTATGACCCGTATACAGTGAACCTACCTAGCTAATGACAGGCTACCAATTTAGCTAACTAAATAATACAAATGTATTCATTTATTTATAATTAGAGATGCACCGATCGACCGGCCAGGGACCGGAATCGGCCGATTTTCCGCATGCTCGGCCCGGACCGGTGAGTCCAGTCAGTCTCACGTCTTTCCGATTCCGAGCCGGTCCGTGTTGTTGCCAGCGGCACAGGCAATAACGTCACAGCCACGCTCACAGCCGCACGTAAACATGTCGTAGGCAAAAACGCAAAAACCCATTGACCTACTGGAGGATCAACAAAGATCGTTTCCCTGCGCTCGCTCCACTTGCCCGAGCCCCTATACCTCTCTGCTCCATGTACAAGTGTTGAAAGTGATGGCTTGTTTAGCTTGGCTGGACATGTGATAGATGAAAGGAGAAACCGATTATCAGGTGACGAGGCAGAGATGCTTCTGTTTGTAAAGAAACCTTGCCATTAATGCTCAAATATACATACAGTATGTTGGCAACAAAGAAAAGGTGTCTTGTGTAACCCTTTACACAGAGAGGCCGGATAGCCTGAATGGTTGTGGCCAGGTGTAAGCAAAACTCACGTATCTGATATTTCACAGTGGTTTATTATCAGCGTTGTCGTTCCCCCACACACATGGGGCAGTTTGCAAAACACTCCACTAACAACTGCGTTACTGAACATAAATAAAACAGGGCAAAGAGCAACAGAAATATAACCAGGCTTTACATGCATACATGTGATGATCATAGCTCGCGCTCCGTCTACACACTGCCCACTCATCAGTGAGGGAGTAAGAGAGAGCGTTCCGCCTTAAAGGGGCAGTAACTCATTCTACTTGTTACACTTGTTATTTAATTATTAGCCACTGCACCTATTCATATTTGGAAGAGTATTGTACACTTCAGTTTTGTTCATAGGCTTGTAATCTTTGGACTTTTGTGAGACGAGTAAAAAAGAGAAAAAGGTCCATTTATAAACACAGTGGAAAATGATATCTGTTTTATTATATAAAGCAACTCATTTTCAGATAATTGTTATTTCTACCTCTTTCCAGTCACAGAGCTCTTTATTTTGAGGGTTGTTTAAGTGAGAGAAGATTCTGTAACTTAGTGCAGTTTGGGGGAAATTGTAATGTTTAATAATTCTTTTATTATGAAAATAAAATTTTGCATTGACGAAAAGTAGATTTTTGTTTGTATACGCTGTCAATTATAGTTCTTAGAAAGAAAATCGGAATCGGCGATAATCGGTATCGGCAGGTCACACTTACAATAACATCGGAAATAGGAATCGGCCAAAAAAATTGCAATCAGTGCATCTCTATTAACAATTAAAATTACTATAAATTAAAGTTCCTTTAATTTTCACCACTAGCTTGTGCATTTTTAATTGGTCCCTTAACACCACTGTGGGATGTTTTCCTTGTTTATTTGATGATGTTTATTCCTCGATGATCAGACCATTATTACACCACTTCCTTTTGTTTATTTCACTTTTTGTGTGCACTTAATAAATTCCCTACACTTCTATGACCTGGCTCTTGGCTGGTCTCCTGGTTCCTGATTCTGAAAGCTACATATAAAGATTGACAAACACATCACAGCAAAAGTAGGCCACGCTGCAGTGTTTAAGCACGTTTAACCAATATCACCACAGCAAGCAAAATTCTCTGTGCCTCTGTATATTCGCCTCCTGCTTACAGACAGGAAGTGTGGTAATCCCGTGTGTGTGTGTGTGTGTGTATGTGTGTGTGTGCGCACTGGCTGCAGAGCAGCCTCGCATGTGACGTTTCATCTCAAATAGCTTATTATCAGAAATGTAATAAATGTCTGTAGGGTTTATTCTCATTGTAATTGAGAAATACTAATGACTGATTCTTGTTCACAAACCATTGGCATACATTAGGGACGTAACTGAATACATGCACATCCCCTCGCCCTGTTCTACAGTACATACATCCATTGAATGTTGTTTTTGGATTTCTTCTTGATGAGGTGCACCCCTTCCAGCACGTTGGTGATGTCGTAGAGACGTCGCTTCTGGACGTTGAGCGCCTCGGCCGCCTGGTTCAGATCCACCACGCCATCTGACGACTGGCCCAACAACTGCACAAACTTCTTAGTCAGGAGACCCAGAGACGTGTCGTAGCGAGTCTTCTCTGATGGAGACTTTGGAGCTACGTGGAGTCACAAGGAGAATTCAACCCCATAATCGCAGTGTTTAAATTCATTACGTATCAACAGATTTTTATCAATTAAGACATGAATTAAGCACAAAAAAAAAATAACTGTAGTGTCATTCAGTACTAAGCCAGGTTTGTTCTTACTTTTGTTGCCCTTTAGCACAGCTAGCGGGCCTCCATTTTGGGTCTTGGGGGTTTTCGCTACTTCAGCTGTGTACAAGTGGTCTGAGTCATCGAGAGCCAAGCGCCTCTTCGCCTGTGGAATGTGTTCACAAGACAATCAGACAAGACTGGCGGCCACGTCGCCGTCATAAATCAGGTAATTTAAGATTAGCAATAAAACAAAACCAAAGTAGAATGGGGGAAAAATATAACTGGGAAAAGTCAAAATTTCCTGTCTGAGATTCAGTTTAACCTCGTTTGCATATTCATCGGTGTTCCAGACAAATTTTAAATATTAAGCAAATTTCCAAATCTCTGGTGCAGAAACACCCCCCGACATCACGGACTTCCAACAACTGGAATATTCTACAAAAAAGCAACAAGAAGGCCTCAGCAAAAATAAATAAATAAATAAATAAAACAAATCATGCTGCAGAGCTCGCTATTGAAATAAAGTGGCCACGCACCAACGTAGTATAAAGTTTGTAGGCTCTGATATTGAAATTCTGGTACATTCTGGTAAATATTATGAGAAATAGTCACAGATGCTAATCATAAAGTTACGAGAGATAAAGTCACACGTGGCGACGTCAAGGTTACGGGAAATAAAGTCGCACATGGCGACGTTAAAGTTACGAGAGATAAAGTAACACGTGTCGACGTTAAAGTTACGAGAGATAAAGTAACACGTGGCGACGTCAAGGTTACGAGAGATAAAGTCGCACGTGGCGACGTCAAGGTTACGAGAGATAAAGTCGCACGTGGCGACGTCAAGGTTACGAGAGATAAAGTCGCACGTGGCGACGTCAAGGTTACGAGAGATAAAGTCGCACGTGGCCACGTCAAGGTTACGAGAGATAAAGTCGCACGTGGCGACGTCAAGGTTACGAGAGATAAAGTCACACGTGGTGACGTCAAGGTTACGGGAAATAAAGTCGCACGTGGCGACGTTAAAGTTATGAGAGATAAAGTAACACGTGGCGACGTTAAAGTTACGAGAAATAAAGTAACACGTGGCGACGTTAAAGTTACGAGAAATAAAGTAACACGTGGCGACGTCAAGGTTACGAGAGATAAAGTCGCACGTGGCGACGTCAAGGTTACGAGAGATAAAGTCGCACGTGGCGACGTCAAGGTTACGAGAGATAAAGTCGCACGTGGCGACGTCAAGGTTACGAGAGATAAAGTCGCACGTGGCGACGTCAAGGTTACGAGAGATAAAGTCGCACGTGGCGACGTCAAGGTTACGAGAGATAAAGTCGCACGTGGCGACGTTAAAGTTACGAGAGATAAAGTCGCACGTGGCCACGTCAAGGTTACGAGAGATAAAGTCGCACGTGGCCACGTCAAGGTTACGAGAGATAAAGTCGCACGTGGCCACGTCAAGGTTACGAGAGATAAAGTCGCACGTGGCGACGTTAAAATTACGAGAGATAAAGTCGCACGTGGCGACGTTAAAGTTACGAGAGATAAAGTCGCACGTGGCGACGTCAAGGTTACGAGAGATAAAGTCGCACGTGGCCACGTCAAGGTTACGAGAGATAAAGTCGCACGTGGCGACGTCAAGGTTACGAGAGATAAAGTCGCACGTGGCCACGTCAAGGTTACGAGAGATAAAGTCGCACGTGGCGACGTCAAGGTTACGAGAGATAAAGTCGCACGTGGCCACGTCAAGGTTAACATGATACAAATAAACTAAAAACACTTGATAGATTATTGACTAACTAGCTAGCAAGTTAACCAATTAAACAGTACAGCTGTGTGAACATCTGCTTCTTTTAATATTTGTTGTATTGATCGCAGGTGTTAATGCGTATGTACTTTTAACTTTTTCTTTTTTTAATCACTTGGTATAAATGTCAAGTTGCGATACAATATTTTGTTCCATATTAAGCTGATCTCAAAATTACTGCAAAGATTGTGTGCAGAAAAAAACCCGTTAGTGTTAAACAAGTCTTTAATGTCTTCCTACTTCCTGTTTAGACACAGATGCTGACAACAACAAATAAATACGAAGAAATTACAGAATTGAACAACAACAACAAAAAGAAAAAAAAAAAACATACTGCTAACGGTTTGGGTTGATTTCCGTTCACGTCCAAACCCGAACTTATTCTGAAGCTAATCTGCTACCTTTAGGTTAAAGGTTAGATGAGCCTTTGATGTCCTCCTACGTCACTTTTTCTACACGAACCACTTCCTGTTCATACACGTCACTCAGTGTTTCCACGCTAGCAGCAACATGACAGCTCTGTGAAGCTGAAATAACCGTGATACGATATCTTGCTCTGTATCGAGCTGCTCTACAGAAGCTCCTCGTGCCTCGGGAACGAGTTAATTCGTTTGTTTTTTTTGTTTGCGTGGTTTAAAAAAAAAAAAAAAAAGTTAGAAGAAACACTGCTGACGTCACTTTTACTAATCTACTTATCATTTCTTTTGCAGTAACTACTTCCTGTTTAGACCTAGCTCCGTTTCCATAGCTACTGAATATATGCTAATGGCTACAAATAAACAGTTTAGGAAGAAATCACGGAAATGAAATAAAAGCGCTAGTGGTAATGGTACGGTCCGGATTTTGGTGCATGTCCAAACTTGCACTTGTGTGGAAGCTAGTTAGCTTTAGCCTGGCTGTAGGGGTGATTAAAGGTGTGTGTGTGTGTGTTTTGACCCCCCGCCCGCCCCATGTCCGCGTGCAGTTATTCGGTGTTTACCGGAGGCCGTCCCAGCGCAGGTCTCTGTCCGCTCCCGGTCGGGGTGGTGTACAGGCTCGCGGCCGGAGACTCGGACACACACACGGCGGGAGTGTGTGTGAGGCACGGCGGCGGCGGGGTGATGATGTGGATGTAGGTGGTTGTGCGTGTGTTGGAGCCCAGGGCCGTCAGGACCGCGTTTTCGTCCAGCGAAGAGCCTCCAACCCCGGTGATGATCACACTCTCCGGGCCCGAGGATGAGATCGCTCTTCTCATCGTCTCCGACGCGGCTCTTGTGTGTGTGTTTGTGTGTCGCTCTCTTTTCTCTCCGACCTCACTTTAAACCGCGTTTTTCCACCAACGAGCTGCTTTTATGCCACAAATATTGACCTCGCATGAAAGATAAGACTCTTAACTACCGATGCAGCCACGTTTCAGGTGATATTAGTGTCATAAACGCGCAGATGGCTCGGATTAAAAAAGTTACCGCCGAGCACCACTGCCGCTGCGCCGCTCGCTGGAGGGAAAAAAATGGCTCCAGGAAGCTGACAATGAATGAGGGGGGATACGGGTGAAGCGCGAAAGGCGCTCGCGCGAAACTCAGATTTCCCGCGGAACACTTCAAAACCGATTTGCATGTCGCGCACGATTGGTCGCGTCGACACCAAGCCACGCCCCCCACCCCCTCACGCCGCCACTCGGGCTTCGCGACGTTGACAACCATTGAGAGGAAAGGGCGCGCCGTGGGTGCAGGCCGCTGATTGGTCAGGGACCGCACTTGTACGGTGACGTCACAGGAGTGAGGCGGAAGAAAGATAAACAGTGGGAACGTTTATGGTTTTAACTGCGGAAATAATAATAATAATATAGAAGTGCAAACTGTTCACAATTATCCCCAGATTTTAGCTTATTAAATAGTTTGCCTCACTAATAAACACATTTAGATTGAGGTTTAACAAGAAAAGCTTAAAAAACTGCTCAAATTTTATGACTATAATGAACGTCATGATAAATAAATAAAAATAGATTATTTTATAAATCTTAATAGCTTGTACCTCGGTCATCCTTATTTCTTTTGCTACTTGGAACTGTTTGTGAATTTGTTTAAGCCGCATTTAAATAAATAAAAAGTGAGAAAGTTTTTTGGGTTTATTAACTATGAAAGAGAACTATAATATAAATGTAATGTAATATAAACATTTTATTGTAATTGAATTACTTTACTGGTAAAGTGTGATATGTATAGATGTAAGGTGCTAAGTACTGAACCCGAGGAATGTTATATGCAAACATGCAGCAAGAAAGCTGTTAAAACATGGCATTTTGGTGTACATGCTTGCATTATTTAAAAAAAAAAATATTTTAAAAATTAATTTTTAAAAAGTTTGCTTGTTTAACATTACAGGCTAATTATATCCACTCCTTAGTGTTTATTTGTTTATATTCTTCACATCGTTGTATATGTATATGCTGTCCTAATTTTGTTGATCTCTGCTTTATTAAAATAAATAATTTTTTTTTTTTTTTTAATTAAAAACAGACGAAAGTAAGAAAATGTTTAGATGGTTATTGGTTCTGGCTCTCTAAATGAATTCTACCTGGAACTTTTTATTTTAAAAATGTTTGAAAGAAACCCTCTGAAGCCTTTATGGCACTAAATGTAACCTTTTTACTAAATGTAAAGACTGTAATAATAGATAATGTTTGCCTTAATAATAATAATAATAATAATAATAATAATAATAATAATAATAATAATAAAGAAATCGTTATGTGTGTACTTGCTAATGTAACACAAAATTAACCCAAATTGTTTTAAAAGAATGTTTTGGTTTTTTTTTAAAGATAATTGGGTTTTTATACAAACAGATTTAATCACGGATAGTCACAGTCTTTGTTGAAAAATGCTGTTAAATTATTATGATAAGTTGATAAATTAGTCTTTATTATTTGTTATTCATTATTATATCTTTTTTTTTTTTTTTAGAGATTGTGGTTATTCTCAGTAGTGAGCAGCAGAGGGCGCTCTATGAACAACAGAAAACTTTTTCGGATGTAAAATATCCGATTCATAACCCTAATGTTACCATTACCTTCCGATTAGGAATTATTATGAGCTATGATGTGCTCGTGTAAAGGTATTTTGAGTCTATATAATTAAAATGTTTTATTTCTGTCTTTATAATATCCTTATAATGCCTTTATAGTTATCTGTGGGCAGATACACAATACCCACAATCCCACACGGTGTTCTGGCAGTCTAGAGTCACTGCTGTTACCATGGAAACGTTGCAATAAATAAAAAAAAAATCTTTATCAAGAATCACTGAGTTGGAAAAAGGATCACCCCCCTCCTAAAAATGACTTGTAAACTCAATAAGGTGTAGCTAATCACCTTCGCAATGGCACACAAAGCCAAGCGGTCATTTTGATTAGCTCAGCATGAAAAGAGCTGTCCTGGAGCATTTTGTAGTGCAACTGAAGCAAACAATCAACTATGGGTGGCAAGGCACTGTCAAAAGATCTCCGGGATAAAGTTGTGGACAGGCACAAGTCAGGAGATGGATACAAAAACATTTCAAAGGCTTTATCAATGCCTAGAAGCACAGTGAAGTCTATTATTAAGAAGTGGAAGGTATTTGGTACAACACAGACCCTCCCTGGATCAGGACGTCGCTCCAAACTGGATAAAAGAGCCAGGAGGAAACTGGTCAGAGAGGCTACCAAGAGGCCTACAGCAACTCTGAATTAACATAAAATTAGACCATACTGAATGCACACCCAGCGCCTTTGATCTGAAACTAGGACTGTTAAATATTACATCTCTTATGTCTAAAGCACTTATTGTTAATGAAACCATTACTGATCAGGAGTTTAATATAATGTGTTTAACAGAAACATGGATTAAACCAAACGAGTACATAGCATTAAATGAAGCCAGTCCTCCTGGATACAGTTATATACATCAGCCCCGACTAACTGGCAGAGGAGGAGGTGTCACACTCATTTATAATGAAAATCTAGGCGTCACACAAAAACCTAGCCATACAGAAACAGGCACACAATCATTATATAGCAGCGATGATTTCATGAATTTTTTCAGTGGCAAAATTTAAAATATTAGACAAACAATTCAGACTATTAATTTAAAACCAGACAGTCTAACTATATATAATAACAATAATAATAATAATAATAATAATAATAATAATAATAATAATAATATAGCAATATCAGATCAATGATTAGAGTGCTTTACTCCCCTTAGAGAGACCGAACTAATTTCATTAATTTCTTCATCAAAATCATGAACTTGTATACTAGATCCCTTACCTACATGTTTCTTCAAACAGATTACTCCAGAAATAATCAAACCCCTTCTAAAAATAATCAACTCTTCCCTTAGCACTGGCTATATACCTAAATCATTTAAACTAGCAGTTATCAAACCCCTGATTAAAAAACCTGACCTCGACCCCTGTCAATTGTCCATCTATAGGCCAATATCAAATCTCCCCTTTATCTCCAAGATCTTAGAAAAGGTTGTAGCACAGCAGCTATCCTCGTACCTACATAGGAATAACACTCATGAAATATATCAGTCAGGATTTAGGCCTCATCATAGCACAGAGACAGCGCTGGTTAAAGTGGTAAATGACCTACTGATGGCCTCTGATCAGGGTTGTGTCTCCATGCTTGTGTTGCTTGACCTTAGTGCAGTTTTTGATACAATTGATCATACTATTCTCCATGATAGACTAGAAAACGTTGTCGGCATTAAGGGAACGGCCCTCTCCTGGCTCAGGTCTTATTTGACTGATCGTCATCAGTTCGTAGATGTAAATGGTGAATTCTCTATGCATACTGAGGTAAAGTTTGGTGTTCCGCAAGGTACATATGCTACCTCTGGGTCAAATTATTTGTAAACATGGAATTAGCTTCCACTGTTATGCTGATGACACACAGTTGTATGTTTCAGCAAAGCCAGATGACAGACAGTCATCATGTGCAGCAGTAAAAAGACCTTGGTGTGATTATTGACTCCAGTCTTTCATTTGACGCCCATGTAGATAATATTACTAGGATGGCCTTCTTTCACCTCAGAAATATTGCTAAGATAAGAAATATATTGTCACTACAGGACACAGAAAAATTAGTCCATGCTTTCGTCACCTCTAGGTTGGATTATTGTGATGCCTTACTGTCTGGATGTTCCAGTAGGAGCATAAACAAACTCCAGTTAGTCCAGAATGCAGCTGCAAGAGTCCTTACTAGAACTAGAAGATATGACCACATCACCCCTATCTTATCCACACTGCACTGGCTCCCAGTGAAATTTCACATTGATTATAAAATACTACTATTGACTTATAAAGCACTAAATGGCTTCGCGCCTGTTATGAAACACAGGGGAAGGCTGGATGCAATCGTTGGGGAAACGTCAGTTTATTTAGAAAAAACCAAAAGTATAAGGACAGGGAAAACACAAAGAACCATAAGTAGGGTCAAAAACAAACAATAATCCACAAACAAGGCAAGGTAGTGATTCACAATGATGAGGAAGTAATCCAAATAATGACAAGGAAATAATCCAAATAATGACGAGGAAGTAATCCAAACACTGACGAGGAAATAATCCAAATAATGGCGAGGAAGTAATCTACTTCTGGTTGGAGATCTCATCAGTTGGAAGTCACATGCTGCTGCTGAGGATGGCCCCACACGGTGCAGCCTAAAGATCATTGAGATTAATGAGGATGGTACCACTTAAAAACCATAAAGATGGCTTTGGACCTCAATTCATATGAACAGTTATACTATGATGGCTTTAGGACTACAATTACCACAAACAGTTTTACACTCAAGTCTCCATCAGTGAACAGTGGAGAAGTTCAACAAAACAGACTTCATGTAAAAGCTGTAATGAATTTTCCTGGTTTCACAACTGCACTATTTGACCATGTAGCATTAGCACATTTATAGAAGGGTTTATTTATTTATTTATAATCGCACTATCCGGCATCACCCAGATGTGGATGGGTTCCCTTTAGAGTCTGGTTCCTCTCAAGGTTTCTTCCTCATATCGTCTCAGGGAGTTTTTCCTCAGCACCGTCACCTCTGGCTGCTCATTAGGGATAAATTCATACATTTAAAATCTATATCCTGAGTTTATATATTTCTGTAAAGCTGCTTTGGGACAATGTCCATTGTTAAAAGCGCCATACAAATAAAACTGAACTGAATTACACTGACTAAATAAAAACAAAACAAAAAACTACAGAGATCTGTAAATTATTTAAAACATGTGTGTGGAATTCTAATCCGTGATAGTGTAAATGTGTGTACACTTGTTTGTACTTAATGAGATTAATTTAAAAAAATAAATTAAAAAAAAAAAAAAAAAAACCTAAATTTTTTCATATGATCTACAAAACAGAACAGCGCCTCCTGTGGGACGATGCTGTTAAAACCTTGTGTATGGAGCGTGTTGTAGTAAATACATAAAGTCTACATACTTTTAGCTCTTATTTACACTTTAGATTTGAAACTTCTACACACGATTAAAATCAGTTATAAAATTGACTTCGGTTTATTAACTTGTTACAATGATTTGGTTACAATAATTTGGTAGTTACAGAATAATAAAAGATGGACTTCTGAGAGGACCCTCTAGCGCAACTTTCGACTTTCATTAAGCCCTATGGCATGTGCTAGATAGCAGGGTCTTTATATCAGAAGGAAAATAAAGCTCAGTCTAAGAAAATTCACTCACTGTTATCCAGTACTGAATATTCTTTTACTGATTCAGAAAAAGATACGCTTTACCTATCTAGAGACTTTGTGAGAGCAGAAGTAGACAAGCAAATATTTTTCAATAAATGCTTGGAGAGAGAAGCACTTTAAAGGCTCACAGCCATCTAACAGCTGGGTGACTTCAGCTCCATCTGAGCACTGTTTAACCCCTGCTTTTATACAGGGAAAAACTGTTCAGCAGAGTGACTCAGAGTTAAAATTAGCCCATGCTGTGGTTAACCAGGCTGGAGCTCTCTGTGTTTTCAGGCACAGAGTTGTCAGGAACTTTTACTGAGATCTTGCTAAAAACCTCCTGTAGAGGGTTCTGCAGGGTTACTACTCCTGCTCTCTGCTTATTGTTCATCCTCCGTTTCAGTTCAGTGATTTTCCGACCATGATATTTCAACTCTATCCTCATTTATTACATTTAATGATTGTTAGGAGTAGAGGAGCTGGTAGGGGAAGTGTGGGGAGTATGCTCCAATTCTGCACGTCCCATGACAGTGTGTGTGTATGTATGTGTGTGTGTGTGTGTGTTTATGCCCTTCCCCCACCAAGCCAAGTGAAAGTGAAACTCAGCAGCACCATTTTGTGTCGAGGGGAAAATAAAACGTTTCAGGAGTAAAAACACAGTGAGTATCTAAATCTAAATCTTTAATATAACCCTCCGAAAGTATTGGAACAGTAAGACTAATTCTATTGTTTTTACTAAACATTGAAGACATTTGGGTTTGGGATCAGTAGATGAATATGAGACGATAGATCAGAATTTCATCTTTCATTTCCTGATATTTACATCTAGACATTTTAAACGACTTAGAACATGGCATCTTTAGTGTCAGACAACCCAATCTTTGGGTGAGCAAAAGTTTAGGAACAGGTAGTCTTAAAGTAAATTAGAGAAACAAAAGAATTGACCTTGCTGTTCCAGTACTTTGGGTGTGTCTGGAAAACACGACTTGAACAAAGATTAATTCACCAGCAATAAATACACAATGTCTCAGAGGAACCTGGTCGTGTGTCTGAAAAGTCACTAGTTAACAGAGTGAGTAAACTTTGGGTTCAGGTGTTTAATAGCAGCTGATCTGATCTACAGAGAGTTATAGAGATTAGAATCAGTGAACTGTACAGGCTTTGAGACCCAGGTGAGGCAGTTACCTGTGATTTGGACATGACGAGTAAAACTAATCAGAATGTAGACAGAGGGATCATCTGAAACCAAATAACAAGGCGTTTAATTTCACTTTTCACAAATGTTCATTAGTTTTGAATTGGGGATTTTTATAGGATGTACGCATATTTAATTTTTAACCTGGAATTTATGTTTATCAATAAATCATGAAATAGAATTTACCTTTCATTTTCTCACCCTCCATTATGTTTCCACAGCACTTTTGTATTGGCTCTATTTATTTTATTATTATAAAGAAATCTTATGTTACTTGCTGCTTATTAGAATAAGATTGTTTAAGAGGTTCGGTGTGAATTCAAAGTTTATATACAATCATCTGTATACAATCCATATTATATTAGCGTGTACAATTCCCTTAGTTTCTGTCTCTAATAATATCTGTGTTGTAGAATGATGGAGGGAAAGAGATCAGACTCACCAGAACCCAACTGTGTGTCCATGAAGAGTGACCGGTCAATGAATCATCCAATTAACTACAGAGACAGAGACAGTTCTCCTGATCTGAGGTCAGTAAAGTGAGGTGTTTTAGTTCTTTTCTCACCAACCGTGATATCATTAAATGAATATCACTTGAGCAAGAGTGCTGTTATACTGAATATCATCATTGATGTGATTCAGTTGTAAGCATGAGGCAGTAGGGAATCACGTCTAATGTTTATTCAGAAGCACATCATGTGTTGTGCTGGCAGTGGCATAAACAGACATTAATTATTTATATACAAAATACAATCATGGTTAATAATAGAAAATGAAAAATTACACCTTGTGTTGCAAATCCTGATCTAGTTTTATTTTGCAGTAAACTCCAGCAGCTACTTCAGCGGCTCTCACCTCCATCTCTCTGTGTTTATAGTGTAGCTGTCTGGCTAATAGCTTTCAAACAGAAACAGGAAAAATGCATCACCCTGATTGGTTAATCCTGTTTCTCATCACAGCAGCTGCTCTCCAATAAAATGTGATTAAACAAAGGAATGTATTCATTAAAAAAAACTTTGATTATAATCAGTATAATAAATGTTATGAACTAATATGAGATACACTTTAATAGTTTCTGTTAGCACTTTATTATTCTTTTCTCTAACAGAAATGACGATGTGACCCTGATCTAGAGTTAGTTAGTGTCTAGTGTCCTGTTCAAACTGTTTTTCGCTCATCAAAGATAATGAAGTATTAAATCTGTTCATTCTTACATGGTAAGTAATGTGATTGGTGTGGGGGTGGGGCCCCTGAGTTTGTTGTTGCTTAGGGCCCCGACATGTTCAGAGAGGGCCCTGGAGCTACTGAATAAAAATGTTTGTGTTTATACATGAAATTATTGGATATCCACCAAACACTGACTCAATTAGAAGCAGCAATTGAGCTGAAAAGAACCCTGTAAATATATTTGTAAACAGTACAAATAGTTTTTGCATTTTTAAAGTTTGAACCTTTCAGACATAATATAGTTGGTTTAAATGCTAGACTTTGCTTTTTATTTGTCTGCATTATTTAATTTGGTGCTTATTAGACTAAGATTGTTTAAAAGTTTCTGTTCTAATTCAAACTCGATATAAAATCATCTGTATACAATCCATATTACATTAGTGTGTACAGTTACCTAAATTACCTAATAATATCTGTGTTGTAGAATGATGGAGGGAAAGAGATCAGACTCACCAGAACCCAGCTGTGTGTCCATGAAGAGTGACCGGTCAATGGGACGTCCAATTTACTTCAGAGACAGAGGCAGTTCTCCTGATGTGAGGTCAGTATAGTGAGGTGTTTTACAGCAGTGTTCCACCTGATCAAACTCACTGGTCTCATTATGAAGCCCTTCATGAGCTTCATCAGGTGTTGAAGCAGTAAAACACTAAACTGTGCAGTGCTAGAGCTCTCGGACTGGCAGTGAGGAAAACTGCTTTAAGAGTTCAGTTCAGCCTGCGGTCCCTGAGCTGGAGGGTCTGTGGTGCTACACAACAACATTTACACCTGCGACATTAATGACTATACAACTATTTTATTCATTCATTCATTCAAACATTTGTTTCTAAACATGTTAGTGTCAGTGAGGAAATCCTGAACTCAGTGTATTGGGTTAAGAGGATAGTGTTAAATATCTGTCTCTGTATTTATTAGTGTGTGTTGTGCAGCTATGAAAACATATAGTCCATATTACATCATGTGTTTTATTTGTTCGCAGACCACAAAAGAAGAAATCAAACATCAGCAGAAACCAGTTGGACTCCATATTCGAGGTGTGTGTATACAGTGTTATCCATGTGCAGGAGCATTATGGGTAATCAGACAAAATTTTAGTTGTAACTGTGGTAACAGAAAGAGACTTTTCTTCTTTTCATAAAATAAAAGCATCTCTCACTGTGTAACGTTCTAATATTTAGATCTGTTCCTGTGTGTTTCTAACCAGGAGCTGGAACACAAAGTCATCACTCTGATAAAGAAAGAGCTGAAGAGGTTTAGGAAGCTCCTGAGTCCAGATTACCCAGCATGCACTGAGAGGAAGGTGGAGGATGAGGAGGATCTGTACAGTGTCAGAGAGGGAGCGCTGAAGATCACACTGCACGTCCTGAAGAACATGAAGCACACAGATCTCGCTAACACACTAGAGAACAGTAAGAGCTCTGAGTCATGGCTTTATTTTATCAACTTAAGTTTGGTTCAGACTTAAACACATTTTATACATTAATCTGTAATGTACAACAATATTTAATTTATATTGTGCTCAGTGATTTTACATTAAAACATGTTATTACTTTGTTTATTAGAGTCTGTGGCCTCTGTGTAACAGCAAAAGCTGAAATCCAACCTGAGAGAGAAGTTTAAAAGAATTAATGAAGGAATCTCACAGCATGGAAGCTCAGCTCTTCTGAATGAGATCTACACAGAGCTCTACATCACAGAGGGTTGGAGTGGAGACATGAATAATGAACATGAGGTGAGACAGATTGAGACAGTGTCCAGGAGACCAGCAACACAGGAGACACCCATCAAATGTAATGAGCTCTTTAAAGACAAGTCCATCAGAAGTGTGCTGACTAAAGGAGTTGCTGGAATTGGAAAAACAGTCTCTGTGCAGAAGTTCATTCTGGACTGGGCTGAAGGAAAAGCAAATCAGGACGTCACCTTCATGTTTCCACTTCCCTTTAGAGAGCTGAATCTGATGAAGCAGGAACATCTCAGCCTGATGAATCTTCTTCATCACTTTTTCCCAGAAATGAGAAAACTAGAATTAATAGACTGTGACTCCTACAAAGTGGTGTTGATCTTTGATGGTCTGGACGAGTGTCGACTTCCTCTAAATTTCCAGAAGAATGAGAGATTGTGTGATGTGACGGAGTCAGCCTCAGTGGATGTGCTGCTGACAAACCTCATCAAGGGGAACCTGCTTCACTCTGCTCTCCTCTGGATAACCTCTCGACCAGCAGCAGCCAATCAGATCCCTCCTGAGTGTGTAGACCAGGTAACAGACGTACGAGGGTTCAGTGATCCTCAGAAAGAGGAGTACTTCAGGAAGAGGATCAGTGATCAGAGCCTGGCCAATAAAATCATCACACACATGAAGTCTTCAAGAAGCCTCTACATCATGTGCCACATCCCAGTCTTCTGCTGGATCTCAGCCACTGTTCTAGAGAGAATGTTGGGTGAAGCGGAGAGTGGAGAGATCCCCAAGACTCTGACTCAAATGTTCACACACTTCCTGATCTTTCAGATCAAACACAAGGACCAAAAGTACCATCAGAAATGTGACCCTGATCCTCAGCAGACCAGAGAGAGTATCCTGGCACTGGGAAAACTGGCTTTCCAACAACTGGAGAAAGGAAACCTGATCTTCTATGAGGAAGACCTGAGAGAGTGTGGCATTGATGTGAGAGAAGCTTCAGTGTACTCAGGAGTGTGTACCCAAATCTTCAGAGAGGAGTTTGGGCTTCACCTGGGGAAGGTGTTCAGCTTTGTACATCTGAGTGTTCAGGAGTTTCTGGCTGCTTTATACACATTTCTCTCCTTCATCAGCAGAAATGGAACAGAACAACAAACCACTGATCAGTCTGATCTTTTCACCAAGTCAAACATATCTGATCTCCTCAGGAGAGCAGTGGACAAAGCCTTACAGAGTGAGAATGGACACCTGGACCTGTTCCTCCGCTTCCTTCTGGGTCTCTCACTGGAGTCCAATCAGACTCTCTTACGAGGCTTAATGCCACAGACAGGAAGCAGCCCTCACAGCAAACAGGAAACAGTCCAGTACATCAAGGAGAAGATCAGGGAGAATCCATCTCCAGAGAAATCCATCAACCTGTTCCACTGTCTGAATGAACTGAACGATCATTCTCTAGTGCAGGAAGTACAAACTTACCTGAAGAGAGAAGGTTACAGTCGTCTCAGTGGAACCAGTCTCTCTCCTGCTCAGTGGTCAGCTCTGGTGTTTGTGTTACTGAACTCAGAAGAGGAGCTGGATGTGTTTGATTTGAGTAAATATGACCCATCAGAGGAATGTCTTCTGAAGTTGATGCCAGTGGTCAAAGCCTCCAGAAAAGCTGTGTGAGTATTTTTATTTATAAATGTATTACTGCATGGTTTGTTATTTTAATGTAAGACTGAACCGCACTGTTTGGATTAATGCTTGTTAATAGTTACTCTAATCATCTTTAAACAAACCTCTGGTACTGTTCCAGAAGATTGTTCCACTTTTTACACTAACATGTTATTAAACCAACCTTCTGACATACGTGACACACCACCTGTACTCAGGTCCACTCCAAACACCTGGAAATCAGAGGTGTCTGTATGAGCAGAGAACGATGCACACCAACTGTTTTATTGTCTGTTTGAAATTCAACACATAAGTTTGTGTCAATACTGAAAAATCTAAATCACTTCTCACTTCAGATCAAAATACATTTATTTCTGGAGCTCATAGATCAGTGCACATTAGGCTTGTGAGATCGAGTGTAATGTGCCATCATCTTATCGTGCACCACTAACTATCACTGATTGATGATAGTATCACCTGTGGCTCTGAAAAATGAACAGACCAAACATCTGTAACACGAGTCGTGTACATGTTTCATTACAGATTAAACACACAGACAAAAAACCCAGAAAATAGTTATGAGTCAGTGCCAAAGGAAACATACTACGAGAGACCATTTATTTTTGTCTCTTAAAGTCAGACACCATGTTTTCAGACAGACATCTGAATAATCCAATCTAACAGCCGTTGTGATGGTTGGAATCTATTGGTGGTTCCTGATACCTAGAGCACATTGAACATGCATTTATTTTCCTTTAAAATGAATATAGTTATAGTTATAGTAAATGATTTGTACGTCATTGACTGGTACTTTACAGCCATAATTCAGTAACAGAATGCATTAATATAATAATTAGGGCTGTCAAGTGATTAATATGTTTAATAAAATTAATTACATGACATGCCGATTGCTTAATCAAATTATTTGCACATCAATTTTGGCTGAGAAAATTGAAGCACTGAATACACATTACAAAAAGTAGCTTTAGAAAGAAATATTATTTTATTTGAATTAACATTTAATTTATTACACATAAACGTTTAGGTTGTATTGGAGGACGCAATTTGAAAAGCTTCCATCAACCCCCTTCCACCATATTAACAGGCCTACAGTCCACAGCACGCTACAGAAACCCTAAGCGGCCGTGCAGTATTATTCTTTTTCCTTTCTTGTTTTCTTGTGATTACGACATAACCAAAGTTGTTTTCTTGTGATCTCGATTTAATTTCATTTGAATAAATTAAATGAAATTATTTAAATAAAGCCGGGGTTGGGCTACATGCTTTGAGTTCAGGTGGTATTTCGGGCTAGAACTGCTTCGATAGTGTGTAAATTCCTTACTGCAGATAGTGCAAAAGACTTTGGTTGTATCAGTGCTTCCCTCATGATGTGTTTTGAATTAAAAATTTCCCTTCAGAGGGCCAAGCAGAGTTTGTTCGTCGCCGTGCAACCTGCTCGTCACTAAGCGACTGTACGCAATGTGAGATGATGTACAGGTCTGGGGCGGGGCACGTTAAACGCGTTAATCATTTTAACGTTATTTTTTGCATAATTAATTGCACTAAATTAACGAGTTAAATCTACAGCCCTAAAATAATTAAATAATGCAGTCATAATCCAATCAGAGAAATCCCTCATGTACAAGCAGTTTGGTGATAGATAGAGAGAGAGAGAGAGAGAGAGAGAGAGAGAGAGAGAGAGAGAGCGGGAGAGAGAGACAGATAGATAGAGAGAGCGGGAGAGAGAGACAGATAGATAGAGAGAGGGAGAGAGAGAGAGAGATTGATTGAAAAAGACCCTTTAATAATTAATTAACATTCTCAAGACATTGACATTATTACATCAACCTTCCACAATCTTTAAATTTTTAAAATATAGCACCATCATCAACAGCACAAAGAACATTTGCAACAGACCATTTTTCAATAAAACCCTGTAAATTATTAATCAACATGTGATAAGCATATATTAAATTTTAAGGCGAGCTGCTAATAATCCTAAAAAGACCCCATAAACCTCTTTTGACCCCTTATTCTGAATCATATTTTTCCTTGAAAGCCATATAGAAAGTTTAGCCACTCCAAAGACATAATTCATCAAAACATGTTTTTGTTTTTTCTTTACAGTATATTTTGGTCCAAAAATAAACAAAGAAAAGGAAAAACCTTCTCCCCAAGTCAGACACCACTGTTCTAATAAATTAAATAATCCTCCTAACCTGCAACATCCACAAAGCAAATGCACTAAAGTTTCATTTTGGGTGCAGTTTGGACATTCCACCCCTTGACTGGGATCTAAATGGGCTACATGTTTGTTAGTGGCTGTAGCCCCGTGTATTATCCTCCATTGAAAATCTCCTGTCCGTTTAACAATCAGCAGTTTATATAAAGATCTCCAGCAGCCTTTCACAGACTGATCTGGGCCAAAAAAATCAAACCACGTTGATGGTTTCATTTCTTCCAAAGATCTCGTATGTAATATTTTCACACACAAAGTATAAGACTGTTGCTTACCCAAGTCTTCAAAGAAACCCAGCTGTACATTTAAAAATGTAAGAAAACTGTTCTCTATGCCGAGCCCCCCTTCCACCGTTGGAGAAACATCAAGAAAAGGAAAAATGTATTCACACCCATCCTCCCACTGGCCCATCACATCACAGTCACTAACAAAATCCTTCAGTGACTGTGGCAATGACTCACAGACCTCCTCCACTATTTTTTTAATCAATCTTTCAGATCTTATATTGGCCAACTGCCCCAATTCAACTAGGGATGAGTGCATGGCTTTAAAGAGGTGGCCTAACTTTGTACATCCTGCCTCTCTCAGTGCTGTACGTAGACTGGCCGACTTTAACGACCTCGCGCAAATAGATTTATTATAAAAGAGTGGATCTTCAAAGAGCCACATGCCAGGCAAGGCAGTTAGTTCTCTTGATACCTTCAAAATCTGCCAAGCTTGTAGAACTGAATCATAAAAGGATGTTAAGCCTCCTAAATCTACTTCTTCAGTTTTTAACAGAAAAGTTGCTTGCTGTAACCCAACCTCCCCACCTTCTGTAAAAGCAGCTTCTCAGCTTCATGCCATCTCAACCCAATTCCATATAAAAATCTCTGTGCAGTTTTCAATCTAAAAGTCGCAATACGTGAAGATAAATCCACAAGTCCCTGGCCCCCTTCTACAAAGAGGAAGATAAAGGGCTGCAGCTCTAATCCAATGACAGCCTGACCAGAAAAATCTAAAAATTTTCTTCTGTAGACTTTGAATCAATGCCTTTGGTGGATTTAAAACCATGAATTTATGCCACAGCAGGAAAGCAACCAAATGATTGATTACTAAAACACGTCCTATATATGACATCTGGGGCAACAACCGTTTCCACTCAGACATTTTTTCACACTTTCTCCATTATTCCCTCCCAATTCTGTTCTTGATATTATTGTGTGCCAAAGAAAATGCCCAAGACTTTTAACCCCTTGTTTCCCCATTTCAAACCTCCAGGTAAGCAAGGCATCTTTTCCTCTTCCCACTTTCCCACTTGTAAAGCCTCACTTTTATCCCAGTTGACTTTTGACGAGGAAGCCTTCTCATAACACTTTACGATTGTACATATGTCATCATCATTTTTAATAAATATATTGATGACACAGAGGACGCCATTCCCCGTGAAATTTCGAGCAGTTTTTCTTCTCAGAACTCTTTTCCGCCCAGTTCAAAGAAAACAAATGATGTCTTACCTTTTTCATGCGCATGAGAAAGGAAAGGAAAGTGGATCACCACAGTAGTGTACCAAAAGCAGAAAAAAGAAACTAACTCCCCATCCACATCCACTCACTCACACCAACGGAAACCCGAAACCCGAAAGAGAGAGAGAGAGAGGGAGAGAGAGACATATAGATAGATAGATAGAGAGAGAGAGAGAGCGAGAGAGAGAGAGAGAGATAGATAGATAGATAGATAGAGAGAGAGAGAGAGAGAGAGAGAGAGAGAGAGACAGATAGAGGGAGAGAGAGACAGATAGATAGATAGAGAAAGCGAGAGAGAGACAGATAGAGGGAGAGAGAGACAGATAGATAGAGAGAGAGAGAGACAGGGAGAGAGAGAGAGAGAGAGAGAGACAGATAGAGAGAGAGAGAGACAGATAGATAGAGAGAGGGAGAGAGAGACAGATAGATAGAGAGAGAGAGAGACAGAAAGGTGAAGACAGATCAGAGTGTAGTGTGTGTAGCTGCTCGCTCTCACATGTGTGTGTTATGTAGATGAGCTAATGGTGTTATAATAAACTGTAGCTGAGAGATTGTGGAGTGCAGAAAGACGTCACTGCTCCTGTAAATGTGCTGATGTGGCGTCCTGTCCTCTGATTTCTGTGTGTGAGAGAAACACACTCACATTTCTGTTACATCATCAACTTTAGCTGGATTATGGCTGTGTTTGTGTGTTTGAGATCAGACTTCTGATATTTCATCATTTCTCTCCCAGTCTGCGGTAGTGCAATCTGACAGAGGAAAGCTGTAGAGTTCTGTCCTCAGTTCTCAGCTCAAACTCCTCCAGACTGAGAGAACTGGATCTGAGTCTTAATAACCTGCAGGATTCAGGAGTAAAGCTGCTCTCTGCTGGACTGGAGAATCCACACTGTACACTGGAGAAACTGAGGTACACACACACACACACACACACACACACACACACACACACACAAAGAATTGATTGTGTCTTTATAAGTGACTTTTATCAGAGAAAAATTATATCCAATCTTACTTTCTCTCTACACACTCATGTACCTGTATCATGTTCCTTCTTCTACACAGTGAACTAAACTGATTTATGTTGTTTAAACTGTAATGAATTATTCTATTAGAAATTGAAATGTGTTCATGAGAATCAGATTTACTTTCTAGATTAATTCTATATCATGAATCAATAAAAATTAAACTTGTGAATTGTTATTATAGCTGTTTAGATCTTGTGTCTCCACCTCTATCTGTCCCTTTATCTTTCTTGTTGTTAAATACATCGTCTCATATTTAATCATTTCTCTCCCAGGCTGTGGGGGTGTGATCTGACAGAGGAAAGCTGTAGAGTTCTGTCCTCAGTTCTCAGCTCAAACTCCTCAAGACTGAGAGAACTGAACCTGAGTGACAATAAACTGCAGGATTCAGGAGTGAAGCTGCTCTCTGCTGGACTGGAGAATCCACACTGTACACTGGAGATACTGAGGTACACACACACACACACACACACACACACACACACACAGTAAGTGTACTGTATATAAAGATTGTGTATGTTGTGTACTAAAGCTGAGTGATTTACACTGTAACTGAGATGGATTTCTCTCTGTAGTTTGTATAACTGCAGGATTACAGGTGAAGGTTGTGCTGCTCTGGCTTCAGCTCTGAGGTCAAACTCCTCATCACACCTGAGAGAACTGAATCTGAACTACAATAATCCAGGAGAATCAGGAGTGAAGCTGCTCTCTGATCTACTGAAGGATCCACACTGTGCACTGGAAACACTACAGTGAGTTACTGTCTCTACACACACACACACACACACACACACACACACACACACACACACACACACACACACACACACACACCAAACACCCTAACCCTAATCTTACCTTCAGTTACCAAAAGCCAATATTTGACCCTTTAATTAATTAATTTAAATAAAATGATTTTAAATTCAGAATTTTAAATGAAGACATTCGACCCTGTCATTCTGAGGATATTTGATCATCTTTGGTCTCAAAACTCTGTTAATTATTCTATTATTCTGTTCTATTAAATATTTTGTATTGTCTTGTGATGTAATATTTGTGGTGTGTGTGTGTGTGTGTGTGTGTGTGTGTGTGTGTGTGTGTGTGTGTGTGTGTGTGTGTGTGTAAGGACTCTGATGATTGACGGTGTGTAACATTATCATTCTGTCCTGTTCTCTGTCTCACAGCATTAAGAGCTGAATCCTTCACATTCAGATGCAGAAGTTCCACGACAATAACGGTGACTGATCACATCCTTTATCCACTCAGTAATTATACTCAGTAACATTATAAAACACGTCAGAAAGCTAAACTCAAAAATGACATCATTTCTACTGCATTTTAAATGATAATGTAAACATGTAGAACTGCATCACACTCTGACTATAGACGATATTTACATCATTTTAAAAACAGCAATTGAAACCCTTCTTGTATATTTACTGTAAAGTAATTCCATACAGTTTTGTATACATGTTGATATTTATCTTCTCTGTAGTAGTAAATTGTAGTAAATGTGCATCTTGTTGTTACACATAAAACTTTGTACTCTCTGTATTTTCATGTGCTTCAGAAATTTCTGACTGCAATAAAGAAACTGTTGTAAAAATGAAATGTCATTAACAACATTGGTGTCTGTTTGTTGTGTAATGATCCAGTATATTTGGTTGGATCTGTGTGTGGTAGAATGGAACAGGGAGGTCACTCCATGCAGGGTTTGAACCCTAATCTCCAGGGATTGGAGGTGAGATCTCATCCCAGTGATCCTCCTACAGAGACAGGGATGGACTCAAGTGCAGAGCAAGTCAAAGGCCTGAGGATAAACTAAGAGTTCAGGCCTAGACTAGAGAGTTGGCTGGAGAAAGCAGATAAATGAGCAGGAGAATATTTAAAGAGTTTAAGAGAGAATTGAGCACCAGCACGTAGCAGGTTTGGCTCCACACTGAGCAGTGAGTGAGTGCAGAGCTCTCCTTCTCCTAAGATCGTATAAAGGAGTAAATTGTACATAAATCTTAATAAATGAGTGTAATCATATTAAACTCTAAATATGAAGCTAATCAAATTATTCACGAGTTTATGATAAAATCTTAGAGCAATAACGGATATATTAAATATTAATACATGTACATGTTTAGGTTTAGGCAAAATGCCATGTTTTATTTCTTTTAAAAGGGAAATTCTTTATATATTTATCTCTTAGTTGCAGTTTAAACTTTATTTTGTGAAACTTTCACACAGGATTGAAGTCAGTAGCTGTTCTGGGATCAGTTCAGTGTGGAGCAGAAACACAGCAGCTATTTATAACAGGGGTGTAACATGATTCTAGACATGTGTTTCTATCTGTCAGAGCTGCTCACACACACACACGCACACACACACACACACACACACACACACACACACAGTAATGAACACATGCTGTACTCCTCAGAGCTCAGCGCAGGTTTGATCTCGACACTCAGCTTCTCACTTTCTTTTTCTTTTGAGACTTTTCCTCTGTTCTTTTTGGGACTGTCTTGGGTTCTCTCTCCTGGGTTCTCTCTCCTGGGTTTTCTCTCCTGGGTTCTCTCTCCTGGGTTCGTGTCTCTTTAGAGAACCTTTCCACACTTTTCTGTCTGTCTCTCCTGCGTGGTGTCTCTGCTCCAGGCTATGCACCATGTTGTCCTCTCCTGCGGTCATCCTGCAGCCGTACGGCCTTCCCGTGTACCCACAAACCTCCTGCTACCCCAGCCTAGTGCAGGTAACCCCAAAACTGTCTCTCTCTCGCTCTACCTGTCTGTCTCTCACTTTACTGTTTAATATGTCTTTCATTCTGTCTGTCTCACTCTCTTTTTATCTCTCTATGTCTTGTTATATTTCTCAATCTGTTGACTCTCTCTCTCTCTCTCTCTCTCTCTCCCCCTCTCTCTCTCTCTCTAATGCGCTTTGATTTTATTCTCTCTCTCTGTGCGCTGTTATTTTAAACCTGTGTGTTGTCCCTCATGTCCATTAGAACGGTGTATTACGTAAGGAATAAAACACTCTGCGTCATGCTGTTACAGAAAAACAATCACCCGTTCGGTGGTGTAATGCAGCCAGCCAGCGCCCCCTACGAGTGTTTTATTCCTCTTATATACCACACCAACCTGAGAAAGATAACAATTTATCAGGCACGTAACGTTATAAACAGTTGTGACGTTAATTAGACAAACAGATTGTCTTGTCTTTGTTTGTTTGTTAGCGTAACCTGAAGTTACAGCTTTACCTCTGACTGTTACAAAGCGCTGACACTGGAGATTCCTTCCATAAATCTGTTTATTATCGGTGGAGCGTCCGCTGTACGCGTCCCCGTGAATCGACTGTTACTATGGAAACGATAACGTATCAGAACGGGTGTGTTAGTAATAACCTGCGCTAGTGTCCGAGCTGCTGTTCTAGAGAATTAATCAACATGTCGTGAGCAGTTGTGGTGTGAATATGAGGGTCAGTATGGTGTGATGATGTTGTGATAGTGAGGATGAGTGTGGAATGAAATGGAGTGATGATATGATGAAGGATTTATCAGACTGAGCTCCAGTAAACAAACACTAGTACTTTTGATGACTTTTGTCCATTTAGATTTGATGACTAAATGGATGAATATAGTGATTTGTCCAACATTATACTGATAAATACAGACACCATACACACACCAGTACCTGAGTGAGGTATCCCACTCCATACTCCATACACACACCAGTACCTGAGTGAGGTATCCCACTCCATACTCCATACACACACCAGTACCACAACAAAAAGAAGAAACATACATATATATAAATATATATATTAAATCAGAAACTGCACACAGCAGAAATTATTTCTTAGCAAGAGAAAATATCTCAAATATGAACAAATTTATTTAATATTACTTATTATGAGATTATTATAAACATACGATCTGATCATTCCCAAGGATTTTAGACTCTTTTAGACATTTAACTCAGTATAACTTTATATTTTCTCATTCTGTCAGCTGAAATAAATCCTTAAGATTAGACAACAGAAGGAGAAGCTTGAGATTAGTAAACAAAACGTCTTTAAAATAAAACAGCCTTAATAATGAAATGTTTGGTTTATTGTAATCTGAAACCAGAAAATATTAGATCAGACATCTGACTCCTAAACCTATTAAAGTTATAAATATAAAGATATTTTCACTCACTGACACGTCACTTTTAATTCGGTGTTAAAGACACAAACAGAAATAACAGAGAAATT